>JAEOAD010002422.1:902500-1215000 GCA_036365145.1 Orientallactaga sibirica | reverse complement strand
TCAGTAGTTCAAGGTTACCTTTAGTCCTCAGCTATATACAAAAAAAAAAAAAAATTCAGCTAGACATGGTGGCGCACGACTTTAATCCCAGCACTCGGGAGGTAGAGGTAGATAGATCACTGCAAGTTAGAGGCCACCCTGCAACTAAATAGTGAATTCCAGATCACCCTGAGCTAGAGTGAGACCCATCCTCGGGAAAAAAATTAATTAATTTATAAAACAGAACTGTCAAAACTAATCCTAGGCTGGGGGTGGTGGCGCACGCCTTTAATCCCAGCACTCGGGAGGCAGAGGTAGGACGATTACCATGAGCTTGAGGCCACCCTGAGACTACGTAGTTAATTCCAGGTCAGCCTGGACCAGAGTGAAACCCTACCTTGAAAAACCTAATTCTAGGGCTGGAGAGATGGCTCAGAGGTCAAGTGTGCTTCTTGCACAAGCATGAGGGTCTGAGGTGGTAAAATTTCCAGAACCTACATAAACAAGTGGGTGTGGCCACACACACCAATAATCTCAGCCCCACAAAGGGCAGCAGAGAGCAGGGAAGCAGCAAGTTCCAAGGCTCTGGCTCATATAAAAGCAGGTAGAATAGGGATGAATGGGGATACTCAATGCTTGGCTCCAGCCATCTCAGTCAAGCTCCTTCATTCCCTTAGTCAAGTGCATGGGGCATTGCAAGGGCACACATGTACACATACCACACCACACACACCACATTACGTACATACAAGCCAAAAAAAAAAAAAAGAAACCCAGGAAAAAGTGAATTCAGCTTAACTTTGTTTTAAGCAATAAATACCTTCAAAGCATTTAATCTTGTATTTCTTATCTATAGCTACAAAACAAAACAAAACAAAACCTGTATCTAAGATTTATCCAAAAGCAAGACTTATCCAAAACAAGAGATGAAAGGGCAAATGTAACTTGAGCAAAAAAAAAAAGTAATAATAATAATGCCATTCTTAAATGACTCCTAGATCTAAAGTTCTAGTTATATTCTAAGGGGTTACATGAAAAAGACATCTTTCCCTATAGTTAACTTGGCTTCTACAATGAAGTACAACTTACTAAGGTAAACAGACATGTTCTCAGTAGGAGAGAAAATAAAAGATAGTAAGCTGGAGAGATGGCTCAACGGTTAAAGAGCTTGCCTATAAAGCCTAACAACCTGAGTTTGATTCCCCAGTACCCATATAAAGCCAGATGCACTAAGTGGCACATGCATCTGAAGTCTTGTTTGCAGCAGCTAGAGGCCCTGGTGCACCCATTCTCTCTGTAGGCAGATGTGGTGGCACAAGCCTTTAATCCCAGCACTTGGGAGGCAAAGGTAGGAGGATCGCTGTAAGTTAGGGGCCAGCCTGGGACTACATAGTGAATTCCAGGTCAGCCTACAGTGAGACCATGCCTCAGAAAGAAAAGAAAGAAAGAGAGGGAGGGAGGGAAACAAAAACTTAAAGATAGTGGCACACATCTGTAATCCCAGCAGCTGAGAAACACAGAGTTCAGGAGGTGTCATTCCCAACCTGGTATACACAGCAAGTTCTAGGCCAATCAGGCAACAGACCAAGACTCTATCACAAACAAACAACAAAAAATAGATACCCAAGCAGGATCTATTTGAGTAGGGGAATGGTAGCACATGCCTACAATCCCAATAGTCAGGAGGATCTCCATGAGTTTGAAGGCACTCAGGGATAGATACACAGCAAGACTCTGTTTCAAACTCAAACATACACACACACACACATGAAGAAAAAACAATCCAAATAAAAATCTTAGCTGGGTGTGGTGGTGCACACCTGTAATTCCAGCACTTAGGAGGCAGAGGTAGGAGGATCACTATAAATTCGAGGCCACCCTGAGACTACATAGTGAATTCCAGGTCAGCCTGGGCTAGAGCGAGACCCTATCTCATAAAACAAAACAAGAAAAAAAAACTAAGAATCAATCCCATCTGGATTTGAGAGGCCATCTGGGTAGTTATTTAAATGATAGAAGAAAATCTCCACTTTGGTTTTTGAGAAAGTACTAAGTCTGGCTCTCTACTATTACATTCCAGTTTACATTCCTGAGCAGATCATCTGTCATTCAAAGGAGGAAACTATATGATAATAGCATCTATACCACTTGGCCTCAATGTTCAAAGACACTGTTCCAAGACTGTTGCTCTGCATGGGTCCGTGTGGAAGACTAAAAGTGGTTCCAGTCATCGGTACTACAACGTCCATCAAACTTGTTCTTGGCCTTTCAACAACACACATGGTTAGAGCAGACTGTAGGATGGACTGTCACTCCCTATCTTCATTTCACAGACTGCAGTGTCTGTAATCAAAACGAACCACACCATCTTTATAGAACATCAGGTTGCCCATCTGCTACCACATCTGTTCGTGAGCATCGCCTGGGCTTGCTGTATTACATTTTAAAAAACTGAACGAGCTGGGTGTGGTGGCACACGCCTTTAATCCCAGCACTTGGGAGGCAGAGGTAGGAGGATCACTGTGAGTTTGAGGCCACCCTGAGACTACAAGAGTGAATTCCAGGTCAGCCTGCAGTGAAACCCAACCCTGAAAAAAACCAAAATAAATAAATTAAATAACTGAACTAATCGAAGAAATTCTGCCTCCTCCTTCCTATCTTAATGTTCTTGCAAATGCGTAAAAAATATGAAGAAAAATAATACAGAATGGAATCTTTGTTTTGAACAAAGGTACTTTATAAAAAAGTGAACCAGTACCAACTAATAAACTTTAGGGCAATGGAAGTAGTGTAAGGATTCTGTAAAGAGTGACAGCTCCCATTCTGAAACATTTTCAAATATACCACCAAAAAGTTAACTTCAAATAATTTCTGGGGAAAAATGAGTCTTTGAAAAAAACTGCATAGGAGAACAGAACATAAATCAAAAAAGACATGGTAAAACAAATAAAACATGGTGTAGTTTATGGTCATAAGAAATCTGCTGAATGTTTAGGTGCTAAAGTAGAATTTTATAAAATTATCATTGAAGGGCTGCAGAAATGTCTCAGCAGTTAAGGCGCTTGCCTGCAAAGCCTAGCAACCCAGGTTAGATTCCCTAGTACCCAAGTAAAACCAGATGCACAAACTGGAGCATATGTATGGAGTTCATTTGCAGGAGCTGGAGGCCCTGGTGCGCCCATTCTCTGTCTCTGTCTCTCTCTCGCTCTCTTCTCTCTCTCTCTCTGCTTGCAAATAAATAAGAAAATAATACCATCTTTGGCTGTAGCAGTACTCTTAAAAGAATTATTATTGACTAAATGTGCTTAAGTGTTCATTACCTTTTCCTCTTTTCTACAATATAACAAAATGACTACTTAACATGTTGATGGCAAGTTTTTTAGTTTATTCACTTGCTTCCAGCAGTTTCTCAAATCAGACACAATTTATCATTTTCTTGGTTCATAAACTTCTAATGCTAACAGCAATATGACATTCATTAGTTCAACTACATTACAATATACTTCCGAGTATCCTCCGCTCCTCCGGGAAGGGGCGGGGACCTCCAGTCAAAAGACATCTAGGAGGCTGGAGAGATGGCTTAGTGGTTAAGGTGCTTGCCTGCGAAGCCTAAGGACCTAGGTTCAACTCCCCAGAACCCATGTAAACCAGATGCACATGGTGATGCATGCATCTGGAATTCGTTTGTAGTGGTTAGAGCCCCTGGCATGCCCATTCTCTGTCTCCCCCCATCCTCTGTAATAAATAAATAAGTTTAAAAAAAAAAAACATCTAGTAGCATAAATTCCTTTCTAAAGTTATCCAAAATAGAGTAATGTGTGGTCTTCAACATCTTTAACCTATTAAATAGGACTAATAATAAAGTTTATATCTAACCTAACATTTAATTTTTTTTAAGTTTCAGGAACTGAACTTTTCTTAAAATATTTTACTTATTTATTTGAGAGAAAGAAAAGGCAGAAAGAGAGAGGGAAGGAGGGAGGGAAGGGGAGAGAGAGAGAGAGAGAGAGAGAGAGAGAGAGAGAGAATGAGCATGGCAGGACCTCCAGCCACTGAGAACGAACTCCAGATACATGCATCCCCTTGAGCATCTGGCTTACATAGGTCCTGGAGAATCGAACCGGGATCCTTTGGCTTTGAAGGCAAACGCCTTAACCACTAAGCCATCTCTCCAGCCACTAACATTTTATTCTTTAAAAACACTTTTAGGCTGGAGAGATGGCTTAGCACTTAAGGCATTTGCCTGCAAAGCCAAAGGACCCAGGTTCAAGTCCCCAAGACCCACGTAAGTCAGATGCACAAGGGGGCGCATGCATCTGGAGTTCGTTTGCAGTGGCTAGAGGCCCTGGCACAACTATCTCTATCTCCTCTCTTTTTTTCTCTCTCTCTGCTTGCAAATAAATATTTTTAAAAAAATAGGTGTGAATCACCTTGTGTAGTCTAAGCTTAGTTTTTGATTAAAAAGACTAGAAAACAAGCCGGGAATGGTGGTGCATGCCTTTAATCCCAGCACGTGGGTGGCAGAGGTAGGAGGATTGCCATGAGTTCGAGGCCACCCTGAGACTACATACTGAATTCCAGGTCAGCCTGAACTAAAGTGAGACCCTGCCTCAAAAAAAAAAAAAAACTAGAAAACAGTAAACATTTTCTTTTTTTATATTTTTTTATTGACAACTTCCATAATTGTAGACAATACCCATGGTAATTCCCTCCCCACCCCCGACTTTCCCCTTTGCAACTCCACTCTCCATCATACCCTTTCTCCCTCTCAATTATTGTCTCTTATTTTGGTGTCACACCTTTTCCTCCTTTATGATGGTCTTGTGTAGGTAGTGTCCGGCACTGCAAGGTCATGGATATCCAGGAACATTTTTTCTTTCTTTCTTTCTTTCTTTCTTTCTTTCTTTCTTTCTTTCTTTCTTTCTTTCCTTCCTTCCTTCCTTCCTTCCTTCCTTCCTTTCTTTTTCTTTTCATTTTCATTCATTCATTCATTCATTCATTCATTCATGCATTATTAGAGAAAGAGAATGAGTGAGAATGGGTGTGCCAGGGCCTCTAGCTACTGCAAACAAACTCCAGACACATGTGTCATCATGTGCATCTGGCTTACGCGAGACCTGGAGAATCAGACTAGGGTCCTTAGGCTTCGCAGACATGCACCTTAACTACTAAGCCATCTCTCCAGGCCCTTTAACTAAGTTTTTTAAAAAGACTTTTAGGGTGACTCGGCCCTATGTGGGACAGACACTGTGGCTGTGAGCCTCCCCCTCCACCAGCCCGGCCGCCGCTGGGTGGAGGATGAAGTGTGTATTGCTCGGCCATGACCCTGTGTTTTGTCAGCAGTCCGGTGGTGGTGGCAGCAAAAATGAACCACCAGCAGGGTGGGCAGCGTACAGGCCGGGGAAGCCAGATGAGTAATGAATGAGGATTTGAAAATGTACAACTGGGAGTCATAGGTAAAAAGAAGAAAACCCCAAGAAGGGTCGTCCACTTCATTAGTGGTAAAACAATGGAAGAGTACAGCACAGAAGATGAAGTTGTCTGACCTACGACTGATCAGACAAAATGTACCTGCGGCCCCTGCTTAGTTTTACATGCTTTGGGTGGCCATATCAACCCTCTCAGTGTGTGACTTTCTTGGAGAGAAGATTGCATCTGTTTTGGGCATCAGTACCCCAAAATACCAATGTGCCATTGTTGAGTATTTCCAGATGGAGAAAGAGGAAATAGGATGTCTGAAGAAGCAGAAAGACAGTACCAACAAAAGAAAATGCAGGCTGAATCCATTGTGCATACAGATCAGCCAGAAACAGTAGTATCCAGTTCCTTTGTGAGTTTTAACTTTGAAATGGTGGAAAACTGTGAAATAATTATGGAAAACAAACAAAATCCAGCCTCTGTTCCACTGTAGACTGACAGGACTATAAAATATTTAATCCTAAACTTTTCTTGTACCAGGAATTTTACGCATTCTCTATTCAGTGGGACTTAAAGCAATTATTTATATTTTAAGTTATCTAGGAAGGGAAATGCTTATGTTCTAGCTATCAGAGTCAGATATGAAGTTTGGGTATTTATACTATGCTTTTACTACATGTAAATTTAGTGCTTTTTGTCTCTTTTGGTATTGCTGGGAATCAAACCCAGGAACTTACACATGTGAGGTCAGCACACTCTCACTGAGCTATACCCTCTGTGCAGTGCTGTGGTTTTAAATCTTTTCAAAAAAAGCTAACGACATTCTACAGCCCTAATCAGTTAAGAATTACTGAGTTAAATTATCTGTATATTTAAGAAAACAAGGTTAAGATGTTGACTAATGATATTTGAAGCTGATTATCGTACAGTTACAGATTAAAATGAAGGTTCCCCCTCACTACATTTTATTATACTTTACTTGCATTTAATATACCTAACCATTAATTTCACACTAAGTATGGTTTGATGAGTGTGTAATAAAACATGGAAGTAGTTTGAAATTTCTTTCATCAAGAATATTTTGTGGAGCCGGGCGTGGTGGTGCACGCCTTTAATCCCAGCACTCGGGAGGCAGAGGTAGGAGGATCGCCGAGAGTTCGAGGCCACCCTGCCACCCTGAAACTACAAAGTTAATTCCAGGTCAGCCTGGGCTAGAGTGAGAACCTACCTCGAAAAAAAAAAAAAAAAGAATATTTTGTGGGCTGGAAGTATGGCTTAGCAGTTAAGGTGCTTGCCTGCAAAGCCAAAGGACCCACGTTAGCCAGATGCACAAGGTGGTACATGTGTCTGGAGTTCTTTGGCAAAGGCTGGAGGCCCTGGTGTACCCATTCTCTCTCCCTCTTTCTCTCTATATCAAATAAATAAATATAAAATATTTTTTTTAATTCTAGAGAGAAATTATATTTTTTAAAATATTTTTTAAATTTATTTGAGAAAGCTAGACAGACAGTGTGGGCCTGCTCCTGCAAAAGAATTCCAGACATGGGTAGTGGGAAATCAAACCCAGGCCAGCAGGCTTTGCAAACAAGTGCCATTAACCATTGAGCCATCTCCCCAGCCCAAAGAGAAAATATGTTTTGTTGTTGTTGTTGTTGTTGTTTTGGTTTGTTTGTTTGTTTTTCCAAGATAGGGTCTCCCTCTAGCCCAGGCTGACCTGGAATTCACTATGTAGTCTCAGGATGGCCTTGAATTCATTCCAATCTGGCTACTTCAGCCTCCTGAGTGCTGGAATTAAAGACATGCACCACCATGCCCGGCTGAAAATATGTTTTAAAGTTACACCCTGGGGCTGAGGAGATGGCTCAGCAGTTGTGGCACTTGCAAAGCCTATCTATCCAGTACCCATATAAAGCCTGGTACAAAATGGTATATCCATCTGTGATATCAATGTGCCTATGACAATGAGAAGTGGAGCCAAGGGAATCAGAAGCTCCTTTGCAACTAGTTTTGACATTCATATGCACTCTTAGCAGTTCATCTGCAGCAAGAGACCCTTTTTCAAAAAAGTAGAGGAGCCAGAGATATGGCTCAGTGGTTAAAGGCACTTGCTTATAATGTCTGTGGGCCCATGTTCAGTTCCCCAGCCACCCATGTACAACCAGACACAAAAAATGGCACAAAAGGGTTGGAGAGATGGCTTAGCAGTTAAGGCGGTTGCCTGCAAAGCCAAAGGACTTCAGTTCGATTCCCCAGAACCCATATAAGCCAGATGCACAAGGTGGTACATGTGTCTGGAGTTCGTTTGCAGTGGCTGGAGACCCTGGCATGCCCATTCTGTGTGTGTGTCTGTCTGTCTGTCTGTCTGTCTGTCTGTATCTTTCCCTCTCTTGCTCTCTCAAATAAATACTTTTATTAAAATTGCAGAAGAGGGCTGGAGAGATGGCTTAGCGGTTAAGGTGCCTGCCTGCTAAGCCTAAGAACACCGGTTCCAATCTCCAGCGGTTCCAATCTCCAGGTCCCACGTTTAGCCAGATGCAAAGTGACGCAAGGGCCCAATGCCACACTTGCCCACAAAGGGCGCAGGCATCTGGATTTCGTTCACAGCAGCTGAGAGACTGCTGGCGCGCCCATCTCTATCTTTCTCCCTCTCCCTCTGTCTGTCTCTCTCCAAAAAATAAAAAAAAAAAATTTTAAATTAAAATGGCACAAGAGCTGGGGTGGTGACGCATGTCTTCAATCTAAGCACTCGGTTAGAGGTAGGAGGATCACCGTTAGTTGGAGCCCACCCTGAGACTACTTAGTGAATTCCAGGTCAGCCTGGGCTACAGTGAAATCCTACCTTGAAAATTTTAAAAAGTGAAGAAAAAAAAAAAAAAGAAAAGAAAAGCTTAAAGCCACTGCTAATGCCCAGTTGTGTTCTCAAAAGCATAACCGGCCAGGCATGGCGACACATGCCTTTAATCCCAGAACTCAGGAAGCAGAGGGAGGAGGATCACCATGAGTTTGAGGCCACCCTGAGACTACATAGTGAATTCCAGGTCAGCCTGTCAGCCTGGGCTAGAGGGAGACCCTACCTCAAAAACAAAAAAAAAAAAAAAAAAAAAAAAAAAAAATTAAAGAAGGTGGAGTACATACACTTCGAGGTTGTTCTCTGACCTCCACACATATATACCAAATTAATTATTTTAAAAAATAAGACCAGTGTGGTGGCGTACACCTTTGATCCCAGCATTCAGGAGGCAGAAATAGGAGGATCACTGTGAGTTTGAAGCCAGCCTGAAACTAAAGAATTCCAGGCCAGCCTCAGCTAGAGATCCTACCTTGGACAAAAAAAAAAAAACTAACTAAACAAAACAAAGGAAAAAAAATATGACTATTAAAACCAAGATTTCACATGCTGGGATTAAAGGCATGCTCCACCATGCCCGGCTTTCCAAGAGTTAATCTTGCCACCACAAAATAGTAACTGTAGGGGTTTATTTTCCTTACTACACATAGTAAGTGCTTTATACTTAACTGCAATTTCCTCCTAACCATACATGGTTCTACAAATAACATCAAGATTACAACATTCTCAAGTTTTATTACATAAAAACAAAAGTGTACAAACACTTCACAAACCAAAGCAGAACAAAATCATTAAAATAAGGAAGTCCAGACTTCAGATGATGCAAGTTAAGTTTTTCTGAGAAAAAATAAGTTTCTAGTACAAGACTATATATATAAAGCAGAATTTATAGCCAGACATGGTAATGCACACCAATACCTGGAAGGTGGTGGCAGAAGGATCAAGATCAAGGCCAACCTGACCTACATATAAGCCAAGGTTGAGGGCAACTTGAGCTACAAGTGACCCTATCTCAAAAATCTTTAAAAATTGGCCTAGAGCCAGGCATGGTGGCGCACACCTTTAATCCCAGCACTCGGGAGGCAGAGGTAGGAGGATCGCCGAGAGTTCGAGGCCACCCTGAGACTACATAGTTAATTCCAGGTCAGCCTGGACTAGAGTGAAACCCTACCTCGAAAAACCAAAAAAAAAAAAAAAAAAAAAAAGGGCTAGAGAGATGCCTCCGTTGTTTAAGGCACTTGCAAGCCTCATGGCCTGAATCTGATTTCCCATTACCCACATAAAGCCAGATGCACAAAGTGGCACATGTGTCTGGCAGGAAGTCCTAACACTCATATTCCCCCCCTTTTGCAAATAAATAATTATTAAAAAATTTAATTTTTTTGCCAGGCATAGTAGTGCACACCTTTAATCCCAGCACTCAGGAGGCAAAATCACTGTGAATTCGCAGCCAGCCTGGGACTACAGAGTGAGTCTCCAGGTCAGCCTGAGCTAAAGTGAGATCCTACCTCAAAAAAAAATTTTTTTTGATTGCTTACAAAGCCTGCCAACTTGGGTTCAATTCCCCAGCCACCCAAGTAAAGCTGGACATAAAAAGTCTCATGCTCTTTTGTAAAGCAAACACAGACACACATACGAATAAACAACATTTTTAAAAAAATTATCAGCCACGGGCTGAAGAGATGGCTTAGCGGTTAAGGTGCATGCCTGCAAAGCCTAAGGATCCAGGTTCAATTCCCCAGGTCCCATGTTAGCCAGATGCACATGGTGGCACATGCATCTGGAGTTCGTTTGCAGTGGCTAGAGGCCCTGGTGTGCATACACACACTCTCTCTCTGCCCCCCAATTAATAATAATAAATATTTTAAAAAACAGCAAAACATTATAAGATGGCAAATACAAGAAAAAAGAAACTAGAAATCCTTTCAGGACCCCCCTTTTTTTAAATAAACACACAGGAAAAACAGAGCCATATTAAAGGGTATGATTAAAAGAAAATTTCAGAATGCCATCTAGAAACAACTACAATAGATCAGAATGGCATTGGATATCACAGTAGCAACATGGGAAATTAAGACTCATCATGAAACAATACCTCTTTCAAATTCTGGAAAAAAATATATTCTTTTGTTTTGTGTTTTGCTATTTTTATTTTTCAAGATAGGGTCTCACAAACCCAAGCTGACCTGGAATTCACTATGTAGTCCCAGCCTGGCCTCAAACTCATGATGATCCTTCTACTTTAGCCTCCTGTGTGCCACTACAGCCAGCTGAGAAAAAAATTCTTAATCAGAATTTTAATTCAGTTAAGGGATACAGTGAAAGTTTGTAAGAGCCACAGAGCGAGTACAAATACCCTAAGGCTCAGTCCCGTTTACCCTTAGAGACTGACTGAGGCCTTCATGACCCCACAGAGATTACCATAACCTCACTGAGGAGGGCACCCAGGGTAACAGAGTTGGGTCAAGGGAATAATAGTACATAACATGTCATAATATATGTAAAATAAAACTTGAAAAATATATTTCCAACTTTATGAATCTTATATAAGAAATGAGACAAAATTAAGCCGGGCATGGTGGCGCACGCCTTTAATCCCAGCACTCGGGAGGCAGAGGTAGGAGGATCGCCGTGAGTTCGAGGCCACCCTGAGACTACATAGTTAATTCCAGGTCAGCCTGGACCAGAGTGAGACCCTACCTCGAAAAACCAAAAAAAAAAAGAAAAAAAGAAATGAGACAAAATTCAGAGTGCAAAAGATATGGAATACAGGCAACCAAGACCGTGTACAGAATCCCAGAATCATGGTCATAGAATAATTAGACAGTATGAAGCCAGTAAGATTACATGAGATATTAAAAGAAATAACTAGTATCTAGTAATCTCGGCCGGGGGAGGGGGGAGTTCAGGTAGAGTCTGTTGGTGCTGTTCAAACTGGCCTAAAACCTCACTATGTGGAGACTGACCTCTAACTCATGGCAATCCTGCCTCAGCTTCCAAAGTGTTGAGATTATAGGCATGAGCCACGTCAGGGCCTGACAACATCTGTCTTAATAAAAGGAGTCATGGGCAAATAACACATTTAAGGTTGAATAACTGGTAAGCATTTAGATACTAAACTCAAGAGCTGAAGAGATGGGCACTTGCCTGTGAAGCCAAGGGACCCAGGTTCAATTCCCTAAGACCCACATAAGCCAGATGAACAAGGTGGCACATGTGTCTGGAGTTCGTTTTCAGTGGCCGAAGGCCCTAGCACACCCATTCTTCTATGTGCCACTTTCTCTCTCATTTTCTCTCAAATAAATAAATAAATTTTAAAAATAAAAATAAGGGCTAGAGGGATGGCTTAGCAGTTAAGGCGTTTGCCTGTAAAGCCAAAGGACCCAGGTTCAACTCCCCAAGACCCATGTTAGCCAGATGCACAAGGGGGTATGTATGGCACAATGCAGGTCTGGCCCTAGCCAGGACCGCATGTCAGAAGAAAGCAGGAAGTGGCTTCTGTGAACATGGTGTCCTGCGCAGGCCTGGCGTGACAACAGCTACAGTCCCATGCTTGTGAGAAACCTGCTACGAGATTATCTGTCCGGAGACAGGCTGTCATTGGTCACAAAAAGGGGACCACCCCATACAATGATTGGCCAGCCAAACCCCTAAAAACCCCCTACACTTTTTTGAATAAACAAGTTTGCTGCAAATCGCCCTCTGCCTGCTTCCACCCAACTCCCAGAGTCTGTGTTGTGATTCCACACTTCTCACCCCCAACTCGGCAGAGACCCTGCCGTCCCTCCTGGGCTGGCCCTAGGAGGGACCCCAACAGGGATACACATGTCTGGAGTTCTTTTTCAGTGGCTGGAGGCCCTGGCATGCCCATTCTCTCTCTCTTTCTCTCTCTTTCTCTGTCAAATAAATAAATAAATAATAAAATATTAAAAATAAATAAGTAAAAATAAAAGCCAGGTATGGTGGTGCACACCTTTAATCTCAGCACTTGGGAGGCAGAGGTAGAAGGACTGTCATGAGTTCAAGGCCACCCTGAGACTACATAGTGAATTCCAGGTCAGCCGGGGCTAGAGCAAGACCCTACTTCAAAAGAACCAAAAAATAAATAAATAAATAAATAAATAAATAAATACAAATAAAAATAAAGAATACTAAATAAGCAAAGGCAAAAAACCCCACAAGTATTAGTTCTAGGATAAAAGTTGAGCTAAAAAAAGTAATCATAGCTTATTATCTAACTTCATAAGTGAATCATATACATACACATACATATACATATATAAGGTTGTCATAATTAGGAAAACATTGAATCAGACTAAAATTACCATACAAGTATCATTATAATAAACAGGAAAAGAAAAGAGAAAGTGCTTAAGGGGGCAAAAAGGAAACAAAAGCTATGTTCTTATACTCATAAGTGAAAACAACAGTCTACCAAAATCTGAAAAATTAATACCAAATGCCAAAAATCAAACCATGAAAGTATAAAATGATCTCTTTAGTAGGGAGGGGGAAATGCCAAGTAAGATTAGAAAACTGTTTCTCATTTAAAATTTTTTTCAAACTATTTAATAATATGTATCATTGGTTAAAAACAGATCTTGGACCATCCTAATAGGAGGAAAAGATCATGACATCAAACTGAAAAGAGAGACTGATTGGGGGGGGGGGGATATGATGGAGAGTGAAGTTTCAAATGGGAAAGTGGGAGGAGGGAGGGAAGTACCATGGGATATTGTCTACAATTAAAGAAGCTGTCAATAAAAAAATTAATTAAAAATAAAATAAAAGCCGGGCGTACCAGCACTAAAGAGGTAGGAGGATTAGAGTTGAGGCCACCCTGAGACTACATAGTTAATTCCAGGTCAGCCTGGGCCAGAGTGAGACCCTACCTTGAAAAACCAAAAATAAATAAATAAATAAATAAAAAAATAAAATAAAAAAAGAGAGACTAATGGAGAGAGGGAGGGGATACGATGAAGCATGGGGTTCTGAAAGGGAATGGGGGGAGGGAAGGAAAATATCACGGGTTATTATAAGTATAGAAGTTGTCAATAAAACATTAATTTTTTTAAATCTTTTTTTAAATATTTTTATTTTTATTTATTTATTAATTTGAGAGAGAGAGATACAGAACTAGGCAGGTAGAGAGAGAGAGAGAGAGAGAATGGACGCGCCAGAGCTTCTAGCCATTGCAAACGAACTCCAGATGCATGCGTCCCCTTATGCATCTGGCTTACGTGGGTCCTGGAGAATCAAGCCTCGAACCAGGATCCTTAGGCTTCACAGACAAGTGTTTAACCACTAAGCCATCTCTCCAGCCCAAAACATTAAAATTTTTTTTTAAATCTCAGGCTGGAGAGATGGCTTAGCACTTAAGGCACTTGCCTGTGAAGCCTAAGGACCCAGGTTCAATTCCCCAATACCCACATAAGCCAGATAGACAAGGTGGAGCATGCACCTGGAGTTTGTTTGCAGTGGCTGGAAGCGCTGGCATGTCCATTCTAATTCTCTCTCTCTCTTTTCCCTATCTCTCTCTCTCTGCTTGCAAATAAATAAGGAAAAAAATTTTTTTACCAAAAAAAAAAAAAAAAAAAAAAGCCCTGAAAGCACTACGCTTAATGTTCATATTCACATATTAACGCTACTCTCACTTCTGGTTAGAGAAGCTTCTCTTTTCAGATGGCGATGACCACTGGGATGACCCAAAAGGCAACACAGTGCTGAGAAGAAGGGATGGAGGAGTGCCCAGCACTGAAACATCTCTGTCACACCCTCCAAGGCCCATTGCAGAAGAGAGGGCGGATAGAATGGAAGAGCCAAAGGAAGGATATGACTCCTTACAATGCAACTGTCCAGACAGAAATTGGCCTTGATATCTATGACCTTGCAGTGCCTAGCAATACCTTTGCAAGACCCTCATAATAGAAGAAAAAGATGATGACATCAAATTAAAAGAGAGACTAATGGAGAGAGGGAAGGGATATGATGGAGATTGAAGTTCTAAAGGGGTATGGGGGCAGGGGAGGGAAATATGCATTTTTTGTATATAAGTATAGAAATTGTCAATTAAAAAAAATAATAAAAAAAAAAAAACAGGTACCTCAGCAGGGCGTGGTGGTGCATGTCTTTAACCCTAGCACTTGGGAGGCAGAGGTAAGAGGATTGTGGTGAGTTGGAGGCCACCTTAGACTACATAGTAAATTCCAAGTCAGCCTGGGCTAGAGCAAGATCTACCTTGAAAAACCAAACCAGATATCTTAGCCAAGCAAGGTGGCATTATTTACTGAGGTTTTTATTGTTGTTGTTGGTCATCTTAAGAAAGGATCTTAGGGCTAGAGAGATGGCTCATGAGTTAAGGTGCTTCCTTGCAAAGCCTGACAGCCCAGGTTCGATTCTCCAATACCCATGCACAAAGTGGACATGTAACTAGAGTTTGTCTGCAGCAGCAAGAGGCCCTGGCGCAACCATATTCATTCTCATTCTCATTCTCATTCTCTCTCTCTCTCTCTGCTTGCAAATAAATAAATAAATATTTAAAAAAAAAAAAAGTCAGGCATGATGATGCACACCTTTAATCCCAGCACTCAGGAGGCAGAGATAGGAGGATCACTGTGAGTTCCAGGCCATCCTGAGACTACATAGAGA
The DNA here is from genome assembly GCA_036365145.1 of Orientallactaga sibirica. Taxonomy (NCBI): domain Eukaryota; kingdom Metazoa; phylum Chordata; class Mammalia; order Rodentia; family Dipodidae; genus Orientallactaga; species Orientallactaga sibirica. Next base: position 1,200,107 of record JAEOAD010002422.1, on the reverse strand, counting down.
ATTCCAGTCAGCCTGAGCTAGAGTGAGACCCTGCCGGGGGAGGGAGGAGAAGAGCAATGAGTGATGGCACAGTTTAATCCTAGCGCTAGAGAGGTGGAGACAGGCTGATCCATGAGGCTTGCTGGCTAACCAGTCTAGCCTACTTGATAAGTTTCAAGCCAATGAAAGACCCATCTCAAAAAAAGGCAGACAGTGACTAAGGAAGAACACCCAAGGTTGTCATCTGGCCTTCACACTCACACATACCTTACACATACATACACATGAATCATGCATGCCCAAACACACACATAAAGAACTAGTAGATGACCCAGTAATTCCACTCCTGGGTATACTAGCTATAGTGCCAAAAAAACTAAAAGCAGGAACCCAAAGAAACACATGACCATTCACAGCAATCAATGTTCACAATAGCCAAAAGGTGGAAACAACCCATAAATTGTATCAATGGATACAGAGGTAAACAAAATAAAGAAAAAAAATGAAATTCAATCTACATGAATGGGCCTTGAAAACATTAACTTAAGTGAGGCACTAAAATAGACAAATTCAGAAACAGTAAGTAGAAAGTAGACAGAAGCTAATAATAAATAAAAGCTACTACGGCTGGGAGTATAACTCAATGATAAAGCACTTGCCTAGTATGTGCAAGGCCCTAAATCTAATCCCTTCAACAAAACAAAATAAAACTGGGAATAGCCAGACATAGTGGTGCATGCCTTTAATCCCAGCACTTGGGAATTAGAGATAGGAGGATTGCTGTTTGAGGCCAGGCTGATATTATAGAGTGAGTTCCTGGTCAGCCTGAGCTACAGTAAGATCCTACCATGAAAACAAACAGACAAAAAAAAAAAAAAATCAGGCAAAGAGTATGCTAGGGACTGAGAAAATAGTAATGGCAAGATACTACTTATTGAGTACATTTTTTTTTTTTTTTTTTGCTGGGAGTGGTAGCACAAACGTCTTTATGAGAGAGAGAAAGAGAGAGAATTGGCATGTCAGGGCCTCTAGCCACTGCGATCAAACTCCAGACGTGTTCACCATCTTGTGCACAAGTGCCACCTTGTACACTTGTGTCACCATCTTATGTGGGATCTGGAGAGAGGCTTCACAAGCAAGCACCTTAACCACTAAAACATCTCTCCATCTCTCATCTTTGTTAAAAAAATATATCTATTTGAGAGAGAGAATTTTTTTAATTTATTTATTTGCAAGGGGAAAGACAGAATGAGTGCACCTAGGCCTCTAGCCACTGCAAACAAACACCAGATGCATGCACCACTTTGTACATCTGGCTTTACATGGGTACTGTGAAATCAAAAAGGTAACCTATGGGCTGAAGAGATGGCTTAGTAGTTAAGACGCTTGCCTGCAAAGACTACGAACTCATTTGAATCTCCAGGTCCCATATAGCCAGACGCACTGTAACGCAAGCACGCAATGTCACACACGCGCACAAGTGGACACATGTGTCTGAAGTTTGTTCGCAGTGGCTGAAAGCCCTGGTGTGCTCATTCTCTCTCTCAAAATAAATACTTTTTAATTTTTTTAAAAAAGGTAACCTATCAGCCAGGCGTGGTGGCGCACACCTTTAATCCCAGCACTTGGGAGGCAGAGGTAGGAGGATTGCCGTGAGTTCAAGGCCACCCTGAGACTACATAGTGAATTCCAGGTCAGCCTGAACTAAAATGAGACCCTACCTCGAAAAACCAAAAAAAAAAAAAAAAAAAAAAAGGTAACCTATCATAATTATATGAATATCCCAAAGAATAGAACCATGTGGTTTCCTCAATCACCAAACACATACCAAGCACCTACCTATGAATACTTAAAACAGTAAAAGTGGTTTTGTTAGTTTTTTAAGTCTCTTCAATGCCAGGCATGGTGATAAACACCTAGCACTTGGGAAAAGAGGCAGGAGGATCAGTAGTTCAAGATCATCCTCAACTACATAACAAATTGGATGTCAGCCTACGCTAAATAAGATCCTGAACTGACAAAAAAAATTTTATCTTCAAGAAGCTTTCAATCCAGTAAGAAGATTAAATCACTATACAGAAAACAATATCATGTGTATGACAAAATATACTAAGACAAATAGAAATTTTTATAAAAATACAAATTAGGGGCTGGAGAGAAGATGGCTTAGTGGTTAAGGTGTTTGCATGCAAAGCCTAAGGACCCCAGTTAGATTCTCCAGGTCCCACATAAGCCAGATGCACATAGTGGCACATGCGTCTAGAGTTCATCTGCAGTGGCTAGAGGTCCTGGCACTCCCCTTCTCACTCACTCTCTTTCCCTCTCTCTGTCTCTAATGCCTTTAATAGCAGCATTTGGAAGGCAGAGGAAGGAGGATCACTGAGTTTGAGGCCACCCTGAGACTACATAGTAAATTCCAGGTCAGCCTGAGCTAGAGTGAGACCCTACCTTGAAAAAAAAGAAAAAGAAAAAAATACAAATTAAAAATTACCAAAGGGACTGAAGAGTGACTTGGCACTTAAGATACTTGCCTGCAAAGCCTAACAAACATGTTACCCACATAAAGCCATATGCACAGGGCGGCACATGCATCTATAGTTCGTTTGCAACAGCTGGAGGCCCTTGCATGTCCATTCTCTCTCTGCTTCCAAATTAATAAGTAAAACTATTTTTTAAAAAAACATCTTTTAGGACTGGGGAAATGGCTTAGAGTTTAAGGCATTTGCCTGGGAAGCCTAAGGACCTCAGTTTGATTCCCCAGGACCCATGTAAGCCAGATCCACAAGGGGACACATGCATCTGGAGTTTGTTTGCGGTGGCTAAAGGCCTTGGCATGTCCATTCTCTCTATCGGCCTCCTTCTCTCTCAAATAAATATTTTTTTAAAAAACATCTTTTAGCAGGACATGGTGGCACATGCCTTTAATCTCAGCACTCAGGAGGCAGAGGCAGGAAGATCGCCATGAGTTCAAGGCCACCCTGAGACTACATAGTGAATTCCAGTCAGCCTGAGCTACAGTGAGACCCTACCTCAAAAAATAAATCATCTTTTAAGCCAGGCTTGGTGGTGCACACCTTTAATTCCAGGTAAGTGGATCATCATGAGTTCAAGGCCACCCTGAGACTACATAGTGAATTCCAGGTCAGCCTGAACTAGAGTGAGACCCTACCTTGGAAAAATAAATCTTTTTAAAAAAAATTATCAGGTTGGAGAAGATGGCTTAGCAGTTAAAGCATTTGTCTGCAAGGCCAAAGGACTCTGGTTTGATTCCCCAGGACCCATGTAAGCCAGATGCATAAGGAGGTACATGCATCTGGAGTTCGTTTGCAGTGGCTAGAGGCACTGGCATGCCCATTCTCTCTCTCACTCTCTCTACCTCTTTCTCTCTTTCTCAAATAAATAAAAAAAATATATTTTTTAAAAAGTTACCAAAATTCAAAGGAGGTAAGTAATAAATGGTACAGAAAAAGGTAAGATTTTGGCAGTGAATAGACAGAATCAAATGAAAACAAACCCTTTAAATTCTAATTTTAGCTAGGTGTGATGGCACACATCTTTAATCCCAGCACTCAGGAGGCAGAGGTAGGAGGATTCCATATGAGTTCAAGGCTGAATTCCATGTCAGCCTGAGCTACAGTGAGACCCTAAAAATAAAAAAAGTTAAAATCTAACTTCATCTTGCCTTGTGAACAAACCTTGCAAAATATAAAACTATCAAAATAGATGAAAGCAGAGAAAAAAATCATTCCAGATAAAAGAAATGACAGAAATATGAAATAAGAATAACAAACCAATAAGCCTAGAGGATTCTTACTATAAAGAACAGACCAAAAAAAAATTTTTGTGTGTGTGTTAGGGTCTTGCTATAGCCCATACTGACTTGAAACTCACTATGCAGTCCCAGGCTGGCCTCAAACTCACAGCAAACCTCCTACCTCTGCCTTCCAAGTGCTGGGATTAAAAGAGACTAAAATTTTTAAGTAGGGACCATCGTGGTGGCACATGTCCATAGTCCCAGTTACTTGAGAGGCTGAGGCAGAAGATTGAGAGTTTAAGGCTAGTCTGAGCAACACAAAACCCTCATCCCAAAACAGAAAAATTAAGTAGAAATATGTATCAAATTAGATTACACGGAAAAAAAGTGACGAAAATTATAGAGAATTGTGACATGATTTTCCCAGGTCCTCTATTCATAGTACTAAATATTCACAACTTAAGAGAAATGTCTAAGAACCACTCAAGCCAAAGCCCATCTACAAAATTAGACAGTTTTAATCATAGGTTCTAATTATATCTCCATTAATCCTGAGGCTGGGATGTGGCTCAATGGTAGAGCACATACTCAACTGACCTGTATTCACTATGTAGTCTCAGGGTAGCCTCGAACTCACAGCAAACCTCCTACTCTACCTCCCAAGTCCTGGATTAAAGGCATGCACCACCATGCCTGCCTTGGTTTTGGTTTTTCAAGGTATAGTCTCACTCTAGCCCAGGCTGACCTGGAATTATGTAGTCTCAGGGTGGCCTTGAACTCTCAAGTGCTGGGGTTAAAGGTATGTGCCACCATGTTTGGTCAAATGCCCAGAACAGCAAGAGTTAAGAACAAGAAAAGATTTACTGGTCCTCAGCCATCATTGTGTTTCCTTCTTCTTTCAGATTTACTGAGGGCATCATGGGTTCACTTTTGATTTCAAACCAGGAGGCAATTCAGAAAGACAAAAACTGTGTGTTTTCTCGTATTTGCAGAACCTAGAGTTCAAATTACATACATGTTGTATATTTGTGTGGTGTGTATGTATGTGTGTGTAGGTCATAAAACTGGAAAGGGAATCAAGAGAGAGAAGGAAGAGTTCTTAAGGGAGGTAGGAAACAGAGTAATGGAATCCATGTGTTATAAAAAGCAGAAGAGAAGTCTAACAGGAAGGAAGAGAAGTTGGGGGATCAGCACAGGGGAGGTCAATGGGGAGGGGGAGCAAATTTAAAAAAAAAAAACCCACTGGATGTGGTGGCATAGGCCTTTAATCCCAGCAATGGCGAGGCAGATGTAGCAGGACCTCTTTTAAATTCAAGGCCAGCCTTAGATTAAATAGTGAATTCCAGGTCACCTCGGGCTACAGCGAGAGCTTACCTCAAAAAAAAAAAAAAAATCCAGGCACTCAGAGGAGGCAGAGATAGGAGGATAGCTGTGAGTTCAAGATCAGCCTAGGCTAGAGAGAGACGGAGAGGGGTGGGGGAAAGAATTCTTTCACAAATGAATTTCTCCAGAACCTTTTATGAATCATTACCAAGAGACAACTATAGTGAATGTTAAAAAGCTTATTCCATGGGCTGAAGAGAGAGCTCAAGCAGTAAAGAACTTCCTATGCAAGCATGAGGAGCTGAGTTTGATCCCCAGAACCTCATGTAAAAGGTCAGGCATGGTGCTGTGGCTGTCTCCCCCAGGGCTGGGGAGACAGGAGTATCCACAGGGCTCACTAGCCAGTGAGTCTATCCTAACTGGCAAACTTCCCGGCCAATGAGAGAGGTGGATGGCATTCCTAAAGATGACAACCAAGGTTATCCTATGGCCTCCATAAGCATGCTCATACATGTGTATGCGCCCTTGAATGCACACACATATACACACAATCAATTTCAGGCAAGACATCACGAGGAACACCTGTAATATCAGAGTACTGAAGGTTCAGGCAAGAGGATCACAAGTTCAAAACCAGCCTGGGCACCTTAGTGAGAGTGTGCCTCAAATTTCAAGGTCTGGATATGTAGCTCAAGTACAGTGCTTGTCCAGATACACAAAAGCCAACTGTGATCCCTAGTACTGCGAAAAAAAAAAAAAAAAAGAAAAAAAGAAATGAAATAAGTGGTCTTTTCCATGGGTGTAAAGTAACTTGACAACCTAACTTCTTTACGGAAATGGAACTGAAAGTTCCTCTGGAAAACCTTATTTTAGCATAGTTTTGCTGTAAAAGTAGTCCCCCACCAAGGTCCCCAAGAAACATTACAGCAAGGTTTGAAAATAGCAACAATCCTAATTCTTGTCCATAAGGCAGTGAACTTGAGAAAGAAGAGGACATGGGAAAGAAACAAGGAAAGGGAAGAAAAAAGGAAAGGAAAGGAAAGGAAAGGAAAGGAAAGGAAAGGAAAGGAAAGGAAAGGAAAGGAAAGGAAAGGAAAGGAAAGGAGAAAGGGAAGGGAAGGGAAGGGAAGGAAAGGGAAGGGAAGGGAAAAAGGAAAAGGGAAGGGAAGGGAAGGGAAGGAAGGAAGGGAAGGGAAGGAAGGGAAGGAGAAGGGAAGGGGGAGGAAAGGAAGGGAAGGGAAGGTTAAGGAAAGGAAGGGAAGGGAAGGAAGGGAAGGGAAGGGAAGGGAAAGGAAAGTAAGGAAAGGAAAGTTAAGGAAAGGAAACGTTAAGGAAAGGAAAGGAAAGGAAAGGAAAGGAAAGGAAAGGAAAGGAAAGGAAAGGAAAGGAAAGGAAAGGAAAGGAGGGAATAGAGATAAAGAGTAAGAAACAAAGAAAGAGGGGACTGGAGAGATGGCTTAATGGTTAAAACATTTGCCCATGAAGCCTAAAGACCTAGGTTTGATTCCCCAGTACCCATGTAAGCCAGACAGACATAGTGGTGCGTGCATCTGGAGTTCATTCATTTGCAGTGGCTGGAGGCCCTGGCATGCCCATTCCCCCTCTAACGAAAAAAAGAAAACAAAGAAAAGCTAGCTAGTTTTGTCAGCTTTTTAAAAAAAACTATATTATTTATTTATTTATTTATTTATTTATTTATTTATTTATGAATGAGAAAGAGGCAGAGAGAGAATGGGCACGCCAGGGCCTCTAGCCACTGCAAACTCCAGATGTGTGCACGCCCTTTTGCATCTGGCTTACATGGGTCCTGGAGAGTCAAACCAGGATCCTTTGGCTTTGCAGGCAATCATCTCTCCAGCCCTTAACAGATTTTTGAATCAATAACTACCTACCATTAACTTCTAAAACCTTATTGGCATGCAGAAAAGAGATGGAATAACTCAGTTTAAACACAATACCATGAGACCCAAATGTCAACAGCAGAAGCATAAACAAGTCCTAAAAAGAGAAGTCAACTGTCAGTCCCACTTTGTCTTTTCAGTACCTCATCAAGCCACCAACTTTTGTTGTGGTTTGTTCTTAGTGACAGTCTGGCTTTTGTAGCCCTGGTTGGCCTCAAATTGGGTACTGCCTGCCCCAGTCTCCAGAATACCTGGATTACAGGCATGTGCCATCACATCTGGCTTTCAAACCCCTACTTTTTTTTTTTTTTTTTTTTTTTGGTTTTGCGAGGTAGGGTCTCACTCTGGTCCAGGCTGACCTGGAATAACTATGTAGTCTCAAGGTGGCCTCGAACTCTCGGCGATCCTACCTCTGTCTCCCGAGTGCTGGGATTAAAGGCGTGCGCCACCACGCCAGGCATCCTTTTTTTTTTTTTTTTTTTTTTTTTTTTTTTGATTTTCAAGGTAAGGTCTCACTCAAGCCCAGGCTGATCTGGAATTCACTCTGTAGTTTCAGGGTGGCCTCGGACTCATGGTGATCCTCCTACATTGGCCTCCCAAGTACTGGGATTAAGGACGTGAGCCACCACCCTCAGCCTCAAACTACTAACTTTTAATTCATAAATAAAAATCCCGCCGGGCATGGTGGTGCACACCTTAATCCCAGCATTCAGGAGGCAGAGGTAGGAGGATTGCCATGAGTTCAAGGCCACCCTGAGACTCCATAGTGAATTTCAGGTCAGTCTGGGCTAGAATGAGACCCTACCTTGAAAAAAAAATTCCTCACCACTGCAGCCACTTAATATTAAATCTTCTAATCCAAACTGTCAGTCTTAATCTCTAGTGCTCAAAAAACAGGTTTCCTACAGTCCCAAGAGTAATAATTCCTAACTTTTCCTATGCTCTAGGTATAATCAAGTGCTTAACACTTTTCTCCTCTTGAGAAAGAGCTAGCTACTGATGGTCTTCACAATCACAACTCTACGTTGCCCACCATTCTGGAAGGCAACCCTGAGTTCTATCACTATAAACTTTAAGTGTCACTAAACCTAAGACAAACAATGAACAAGGGCTGGAAAGATGGCTTAGCAGTTAAGGCACTTGCCTGCGAGGCCTACGGTCCTAGGTTCAATTCCCCAGTTCCCACATAAGCCAGATGCACAAGGTGGCACATGTGTCTGAAGATCGTTTGCAATGGCTAGAGGCCCTGGTGTGCCTATTCTTTCTCTGTCTCTCTCTCTCTCAAATAAACAATGAAAAAAAGAAAACAGCTGTCCAGTTTGATAAATGGAAGGTTACTAACCAGCAAGTGATGTCATTCTCCACCCTTAAAATCCAGGACCTATCAGTGTATTTATCTCCCTTTGTCACTGATCTTCCAAATGTATGGAGATTGTGGAGAAACAGCTGTAACTACTTAGATAATGGCATATACGCACACTAATTTGAAACTGCTCCATTTTCCCCCTTAACAAGTAGTAAGACCATGCTAATTCCAGAGAGTTTATTGAAGAATTTAACAAATTGAGGTGAATAAAAATCAGTGGTTTGAGGCCAGGCACGAAAGCAGAGGTAAGAGGATTGCCATGAGTTCTAGGCCACCCTGAGACTACACAGTGAATTTCAGGTTAGCTAGGGCTAGAGCGAGACCCTACCTCAAGAAAAAAAGTAAACAAACAGTGCTTTAATAAGAAAGAATATACAGGCTAGAGAGATGGTTTAGCGGTTAAATGCTTGCCTGTGAAGCCTATGGACCCCGGATTGAGACTCGATTCTCCAGGACCCATGTAAGTCTGATGCACAAGGGACACACATCTGGAGTTCATTTGCAATGGCTGGAGGCCCTGGCGTGCCCATTCTCTCTGTGTGTGTGTGTCTATTTCTGTATCTCTCTCTCTCAAATAAATAAATAAAATATTTTTTAAAAGAAAGAATATACATCACAGCAGGGCAAGGTGGCACACAATTATAATCTCAGCTCTAGGAGGCAGAAGCAGAAGGATTGCTTCAAGTTCAAGGCCAGTCTGAGCTACACAGCAAGCTCCAGGCCAGGCTGGACCACTTAGCAAGACTCATTCTAGGACAAATAAACAAAGGATCCCACAGAAGGTAACAACAGTGAAATACAGTTTTCACTTATAGAATGATACCCTGTACTAAACTAGTTAACATATCATAGATAGTGTTAAGTCTAATAAAATTTCTTAAAATATTTTTTTATTTGCAAGCAGAGAGAGAGAGAGAGAGAGAATATGGGTATACCAGGGCTTCCAGCCACTGCAAACAAACTCCAGATGCAGGACCCCTTTTTGTCCATGTGGCTTTACGTGGGTACTGGTTAATCGAACTTGGTTTGTTAAGTTTTGCAGGCAAGCGCCTTAACCACTGAACCATCTGAGGAACTTAGTGAACAAAATCTTGGTTAGGGGAGTCAATGTTTTAGAACATCTTAGGATAGGTGGATAAGCAAAATGAAAAGTACTAGAAACTTGAACTATAACATGCTAAATCTTTCTATCAGCAAACACAAAAATCTGTAAGAAACTAGAAAATTAAATTCTTTTTCTTATTCCTTACTTTTTTTCTGAAAATTAAATTCTTTAACTGACAATTATTGAGGGCATACTATGAAATGAATATAGTGCCAAAGGACTTCCATGCCATCATACACAGTCTGAATTTCTATAGCAATTGTGGTACTTAATATACCATAATTTATGATATACACATATACTACTTTGTGTGTATACAATATGTGTGATGTGATGTGTGTGGCGTATGCACGTGTGTGCATATTAATGCATCCTGCACAGGTACATGTGGAGTAATGGTCCTCTGCCATCACTCTTCAAGAGTACTTCCTTAAGACAGATTCTCTCCCTGAACTCAGAACTTGCCATTTTTTGGTCAGTAAGCCCCAGTAAGTCTCTGGGTGTCTGCTCCTCAGATGATACAGATATCCATGGCTACACCCAGCTTTATACATGCCTTGGGCTGCAGGTCACTGAGAAATCAAGCTGGAACTGAGCTGCAAACCACCTCCCTGTTGACTAGCTGTTAAAATACTGGAAAGAGCTGTGCTGCATGCAATGGTGTTGAGCAGCAGTGGATCCTGCAAGTCTTAAGACTGGCCAGCCAGGCCAAGTGTGCCAACTGGTGCAATAATGGCATGACTGTTATGGGGAACCAACAGCTCTCTAACTGGATTGAAGGCCCACTCCACCAGAGGAAATACATGCCTGATACTGAAAATCTAGTCAAAAAGCCTATGGCTGAGGGGGTCATAAGTCCTATGGGAGTAACACCTGCTGTTGACTGGCTATGTGCATATATTATGCCCACCAAACTGCCCTCTAAGCACTTTTTTATATTTATACCCATATATTAATGCTACTCTCACTTTTTCTTTTTCCCCTTTGGTTTTACGAGATAGGGTCTCACTCTAGTCCAGCCTAACCTGGAATTCATTATGTAGTCTCAAGCTGGCCTCGAACTCACAGTGATCCTCCTGCTTCTTCTGGGATAAAGGCATGTGCCACCACACCTGGCAATGCTCACTTTTGGTTAGAGAAGCTTCTCTTTTCAGATGATAATGACCACTGGGATGACTCAAAAGTCACCATAGTGCTGAGAAGTGACAGCAAAGTGTTCAGTACTGAGACATCTCTATCACACCCTCCATTGCAGAAGAGATGGCAGGAAGAATATAAGAGCCAAAGAAAGAGTAGGACTGTTTATAATGCAATCTTCCAGACACAAGATGCACAAAATGGCCTTGATATTCATGACCTCACTAACACTACCTTCACAAGATCTTCATAATAGGAGGAAAAGATGATGGCATTAATATAAAAGAGAGATTAGCTGGAAAGAAGGGATTTAGAGGAGAGTCATTTGAGGGGGAGAATGGGGATGGGAATTATCATGGTTTATTGTCTATACTTATAAAAGTTATCAATAAAAAGTTTTTTAAGACCTTTAAAAATGTACAAAAAGAAGTCAAACCTCTTACATTCTACTCAAGATACTTAAGACACAAGCCAAAAATAAAAGCTACCATTAATGCTATAAGCATTAAGGTTTATATAACTAACATACAGTCTAGCCAAACATCCTAATTTCTAAAGCTTCTGAAATGTAAATGAATCACTAGACTGCCCTTTTTCACTCAGATCCAGTGTTATCTGTCATTAACATAATACTTCATTTCTAAGGCCCCACTTTGCAAGATAAACTGCCTGCAATTTCTTGTTTGTGGTAACATATTGTACTTTTTAATGCTGTGTAATTATGGATAGGCAGTAGATAGTGCTCAAGAATTTTAATTAAAGCCAAGGGTCAAACAGTTTAGTAGTCTTATCAAGCTTGTTTTTTTTTTCCTTGTACAATGATTCATGAACACACATTGGAATAAAGTGTTTATAAATTCTACCTCCCCCTACTCACCTTATACAATATAAACAAGCAAATGAAACTGATGCAGACGTTAGTACTTACTTTGGTTATTCAAGGGCTCCAAAAAGGTTCTCAAACTATTTCTTAGCGCCAGCAAAATCTCTATAAAATCCTTCCATAGCCTCTACTGAATTCTATATTGAAGTCTGACATTTACTTGAGTAAATGTTTAAAAATTACCCACATTTAAGCCGGGCGTGGTGGCGCACGCCTTTAATCCCAGCACTCGGGAGGCAGAGGTAGGAGGATAGCCGTGAGTTCGAGGCCACCCTGAGACTACATAGTTAATTCCAGGTCAGCCTGGACCAGAGTGAGACCCCACCTCGCAAAACCAAAAAAAAAAAAAAAAAATTACCCACATTTAAAAAAAAAAAAAAGACTCCTGGTTTACATTTAGAAATGCCATTTTATCAACTTGCTCCTTTTTTGCTTTAATTTTCCTCTGTAGCAAAACTCATAAAAACAAATGCACTCAACCTTTATTAAGACTTTAACAAATATTTTACTACCTCCTTAAACACATATTTTAAAATTCAAGAGGCAGATTTCATAAAAAAAAAAAGTCTTTCATCAGATCAGCTTAAATGCATCATTAACTTCATTTATATTTCAAAACACACAATTTAAGTTTGATGTGGATTAAGCAGGCAAAAAAAATTAAGAGCTTGAATAAAAGTTTAATTTCAGAATTTCTAAATGCCAGGTCTATCACAGGTATTCACTCTCAAACTTGAGACATACTTCTGAAGCTTGAAGCTGTAAATCAATTTGACTGATGTCCTCTTTCATGCCATGTAAGCCATTGCCTAATTGAGGCCAGACCTGTCAGGCTCAACAGCATCCCGGAAATGACTGGTCCACTAGGGCTGGAAACAGATCAAGAATTTGGAATATTTCTCTTATTGAATCAGGAAGAAAAAGTTCTAGTGAAATTGTGCTTAAAAACAATCATTATACTGTTCTTGCGGGGGAGGGGAAGACACCACATAAAAGGCGTATTTTTGTTATTCTGTTAAGTGCACAAATCAATGCATCTAAATTCTGCATCTTGTTATCAGGTAGTGGATCCACTGAACTTATTCCTCTTTTTCCTGTATCTAAAAACGTTCACTCCTAAAGCCTCATTTTGAAGGCCCTTTTCTTTAATTTTCATTTTCTGCCCCTTGGCTGCTAAAACCACCTGGAGCATGGCTGGTGTTTTCACTTAGAAAGCTGTTAAAAATAATGCCTAACCCCTAATCTGCTTAATGCTTTTCACTTCTTACCAAGAAAATCCATTAAATGTCGAAAAGAAATACAAGCACCGCACATATACACACTCAAATCCCAGTCATGAAAAATTAAGTCACATCCCGGCCATAAACTGTGCAATAGACACTTCCAGTTAGCATGTGTTTTCAGCGATCGCGGACAACGGAATCAAGAGAGTAAGTGGTAGGGGGTTGGGGCTAACAACACTCTGCATCCAAGCCAATGGTTTAGCAGCAGGCCAGGACTGGCAGCAAGGCCAGTCTCTAAAGAGAGCAGCTATAATACAGTATCACAATGCTGGATTTCCGAATGCCATCTTATTGGGGGGGGGGTGTTAAGAACAGGGAATCGAGCGCAGTAACAGCCTCTGGTGATGAAACCTAAGCCAAGGTCTTGTGGCCACACCAGCTGTCCAGGCTCATGTCACCTTAAACACAACTTCAAGTCGTTCTTATCAAAGTCAGCTTCTCCAAGGGTGAGGGGGTGGCAGGAGTAAATGGATGGTTATTGGCCTCAAGATAGTGGCAAAGGCCCTGGTGGGGGAAGAGGGGGCAATCCTAGGCTCCCCAATAGGAGAGGACTTCTCGGAGCTAGGGGAAGGGGCCTCCTCGGTCTTTTCCAGCCAAAGCGATTCGGAGCGAGCTTGGGATGTGGTCAGTGGGTTTTCTGGGTGTTTGTTTGTTTTCTTCTTCTTTTTAATGAAGGAGTGCTATGAGAAAATGGCAGTGAAGGACTGGGGGGATGAGGGGGGTGGGGAGGGTTGGAAGGGCTGAAACCAGCAAGAAACGGTGGACAGGACTTCCTTGGACGCGGACGAGATAACCCCGCCAGCCGACGGCACGGGCCATCCCTGCCAGCGCCCGATACCCCCTTATCTCCCTTTCCCTTTGCGCCCCAATTCCCAAACCCGGCTCTTGCCCACCCGAGCTCTGTCCTCTCCTCTCCCGCACAGCATCCATGCACGCACGGCCAGCCTCCGCCACCGACGCGCCACCGCCCTCCCCGTCCCCTCCCCGGGTCACCCACCCACCCACCCACCTGGCCCGGCCCCTCCCCCCTCACCTCTCCTCAGCGCCTCCTCGTAGCTGAGGAATCCGATCCGTGACTCCTTGGCGCCCATGCTCCCCTCATCCCCTCGGCCGGGGGGTCGGAGCCTCCGTCTCGCCCCCTCCCCCACGCCCACCCCCCCTTCACGCCTTCCTCGGCGGCGTCCCCGGCTGACGGCGTCGGCGTTCCCTGGCCTCGCTCTCTCTCTCTGTCTCTCGCTCGCTCGCTCGCTCCCCCACCACTACCACCACCACCACCCCGCCTCCCCCAACACTAACAAGTGCGGCGACGGCCCCGGCGACTCCTCCCGACCGCCGCCACCGCCTCCATGCCCAATCACGTGACCCGCTCCCACCCCGCCCCCGTCCCCTCCCTCCCACTCCGCCCTTTTCTCCTCCTCTCTCCTCCCTTCCCTTCTCTCCCCACGCCTTCTTCCCTCCCTACCACCCCCACTCCACCACCACCACCCTCCCCCCCACACGGCCTCCCTCCTCCCGCCAGCCCTGCCGAGGGTCACCTGACCCGAGGCCTGGGTGGGAACGGGGAGGAGGAGGGAGTGGGGGTGGACTTCCGGATAATGGCCGCCCGAGGACACGCTCCGCCCCGCCCCACGCTAACAGCGCGCAGGAGCGGAGGGGCGGGGCCGCGTCGCGCGTCGTGCTCACCTTCCCGCCAATCCCAGGCGGCGAGACCTGGGCCGGGGGGCGTGGCCTCTGCGGGCGAAGAGGGCGGGGACTTCCGGGGCGCCCGAGGACCGTCCTTTCCGCCCCCGCGTTCTGACGTCCGACGGGCGGGTGATGGTTAGCGCTGCGGTGGTGGCCAAGACACCCCCCCCACACACACACACGCACTCGGACGACGGCTCCGGGAATGTTAGGGAAGCGGTTCGTGAGGAAGGAGCGGTCAGGCGGGGAACTCCTGTCACTCAGGGGCTTTTTAAAAAAAAATTTAAGATTTATTTTTATTTACTTATTTGAGACAGAGTAAGGATGGGCGCGCCAGGGCCTCCAGCCACTGCAAACGAACTCCAGACGCATGCACCACCGTGTGCATCTGGCTTACGGGAGACCTGGAGAATTGAACCTGGGTCTTTAGGCTTCGCAGGCATGCGCCTTAACCGCTAAGCCATTTCTCAAGCCCTAAAAGTATTTTTTTTTTTTTTTAGAGAGATTAAGAATGGGCTCACCAGGGCATCCAGCCACTGCAAACTCCAGACGCATGCGTCCACTTTCCGCATCTGGCTTATGTGGGTCCTGGGGAATCGAACATTAGTCTTTTGATTTTGCAGGCAAGCTCCTTAGCCACTGCAGCCCCACTCAGAAGCTTTGTGACTGACAGAGCTTGGGAAAGATGAGAACTCCAAGGCTTTCCTGTGCTGATGGAATTCTTGTTCCTACTAGGCAAATCCTTTAGAACGCTGAAACTTGTACCCAGATTGTCCTGTCCACCCCAGCCCTCAGCTACCTCTAGCTTTCCTTTCACAGTATCAGACTCTGCCACCCCTCTAGCCATCTCCTCTGCTCTCAGCCTGCCCTTTCTCCCTCTCCCCTTGGTTGTATTTTGCCTTGGCATGCTGGTTTCAGGTATTGATGGAGGTTCTGGTTTTGCTTTTGCTTTTGATGCAAGGTCTCACTATGTAGGCCAGGCTCCCTTCCATCTTGCCATCCTCCTGCCTCAATCTCCCAAGTGTTGGGACTAATTTTTTATTTATTTATTTATTACTTTTTTGCTTGTTTGTTTGTTTTGTTTTGTTTGTTTTTCGAGGTAGGGTCTCATTCCAGCCCAGGCTGACCTGGAGTTAACTATGTAGCCTCGGACTCTTGGCCATCCTCCTACCTCTGCCTCCCGAGTGCTGGGATTAAACGCGTGCACCACCACGCCCGGAGGGACTAATTTTTTAAAATTATGGTAAAGTACTTGTAGCAAAAGAGCCATGTTTCAGTGTGGATTCAGTACCATCAGGTACATTTACATCATTATGTAGCCATTACTATTTTTTAATATTTTTTATTTTTATTTATTTGAGGGAGAGAGAGATACAGAAATAGGCAGGTAGAAAAAGAGAGAATGGGTGTACCAGGGCCTCCAGCCACTGCAAATGAACTCCAGATGTGTGTGCCCCCTTCTGCAGCTGGCTTACGTGGGTCCTGGGAGTTGAACCTGGGTCCTTTGGCTTTGTAGACAAGCGCCTTAACCGCTAAGCCATCTCTCCAGCCCGCCATTACTATTAAATTTATAGAGACATTGTTAGATTAAGAGAAGGAAAGAGGGGAGCATATGAAGAGCTCTTTCCCATGAGAAGGCAGGAAGGCACAAAGCCCACCTAGAAACCCAAATTGGGGCATTTAAAAGTTGTGAAGGGGAGCTGAGCAAACCAGCCCTGACACCAAGTTAATAAGTTTTTCAGAGGTGAAAACAAATGTCATGAATTGGTAAACAAAATGTGGTATCTAAAGACAATATGGAGGGTGTGTGTGTGTGTGTGTTTTGAGACAGGGTCTCACTATGTAACATTGGCTGGCCTGGAACTTGTAGCAAGCCTCCTTCTCTACCTCCAGATTATAAATGTAAGCCACCATGCCCAGCTCTTATTTCCTTGTTTTTTTTTTTTTGTTTTGTTTGTTTGTTTGTTTTTGTTTTTGAGGTAGGGTCTCACTCTAGCCCAGGCTGACCTGGAATTCACTATGTAATCTCAGGGTGTCCTCCAACTCATGGCGATCTTCCTACCTGTGCCTCCTGAGTGCTGGGATTAAAGGCATGGGCCACCAAGCCCAGCTTTTGTTTTAATTTAATTTAATTTTTTTTATTTCCTTGCATATTAACTCTGGTTTGTTTTCTTTAGTCTTCACCCTGAAGGTCAAAGTATAAAGTGTCTGGATAAGGAAACAACACTGAAAAATAACCACTTGGATTGGATTAGACTCAAGGCGCCAATTAGGTAATCTAAGGCCAACAGAAGGATTTCAGTTACTAGCGCCACCTGATTCTTGTGTGCCCTGCTGGAGAAGGAAGGTGTTTCTTAACTTACCTTTCCTGGCAGACCAGATTAGCAGCGTGGCATTAGTCACAGCGCTGCTCTTTCCAGTTCACTGTGTGGCAGTTAATTTAAGACCTCAGATTAGTTGCATTGCTAAAAGGCCATGAATCAGGTGGTTGGGAATGTATTTCAAAGCCTTTAATTTCCACGTCATTAGTTCCATGTAGACGGCTGGCTGTCTTCAGACAAAACAATTCAATCTTCTTCATGCTGCACAGTATGAGCTCTGCATTCGATTACCATAATCAGAAATGAACCTAAAACAAGGGCTCAGCTGTGAGGGGCAAAGACCCTGAAGAGTTTAGCTGAAAGATAGTAAGCATTCTTACTTTCCCAAACACTCCATAAAGATGACCTTGCTAAGCAAAGGATAGCCCCAGGTGTTTGATTTATAATGGATTTGGAAGAAAATTTATTTTCTACCCTTGTGGCACTTATCCCACTTGAAAGATGGGAGTAATGTTGGAACCTGTTCAAGAGATAGTCACTTATCACAAAATATCAGGGTAGAAAATAAAACATCATAAGAATTGAGCAGAGCAATTAGACCTATAATCCCAGGTATGTAAAGGCAAAAAGATCACCACAAATTCAAGGCCAGCCTGGTCTAAGCAAAACAGCTCTTTCTTTCCTGTAACCTCACCTGAACATGGACATAAGTCTTTCCCTTTCTCCCCAGGCTAGCAAGGGGAGAGCAGTCTCTTGGCCTGGCACTTTCCTGTTTGTCTTCTACCTGTGTCATGCTTTGGGGTACTTTCTCACTTTGATTATTTGTATAATCTTTCTTTGATCTTTGAGTCCTTCACTATTTCTGAGTCCTCTCTGGCCTGTATGTGAAGGGGAGCTTTTGGTTTTTATGCTTTGCCTTCCATGCATGAGCACATATGCCTCTAATGGAAATTCTCTCCATCTCCCCGCTCCCTTTCCATCCCGTCAAGGAGAATTCTCCTCTGGTTTGAGACTTTCAGCTAGTCTCCTCCCTGGAACTTAATTCCTCCTACAATAAACCTCATAATTCATGTTTCCTCCCCAAATAAACTTAATAATTCATAAAAAAATTTTCCTTAAGTTTCAGGCCTTGCTTCTCCCTAGAACCATAAAAAATTTTCATTCCATCACAGAGTTTATCATGTATTAAACCCTTCTAAAAATTGTGAGCTGAGACAGCAAAGAAATACTGTTTCTCCCTTGTCAGAGTTAAATTAAGCATATTATTGAAGGTAGTGAGAAAGATAGTTATGTCTTCTGAGAATTTTAAACGCCAAGATAGAATCAAAACTTCCTTTCTGGTTTGTATTACAAGTCATCAGGCAGTCAAATATTAAACTATCTTTCTATAACATAAAATTGATGTGATACTTGAATTTGATGATGTAGAAAATCTCAAGTCTACTTGTCATGCTGAAGGCAATTCTATTAGTCATTTTGTTCAGTTTCACTTAATCCATTCAAGAGTTGGCCAGCCACTTCTCTTTAAGTATCTGGCTATACTTAGAAAATCCTTGCTCTAACTATAAACATGCCTGTGAAAGGTTTGTCCACACAGAGATTTAAACCATGACAGATTGGTATGTAATTTCTACTTCCAGTTGTGCAACTTAAATGACACTGTTTCTTAGTTTACACGCCAGAAGAAATGACACAAGGACAATCATTTTAGTACTTGCCAAAGAAGCTTAGCTAAACTAGAGACAGGTCAATAGAATAAAAAGGGGTGGAGAAGCATCTGATCCATGTGTAACTTGAAAGAAGCCAACCAGTATTCGGACATGTAATTATCCAGGAAGAGTTGATTATCCAGGAAGAGCTAGGGTGATGGTTCAACAGTTAAAGATGCTTTCACCCACTCACTGTCTACAGATAGTTGTGCATACCTCACACACATTCCATATTTACCACGCACATAATACTATGCTCCCGTTTATGTCTATTTTTTCCTCCAAGGTAGGGCTCACTCTAGCCCAAACTGACCTGGCACTCACTCTGTAGTCCAAGCTGGCCTCGAACTCACTTTGTGCATCTGGCTTTAACCTGGGTACTGGGGATTGAACCCGGGACGTTGGGCTTTGCAGGCTAAGTGCCTTAACCACTGAACCATCTCTCTAGCCCTCTGGCCTCAAACTCGACAATTCTCCTAACTCTGCATCCCAAATTCTGGGATTAAAGGGATGCACCACTATACCTGGCCTCATTTTCTTTTTTTAAAAAATATTTTATTTATTTATTTAAGAAAGAGAGAATGGGTGACCCAGGACCTTCAGCCTTGCAAATGAATTCCAGACGAATGCTCCACCTTGGGCACTTGGCTTTATATGGGTACTGGGAAATCAAACCTGGGTCCTTTGGCTTTGCAGGCATGTGCCTTAACCACTAAGACATCTCCCCAGCCCTATGTTCTTCTTCTTCTTTTCTTTTCTTCTTCTTCTTCTTTTTTTTTTTTTTTTGTTGTTGTTTTTGAGGTAGAGTCTCACCATAGCCCAGGCTGACCTGGAATTCACTCTGTAGTCTCAGGGTGGCCTCAAACTCTCAAACTCACAGTGATCCTCCTAACTCTGCCTCCCAAGTGCTGGGATTAAAGGCATGTGCCACCACGCCTGGCTTTTTTTTTTTTTTTTGGGTTGTGTGTGTGTGTGTGTGTGTGTGTGTGTGTGTGTCTCAGGGTGGCCTCGAACTCTTGGTCCTACCTCTGCCTCCCGGTGCTGGGATTAAAGCTGGAACGCCCGGCTCTTGGCTTTTTTTTTTTTTTTTTGGTGGGTTTGTGTGTGTTTCAGGCTGGCCTCAAACTCACTATGTAGCAATCCTCAAACTCAAGCAATCTGCCTCCTCTGCCTCCCGAGTGCTGGGATTAAAGGCATGCGCCACCATGCCTGGCTAAAATCATAAAAACATCTTTGCTGGGCATGGTGGTGCATGCCTTTAATCCCAGCACTCGGGAGGCAGAGGTAGGAGAATCACTGTGAGTTTGAGGCCACCCTGAGACTACAGAGTGAATTCCAGGTCATCCTGGGCTAGATTGAGACCCTACCTCAAAAAACCAAAATATATCTATCTGGAGCCAGGCATGGTGGCGCACGCCTTTAGTCCCAGCACTCGGGAGGCAGAGGTAGGAGGATCGCCGTAAGTTCGAGGCCACCCTGAGACTACCTAGTGAATTCCAGGTCAGCCTGGGCTAGAATGAGACCCTACATTGAAAAAAAAAAATGGGGACTGGAGGGATGGCTTAGCAGTTAATAAGGTGCTTGCCTGTGAAGCCTAAGGACCCATGTTTAACTCTCTAGATCCCATATAAGCCAGACACACAAGGTGACACAAGCACACAAAGTTGCACATGCACACAAGATGGCACACATATCTGGAGTTTGATTACAGCGGCTGGAGGCTCTGGCATGCCAATTCTTTCTTCTCTCTCTCTTTTTCCTCTCTCTCTTTTCATAAAAAAAAATACAAAAAGAGCTGGAGAGATAGCTTAGTGGTTAGGTATTTGCCTGCAAAGCCAAAGGACCCCAGTCAATTCTCCAGGACCCACGTTAGCCAGAGGCACAAGGGGATGCATGCATCTAGAATTCGTTTGCAGTGGCTGGATGCCCTGGTATGCCCATTCTCTCTCTGCTTCTTTCTCTCTGATAAATAAATAAATAAATTACAAAAATTATTTGTAAGCTAGGTGTGATGGCACACACTTTTAATTACAGCACCCTCACTTGGGAAGCTGAGGTAAGAGGATCAGCTTGAGTTTGAGGCCAGTCTTGGGCTACAGAGTGAGTTTCAGGTCTGCCCGGCAAGAGTAAGACTCTGCCAAAAAAATAAACCAATCTGTACTTTCCTAAATAAATACAATAATTTAATTAAAAAAACAAAAATCTATTTTTAATTCTTACTCAGTTTTTCTTACTAGTTTCTTGGTATGATATTTCTATTTCCCACTTTCTTTGTATTTATTTATTTTTTCGTTTTTTGAGGTAGGGTCTCACTCTAGCTCAGGCTGACCTAGAATTCACTGTGTAGTCTCAGGGTGGCCTTGAACTCACAGCAATCCAACTTCCTCTGCCTCCCAAGTGCTGGGATTAAAGGCATGCACCACCACACCTGGCTTTCTTTTATTTTATTTTTGGTTTTTCGAGGTAGAATCTTGCTCGAGCCCAGGCTGACTTGGAATTCACTATGTAGTCTCAGCTAGCCTTGAATTCACAGCTATATCCTCCTACCTCACCCTCCCCAGTGCTGGGATTAAAGGTGTGCACCACCATGCCTGGTCTATTTCCCCACTTTCCTCTGAGCTACAATCTGGTGTTGTGATAGTTCTAAACTTTCTAGACTCTGTATCTCTTCTTGATCAACAACTATTCTAAGGGCCGGAGAGATGGCTTAGCAGTTAAGGCACTTGCCTGTGAAGCCTAAGGTTCAATTCCCAGAACCCACGTAAGTCAATACACATGGTGGCTCATGGACCTGGAGTTTGTTTGCAGTGGCTGGAGGGCCTGGCGTACCCATTCTATCTGGAGCCAGGCATGGTGGCGCACGCCTTTAGTCCCAGCACTCGGGAGGCAGAGGTAGGAGGATCGCCGTAAGTTCGAGGCCACCCTGAGACTACCTAGTGAATTCCAGGTCAGCCTGGGCTAGAATGAGACCCTACATTGAAAAAAAAAAAAAAATGGGGACTGGAGGGATGGCTTAGCAGTTAATAAGGTGCTTGCCTGTGAAGCCTAAGGACCCATGTTTAACTCTCTAGATCCCATATAAGCCAGACACACAAGGTGACACAAGCACACAAAGTTGCACATGCACACAAGATGGCACACATATCTGGAGTTTGATTACAGTGGCTGGAGGCCCTGGCATGCCAATTCTTTCTATCTCTCTCTCTCTTTTCCTCTCTCTCTCTTTAAAAAAAAAAAAAAAGAGCTGGAGAGATAGCTTAGTGGTTAGGGTATTTGCCTGCAAAGCCAAAGGACCCCAGTCAATTCTCCAGGACCCACGTTAGCCAGAGGCACAAGGGGATGCATGCATCTAGAATTCGTTTGCAGTGGCTGGATGCCCTGGTATGCCCATTCTCTCTCTGCTTCTTTCTCTCTGATAAATAAATAAATAAATTACAAAAAATTATTTGTAAGCTAGGTGTGATGGCACACACTTTTAATTACAGCACCCTCACTTGGGAAGCTGAGGTAAGAGGATCAGCTTGAGTTTGAGGCCAGTCTTGGGCTACAGAGTGAGTTTCAGGTCTGCCCGGGCAAGAGTAAGACTCTGCCACAAAAAATAAACCAATCTGTACTTTCCTAAATAAATACAATAATTTAATTAAAAAAACAAAAATCTATTTTTAATTCTTACTCAGTTTTTCTTACTAGTTTCTTGGTATGATATTTCTATTTCCCACTTTCTTTGTATTTATTTATTTTTCGTTTTTTGAGGTAGGGTCTCACTCTAGCTCAGGCTGACCTAGAATTCACTGTGTAGTCTCAGGGTGGCCTTGAACTCACAGCAATCCAACTTCCTCTGCCTCCCAAGTGCTGGGATTAAAGGCATGCACCACCACACCTGGCTTTCTATTTATTTTATTTTTTGGTTTTTCGAGGTAGAATCTTGCTCGAGCCCAGGCTGACTTGGAATTCACTATGTAGTCTCAGCTAGCCTTGAATTCACAGCTATATCCTCCTACCTCACCCTCCCCAGTGCTGGGATTAAAGGTGTGCACCACCATGCCTGGTCTATTTCCCACTTTCCTCTGAGCTACAATCTGGTGTTGTGATAGTTCTAAACTTTCTAGACTCTGTATCTCTTCTTGATCAACAACTATTCTAAGGGCCGGAGAGATGGCTTAGCAGTTAAGGCGCTTGCCTGTGAAGCCTAAGGTTCAATTCCCCAGAACCCACGTAAGTCCAATACACATGGTGGCTCATGGACCTGGAGTTTGTTTGCAGTGGCTGGAGGGCCTGGCGTACCCATTCTGTGTGTGTGTGTGTCTAATAAATAAATAAAAATATTTTTAAAAATAACTCTTCTAAAGCTGGACGTGGTGGTGCACACCTTTAATCCCAGCATTCAGGAGGCAGAAGTAGGAGGATTGCTATGAGTTTGAGGCCACCCTGAGACTACATAGTGAGTTCCAGGTCAGCCTGAGCTAGAGTGAGACCCTACCTCAAAAAACAAACAAAAACTATTCTAGAGCTGGAGAGATGGCTCAGCAGTTAAGGTGCTTGCCTGTGAAGCCCAAGGACCCAGGTACGATTCTCCAGGTCCCATGTAAGCCAGATGCACATGGTGGTGCATGTGACTGGAGTTTGTTTGCAGAGGCACTGGCGTGCCCATTCTTACTCTCTAGCTCTAATAAATAAATTAAAAATAAATCTTAAAAAAATAATAATAACTATTCTAGTGCCAGGCGATGGTGTCCCATACTTCTAATCACATCACTTGAGAAATGGGGACAGGAAAATCAGGAGTTCAAGGGCAGTCTTGGCTGTGTGAGAAGACCCTGTATCAAGCAAAAACAACAAAAACCTAATACTTAAGGGCATCCTAATATTCTGAGATAAATATGCCCCTGCCTACATATAGGTATTTAATAGCCAGTGGTTATGTTATAATCTGAAAACAGCCAGGGATTTACAGGAGTGAAGATAGAGTAAATCAATCGCATCTTTATATATATAGAGAGAGGGATTAGGAAGTGCATATTAGGTGAGTGTTTTGCTTGGTAGTGCTGACCCAATAATTAACATGAAAAAACAGTATTTTTCTCTAAATGGATTGAAAGCATTTGGTCATAAGTGAAGTGTTTTTAATTTTTATTTATTTATTTTGTTTTTCGATGTTGAGTCTCACTCTCTAGCCCACCTGGAATTCACTATGTAGTCTCAGGGTGGCCTCGAACTCTCAGTGATCCACCTACCTTTTGCCTCCCAAGTGCTGGATTAAAGGGGTGCGCCACCACATCCAGCTTGTTTTTTTTGTTTATTGTGGAAGGACAATTGCTCCCAAATTGAGAGGGATGCTGAGTGGGTAATCCCAAAAGAGAGGAGATTTTCTGTGTTTTGTTTTTGGCAATATATATGTATTTGTGGTATATGTGTGTGTGTGCGTGCATGCACACATGTGTATGCATGTGTGTTTCTATGGGCACAAGTATGTGGGCATGTGCATATGTGTTTCTGTGGGGGCACATGTGTGTACATGTGCATGCACAAGTGAGTGAATGTGGAAGCCAAAGGTTGGTGTCACCTCCCTCTATTGTGCTCCACCTTATTTCTTGAGACAGGGTCTCTCACTGAACCCAGAGCTCACTGGGCTAAATAAGTTAGTCAACAGGCCATGGGGAACACTTTTCTCCGACTCCCCAGCACTGGAAGCACAAGCACACACCACCATGCCCGCCATTTACACAGGTACTGGGGATCCAAACGTAGGTTCTCCTGCTTACACAACAAGCACTTTACTGACAGCCATCTCCCCCAGCTCCAAACTGATTTTCTTATTTTATTTTTGTTTTTTGATTTTTCAAGGTAGGGTCTCACTCTAGCCCATACTGGCCTGGAATTTACTATATAGTCTCAGGCTAGCCTCGAACTCACAGTAATCCTCCTACCTCTGCCTCCCAAGTGCTGGGATTAAAGGCCATGCCTGGCTCCTGATTTTAGTTTTACAACTCTACTCAGTTACTCATACCTGTTGGGAGTTGGAGAGAGACTCAAAGGTAGGTTTCTTAGAAAGAGGAAGAAAGGGTTGGGGAAATGGCTTCGCAGTTAAGGAGTTTGCCTGTGATGCTTAAGGACCACGGTTCGATTCCCCAGGACCCATGTAAGCCAGATGGTCAAGGGGGCACATGGATCTGGAGTTTGTTTGCAGTGGCTAAAGGCCCTGGCATGCCAATTCCCTCTCTCTATCTGCCTCTTTCTCTCTCTCAAATATATAGAAAAAGGAAGAAAATTGATATATACATAAAAAAGAAGAAAACTGGGTGGGGTAGCTCATGCTTTATCTCAACATGTGATAGCTGAGGTAGGAGGAGTACTGTGAATTCCAAGCCATAGAACAGTATGAGAACCTACCATAGGGATAGGTATTAGTCCAAACCAAAGAAGCAAGATGAAAGAGGGAAGCCTGAGATAGATAGATAGATAGATAGATAGATAGATAGATAGATAGATAGATATGACAAAAGAGAAGTTAGCCATTTATTTATGCCAACAAATCCAAAGTGCCTACTATTTTCTAGAACTGAGCAAAGTAAAAATTCCCTCACATCCAGGCATAGTGGCACATGTCTTTAATCCCAGCACTTGGGAGGCAGAAGTAGGAGGATCACCATGCGTTTGAGATCACCCTGAGACTACATAGTGAATTTCAGGTCAGCCTGGGGTAGAGCAAGACTGTGGAGTCTCGGGGTGGTTTTGAACTCACGTCGATCCTCCTACCTCTGCCTCCCGAGTGCTGGGATTAAAGGCGTGCACCACTATGCCCGGCCTCCAAAAATAAACTATCTTTTTTTTTAAAAATTTTATTTTTATTTATTTATTAATTTGAGAGAGAGAGAGATACAGAAATAGGCAGGTAGAGAGAGAGAGAGAGATGGGCGCGCCAGGGCCTCTAGCCACTGCAGACGAACTCCAGATGCATGCACCCCCTTATGCATCTGGCTTACGTGGGTCCTTGGAGAATCAAGCCTTGAACCGGGGTCCTTAGGCTTCACAGGCAAGCGTTTAACCACTAAGCCATCTCTCCAGCCCAAAAATAAACTATCTTAAAAGCTGTAAGAGAAGAATGACAACTCTCAAAGGCAAACACTTAAAAATAATATCAGACTTCAACAGAAATCCTAAAAGCTAGGAAAGCATGGAATGATAAATTTCAAGCCCTGAAAGAAAATAACTGCCAACCAAAATTGTTATATCCAACCAAGTTATCTCTTTTCCTATTTTTTTGTTTTTTGAGGTAGGGGCTCAGTCTAGTCCAGGCTGACCTGGAATTCACTCTGTATTCTCAGCATGGCCTTGAACTCATGGCGATCCTCCTACCTCTGCCTCCTGAGTGCTGGTATTAAAGGTGTGCGCCACCACTCCCGGCTGACCAAGTTATCTCTTAAAATTGACCAAGAAGGCTGGAGAGGTGGCTTAGCTGTTAAAGCGTTTGCCTGTGAAGCTTAAGAACTCATGTTCTAATTTCCAGGTCCCTCCCACATAGCTACACGCATAGTAACACAAGCACACAATGTCACACATGCGCCACAGGGGGTGCACGTGTCTCTGCCTCTCTCTCTCTCAAAATAATAAAAAAAAAATGATGGAGAAGGCTGGGGAGATGGTTCAGCAGTTAAAAGTACTTGCTTGCAGAATGGAAGAGCCAAAGGAAGGATATGACCTCTTACAATGCAACTGCCCAGACAGAAATTGGCCTCGATATCCATGATCCTGCAGTGCCTAGCAATACCTTCGCAAGACCCTCAAAATAGAAGAAAAAGATGATGTCATCAAATTAAAAGAGAGACCAATGGAGAGAGGGAGGAGATATGATGGAGACTGGAGTTCTAAAGTGGAATGGGGGAGGGGAGGGAAATATCATGTGGGGTTTTTTTGGTATGTAAGAATAAAAGTCAATAAAAAATAATATTTTTTTTAAAAAAGTACTTGCTTGCAAAGCCTGCCAACCTGTGTTCAATTCTCCAGCACCCATGTAAAGCCAGACACACAAAGATGCATCTGGGTTTGTTTGCAGTGACAAAAAGCCCTGGTATGCTTATATGCTCTCTCTCTCTCTCTCTGTTTCCCTCCCTCTCTCTAAGTAAATAAATAAATAAACAATTTTTTAAAAATTTGACAAGAGAAATAAGGACATTTTCTTTTCAACATAGGGTCTCATTGTAGCCCAAGCTGACCTGGAACTCACTCTGTAATCCCATGCTGGCCTCAAAGTCACAGCAATCCTCCTACCTCTGCCTCCTGAGTGCTGGGATTAAAGGCATGCATCACCACACTTGGTAAAATAAAGACAATTTAAGACAAGAATAAACTAAGATGGACTGGGGAGATGGCTTAGAGGTTAAGGCACTTGTCTGTGAAGCCTAAAGACCCAGGTTCAACTTCCCAGTACCCACGTAAGCCAGATGCGCAAGGTGGTGCATGCGTCAGGAGTTCATTTGCAGTGGCTGGAGGCCCTGTGCACCTATTCTCTCTCTCCATCTGCCTCTTTCCCTCTCTCTCAAATATATAAAATAATTTTTTTTTAAAAAGAGGCTGGGTGTGACACACACCTTTAATCCCAGCACTCGGGAGGCAGAGGTAGGAGATCACCATGATTTCAAGGCTACCCTGAGACTACAGAGTGAATTATTCCAAGTCAGCCTGAGCTACAGTAGAGTGAAACCCTACTGCAAAAAAAACAAAAATAAATAAATTAATTAAATAAATAAACTAAGATAATTCATGTCAAACAAGCCAGCATTACAGAATATACCTAAAAGCACCTTTATCAGTGTTTTGTTTGCTTGTTTGTTTTTTTTGTTTTTTCGAGGGAGGGTCTTGCTCTAGCCCAGGCTGACCTGGAATTCACCATGTAGTCTCAGGGTGGCTTTGAACTCATGGCGATCCTCCTACCTCTGCCTCCGAGTGCTGGGATTAAAGGTGTGCGCTACTGTGTTCAGGTTGTATTAGTTACTTTCTTGTTGCTAGAACAAACTACCTGACCAGAAGCAGCTTACAGAAGAAAAGGGTTTAGTTTGGCTTACAGTTTCAAGGGGAATTCTATCATGATGAGGAAAACATAGCAGGAATAGGAACCCATGAGTCTATGGGGACATTTTACACTCAACCACCACAGAACCTTTAAATGGAGGTAGAAGAAGGACATTATCAGTCAGGAGAGCACACATAAGTATAAATTTCATGAAGGAAACAAATGAACAAAGGAGAATTAGTAAACCAACAAAGAAAAGCAGCTAATCCAACTAATCAGAAACACAAATGAAAGACGTAATCCTAAATTGTTTTAATTCTCTACTTCAAAGACTCACTCTATATCTGACATCACCTTATAGCAGAATGGCTGTGGAAAGTATACCATGACGTTCTGACCCAGGATAGGAAGCCTGAGCCCATCAGATCTTTGGAAGCCTCTGTCTTCACTAGTGCAGAAAGCTCCTTCAAGATCAGAATCTTCATGAGTTGGTTAGGTTCCTCACTTCAAAAGTGAAATGTGAGGGCTGGAGAGATGGCTTAGCAGTTAAGGCACTTGCCTGCAAAACCTAAGGACCCAGGTTCAATTCTCCAGTACCCATGTAAGCCAGATGCACAAGGTGGCACATGCATTTGGAGTTCATTTACAGTGGCTAGAGGCCCTGGCATGCTCATTTTTTCTCTATATGCCTGCTTCACTCTCTCTCTCAAATAAATAAATAAAATATTTTAAAAACTGAAATGTGAGGACTGGAGAGATGGCTTAGTAGTTAAGGCACTTGCCTGTGAAGCCTGAGGACCCATGTTTGACTCTCCAGGTCCCACATAAGCCAGACACACAAAGTGATGCAAGTACATAAGGTCACACATGCACACAAGGTAGCACACGCATCTGGAGTTCGATTATGTGGCTGTAGGCCCCGGCATGTCAATTCAGTCTTTCTCTCTCTCTTGCTCTCTCATAAAAAAAAAAAAATTACAAAAGAAAGAAAAAATGAAAGAAGAAAGAAAGGAAGAAAGAAAAAGAAAGAAGAAAGAAAGAAAGAAAGGGAAAAGAAAAGAAAAGAAAAGAAAAGAAAAGAAAAGAAAAGAAAAGAAAAAGAAATGTGAGGGTTGGAGAGACATGCAGTTGCTTCCCCACTGGGGCCTATGACCTCTTGATTCAAAAGTTTTGGTCTTGGCTTACAGTAGCAAACATGAATTTCTTCCTGTGAAGTAGCCCTTAAATCCAATTGGAAAGCAGTTGTTTGCACTCATTACAGATGTGCCACTAATGAACCCATAGTATATCTTGCCTGGCATGTTGATAGCGTAGTACGCGGAGTCCATAACTGAGCGGAATTGATGATGACAATTCTCTAGCAGCTCACATAGCACCTTCGGTCACTGAAAGCGAGCCAGTAAGAAGAGTAGAGCTCAGTCCCAGCTTGGTTTTTCTATTTCCTGTAATGAAAATTATACGGTGTGATATCTTCAGGGTCTAATCATCTAGTTGTGGCATGCAAGGAATGACAGTGGCTATATTGTTTTGAGGCTCTCTGGTAGCAGATCCTTGGCCCTGGGATTTTATTCAACAACATTATTATCTCCTGAGATGGTCGTTCTCCACCCAAACAGGATATCTTCTTTCAAAGTCTAAGAACTGGTTTTCACTGCTTTTCCAAATCTATAAGATACTCAAGGGTTGGCATTATATAATGAAATCTTTTTACAGAGGACAGGCAGGATCTCTGAAAGTCTACTGCCTTCAAGCAACTGCCAGTTGATCTTATGATTCAGCAGCTAAGGAAATACTTTAAAAAAAACAAACAAAAAAAAAAACAAGTTCAAGCTGGATGTGGTGGCACATGCCACCCTGAGACTACATAGACTATAAAAAAAAAAAAAAAAAAAACGGGTGTGGTGACGCATGCCTTTAATCCCAGCACTCAGGAAGCTGAGGTAGGAGGATCACCATGAGTTCAAGGCCACCCTGAGACTACAGAGTGAATTCCAGGTCAGCCCGAGTTAGAGTGAGACCCTACCTCAAAAAAAGAGAGAGAGAGAGCTGGATAGATTGCTCAGTGGTTAAAGGTGCTTGCTTACAAAGCCTGACAGTCTGAGTTCAGTTCTCTAGTACCCACATAAAGCCAGATGCACAAAGTGGTGCATATATCTGCAGTTTGATTGTAGTGGCAAGAAGTCCTAGCATACCTGTTCATTCTCTCTCCTTGCAAATAAATTATTTTTTGCAAAAAAAAAAGTAGATGAGAGAGCTGGAGAGATGGATTAGTGGTTAAGGTGCTTGCCTGCAAAGCCTAAGGACCTAGGTTCGATTCTTCAGGTCTCACATAAGCCAGATGCACAAGGTAGTGCATATGTCTGGAGTTAGTTTGGTAGTGGCTAGAGGACCTGGTGCGCCTGTTCTCTGTCTCTCCTTCTCCCTCCCTCTCTCTCTCTCTCTCTCTCTCTCTCTGTCTCAAATAAAAATTTTAAAAGGAGGTGAAAGGAATCAATGACAGAGTGGTACAGATGCAAAAGCCTGAGATAGTCTAGAGATGGGAAGGCATCCCTCCAGAGTAAGCTGTTGTATATATTTCTTCTCTGTAGGAGAGTGTGGTAGTTTGAATATATGTCCCCCAATATATTCAACATTTTATTAGTTATAGTTTGCATCTGCAATCACCTTGCTAGAGGCAAGGTCACTGGGGGCCCAGTCTTAAGGTGTGGTGATGGTTTGAGATTCCATTGTAAAGATATGCAAATGTGTCTAGCAGGAGTTCCTGAAGTGTGCTGTGTGACCTTTTGGCTGTAGTTTTACTCTGTATGCTGTGGTGGCTGGTTGGCTTTGCTCTCTTGCCTGGTCCTGTGAAGGGCAAGCCATTTCTCTTGCCATTATGGAACTTCCTCTGGATCTGTAAGCTTCAATAAATAATATCCCTTCCTCCATAACTGTGCCTGGTCTGGAAGTTCATCTCAGCGAACCTGAAGCTGTCTGCAACAGTAAAGTGGTACCGAGGAGTGTGGGGTGAGATGAATCTGACCATGTGGATATTCGTCTTTTGGAACCTTTGTTTTGGAGGAATGGGCATGGACTTGGTGCTTGCAACTGAAGGTGCTTTCTGGAGTGGTAAGCCAAGTTTTATGGACTATTCTGATGAGAGTTTGAGAATGCTAAGTGCAGACAGTATTGAACTGTTCTAAGGGGAAGGAAAGACTGCAGAGGACTTTGTTGGAACTGGGCTACTGGCATAAGGGATGGCTCGTTCCCAGAAAGTTTGATCAAGGTTAAATTTGTAATGGACTGATGTGCTTGGCTAAAGATATCTGACTGAGATTTTAAGATTTTAAGTTGGAAAACCTCAAGCAAGTTAAAAGTAGAGGCATTGAAACTGGTTTAGCTGCTGTCAACACATTAGCAATCTTAAAAGGTGGAAGGAAGGTTTTTAAAAGAGGATGCCTGAGGAAAGACTGGAAAAGAGTTGACTGGAGTCAATGGTTTACCCTGGATTAAGAATATGGCTGTGTCCTGCACACCTGGTATTAGTTTTGGAAATATGAAAAATACATGGGTTTTACTTTGTTGCACAGATGATGGTTTATTTTGTCCCTGGAGTAAACCTGAATATGGTTTATTTTGTCCCTGGATTAAGAATATGGCTGTGTCCTGCACACCTGGTATTAGTTTTGGAAATATGAAAATACATGGAGTGGCCATGAGTTGCACACGGTTCCAGGAGCCGCTGCCCTGAGGAATAGGCTGGAAGAGCCTTTTGGAGATGGACCGTGGTTTGCATGGAGACCTGAAGATGTTTTGGATATACCAGGACTATGCAAAAGGGCTAGGAGTGCAGTGTTGGCATGGGATGAAAGTTTTCCCTGCATCCCCAGCTGGAGGGGGGAATTGGAAAAACTGGAGACTGGCAGTCTCTGGTTATATTGAACTTGAACTGCAGAAGTTTGATGACTGCTGATTGGTGGTTGAGTTTGCATTATTCTAGTCTCTCCTTGCTATGCTTTATACCAGTTAAAATGTTTACTCTGTACCTTTACATGTTGAAAGTATTTAACTTGTTTGATTTTACAGGACTCACTATCTTAAGTTGATCAAGACTGTGAGAACCTTTGAAATTGGACTGAGTACAATTTACAATGTGTGATAGTTATAAATCTATTGGGGCCAGGAGCTAAATATATTGGGGGCCAGGGGCGGAATGTGGTAGCCCCCCAATATATTCAACATTTTATTAGTTATAGTTTGCATCTGCAATCACCTTGCTAGAGGCAAGGTCACTGTTAAGGTGTGGTGATGGTTTGAGATTCCATTGTAAAGATATGCAAATGTGTCTAGCAGAGTTCCTGAAGTGTGCTGTGTGACCTTTTGGCTGTAGTTTTACTCTGTATGCTGTGGTGGCTGGTTGGCTTTGCTCTCTTGCCTGGTCCTGTGAAGGGCAAGCCATTTCTCTTGCCATTATGGAACTTCCTCTGGATCTGTAAGCTTCAATAAATAATATCCCTTCCTCCATAACTGTGCCTGGTCTGGAAGTTCATCTCAGCGAACCTGAAGCTGTCTGCAACAGAGAGTATGCTGCAGGTAGAGATCCTTCACCCAGCCCAGGCTCTCTCAGCAGTCAGGTGTGGCTGACGGAGAGGAGGCAGCCCTAGAACAAGGCCAGAGCCTGTCAGACTCTGGGAGTGGGCTCTGGCAGTAGGCACAGCAGGCACAAGCTTAGACCCACTCTCCCATGGTCCTGGGCTTAGCTAAGCAGTGAGAGCTGGCCCTGCTGAGAAATTTGTGGTGGAGAAATGTCCAGAGGCCCCACAGTAGTGCTCTAGGATGAGGAGGCTGGATGGCTCACGGACAATGACTCTGCATTGTAGAAGGCAAAACAGGGAATGGTCTCCTAGCCAGGGATTCCAATAGTGCTCTTTTAAAATGGGATCATTTGTTTGGTTGGTTGGTTTTTTGAGGTAGGGTCTCACTCTAGCCCAGGCTGACCTGGAATTCACTCTGTATCTTAGGGTGGCTTCGAACTCATGGCGATCCTCCTACCTCTGCCATCCAAGTGCTGGGACGAAAGGTGTGCACCACCATGCCCGACCTAAAAAGGGATTTTTTTTTTTATAAAATAAAAAATTTTTTAAACTTTTTAAAAAGGGGGATGGAGAGATGGCTTAGGGGTTAAGGCACTTGCTTCCAAAGCTAAAGGACCCAGGTTCGATTCCCCAGGACCCACATAGGTCAGATGCACAGGTAGCAAATTCATCTGGAGTTTGTTTGCAGCAGCTGAAAGCCCTGGCACGCCCATTCCCCCCCCTTAAGTAAATAAAATAAAATTTAAAAAAAACTTTTAAGGCCAGGCGTGGTGGTGCATGCCTTTAGTCCCAGCACTCGGGAGGCAGAGGTAGGAGGATCACCATGAGTTTAAGACCACCCTGAGACTACATAGTGAATTCCAGGTCTGCCTGAGCTAGAGTGAAACCCTATCTCGAAAAACAAAAAAACAAAAAAACAAAAAACAAAACAAAAAAAAAAAAAAAAAAAAAAACTTTTAAGAAGGGATTTAAAAAAATATTTTATTTAAGCCAGGCATGGTGGCACACACCTTTAATCCCAGCACTTGGAAAGCAGAGGTAAGAGGATTGCCCTAAGTTCAAAGCCAGCCTGAGACTACATAGTGAATTCCAGGTCAGCCTGAGCTAGGCTGAGACCCTGCCTTGAAAACCTATGTGTGTGTGTGTGTGTGTGTGTGTGTGTGTGTGTGTGTGTGTATAATTTTTTTTTTTTTTTGAGATAGGGTCTCACTCTAGCCCAGGCTGACCTGGAATTCACTATGTAGTCTCAGGGTGGCTTCGAACTCACAGCGATCCTCCTACCTCTGCCTCCGAGTGCTGGGATTAAAGGCGTGCGCCACCACGCCTGGCTTTATATATAATTTATTTGAGAGAGAGAGAGAGACAGATATGTACATAGAATGAGTGTGCTAAGGCCTCCAGGTGCATGCACCACCTTGTGCATCTGGCTTCTGTGGGTACTGGGGAATTGAACCTGGGTCCTTGGGCTTCACAGGAAAGCACCTTAACCACTAAGCCATCTCTCCAGCCAAACAGTGCTCTTTTGAGGAAACGATTAATATAACTGGTGAAATCTTACTGTTCTATACTCAGCTTGGTGAACTTTTTTTGTTTGTTTGTTTATCGAGGTAGGGTCTTGTTCTAGCCTAGGCTGACCTGGAATTCACTATTTAGTCCCAGGCTGGCCTCAAATTCACAGGGATCATCCTACCTCTGCCTCCCAAATGCTGGGATTAAAGGTGTGTACCACCATGTCCTACCTTCTTTTCACCTCTTTAGTGAACTGTTGTCCAGGTTTTAAAGTCTTCCAAAAGTTCATAAGCACAGCATTTGGCTTTCTCATTTTTTTCTCTAAGAATTATAGCTTGGCTCTATACAAATTTTGCAACATTTGCCTTTGAGTGACCCAGACCGATCCCATTGTCTTCTTCTTTTTTTTTCTTTTTTTTTTTTTGGTTTTTTGAGGTAGGGTCTCACTCTGGCCCAGGCTGACCTGGAATTAACTATGTAGTCTCAGGGTGGCTTCAAACTCTCGGCGATCCTCCTACCTCTGCCTTCCAAGTGCTTGGATTAAAGGTGTGCGCCACCACGCCCAGCTCCCATTGTCTTCTTTGTCTTTTTTTTTTTTTTCCCTTTCATCCTCTTCCGGGCACTTTAGTGCCTATGATCCCTAATAGGTTATGGTTCAAGATAGCAGACCATGAGAGGGGAAAAGAGGTGATGAGACAGGGACAGAAAGCCAAAAGGAAACATGCAGTATGAAAGCCCAAAGAGGCTATGTTGGGAAGGAGGAGACAAAAGCAGGAGTGAAGGAGGAAGAGGAAGGAAACAAAAGTGGCTCAGCTGTTAAAGACTCTTGCTTACAAAGCCTGACAGCAGGGCTTGATTTCCTAGTACTCACATGTGGTAGTTTGAATATATGTCCCCATAGACTCAGGGGTTTTATTAAAGCTTATGTGCTGGAGAGATTGCTTAGCAGTTAAGGCACTTGCCTACAAAGCCTAAACACCCAGGTTCTATTCCCCAGTACCCGTGAAAGCCAGATGTACAAGGTAGTGCATGTGTCATGAGTTCATTTGCAGTGGCTATAGGCCCTGGTGTGTCCATCCTCTCTATCTGCCTCTTCCTCTATCTCTTTCTCAAATATATACATATATATAATTTGCTTTTTGAGGTAGGGTTTTGCTTTAGCCCAGGCTGACCCGGAATTCACTATGTAGTCTCAGGGTGGCCTTGAACTCATGGCGGTCCTCCTACCTCTGCCTCCCCAGTGCTGAGATTACAGGCGTGCAACACCACACCTAGCAAATAAATAATTTTTTTAAAAAAAAGCTTATATAAACTTGGGTCTCCAGCTGGCTGGCTGGTGGAAGTGTCACTGGGGACCGATCCTGGGTGTGTTTGGTGGCAGATCTGAATTTCAGCCCAAAGGTATGCACAGAGGTTTTGAGATCTGGGGTCCTGCTTGCTGCCAGTTCTGGTTCTGGGTTTGCTGCTTTTGGTTTTTGCTGGCTGTTTCTCCCTACTTGTTTGTATGTAGGCAACTTCTTGATGGAACTTCCTTCTGGATCTGTAAGTTTGACATAAACCCCTTCCTCTCATAAAATGTGTCTGGTTTGGATGTTCATCCCAGCAACATGGAACTATCTACTACAACACTGAAGCCAGACGCACAAGTGTCTCATGTGTCTGGAGTTCGTTTTCATCCACAGAAGGCCCTGGTGTACCCATGTTCTCACTCTCTCTCAAATAAATAATTTAAAAAATAAACTTGCTGTGTGTGGTGGAGCACGCCTTTAATCCCAGCACTCTGGAGGTAGAGGTAGGAAGATCACTGTGAGTTTGAGGCCATCCTAAGAATGCATAATGAATTACAGGTCAGCCTGGGCCACAGTAAGACCCTAACTTGAAAAACCAAAAAAAAATAAATAAATAAAAATAATAAAATAGACTTCCAGTTAAGATGGCAGCATAAGAACCATGCCAAAGCAGCCTAGGGGAGAAAAATCAAAAAACAAAACAAAACAAAAAATCAGCAAAATACATTCTACTAAAAAGTGAAGGTGTATTAAAAAAATTATCAACTGCAGCAGAGAAGTAGGAGAGATTCAGAACGTCTAGATCCCACAAAAGCAGGTTGAAGCTGCTCCAGCAACAGCAGCAGCACCAGGTCTGTGTGGTCACAGCCACCAGGTGAGGGGATTTTCCACTCATACCAGCCTCCTCACAAACTCAAGAAACATGAAGGGAGGATGGCAGAGACCAGCAGGGCAGCTTGTGAGGAAGAGGATCGCAAGGATCAGCAGGAGAACTTCAGCTACCATCCACAGCCTCCCCTCCCCCGACCACCAGCACAAGTGCCAGCAAGCACCAGAGACCTGGGGAAGGGAGCTCACCTACACAGCATCTGGCACAGGCGATCAGAGCAGGGACCTACAGACCCAGACAGCCTACCTGAGCCCACAGCACAGCAAAGAGGGACCCAACCCAGCGTGCACCATAGCTGAGACTAAAGCCATCCTAAAAGGTAACTGGAATTACCCCAGGTTGGTACCCACCAAAAAAGCCTGGTAAATAGGCTTGCATCAGAAGTGCTAATTTACACCTTCCATGTCAGGGTAAATTATATGTTAAATCTGATGGATGGTCAGATTGCCATTCTTAAATAAGCTATATTTTGGGCTTGTCATTTATTGCTTCCTGATTTATAGTGCCTTTGTCTCCTCTTCTGTCATTCATTGGGGAAGGGTTTCACTCAGTCACAAGCTGACCTTGGAACGCTCTACAGACCAGAAATCTCAGTCTCCTAGTTGACAGGATTAAGGGTGTGAGGCAACACACATTCTTAGGGACTGTGACTTTGTTAGGGGATCTGTTTGTCATAATACCTACTCTTGCATAAATACTCTATGCTGTTTTAATTGAATGTGTATATTGTTTAATTAAATTTTAGAATTTGCCTGTATTTTGTTACACCTAGCCTACTAGAATACTCTCATAGCAGGGAAACCAAACACCTAGGGTCACTTTTGTGGTTACTCTGAGAGTCTTAAGAGCCATACCTAGCACCTTAAGCTCCTACCCTGAAGATATATAATATCAGATTGATGGATATATCTAATAATACTGCAGATAATTAGAAAATGCCTTTAATCCCAGCACTCAGGAGGCAGAAGTAGGAGGATCACTGTGAGTTCAAGGCCATGTTGAGAGTACATAGTGAATTCCAGGTCAGCCTGAGCTAGAGCAAGACCCTACCTTGAAAAACAAAAACAAAAAAGAGAAAATCCAAGCATTAAATTAATCCAAGATGCAAAAATCTCTGCATAATAATACAAGAAACACAAAAAATCAGCCAGGTGGTGGTGGTGCATGCCTTTAATCACAGCACTTGGGAGGCAGAGGTAGGAGTATCACCGTGAGTTCAAGGCCACCCTGAGACTACATAGTGAATTCCAGGTCAGTCTGGGCTAGATAGAGCAAGACCTTACCTCAAAAAAAACCCAAACAACAAAAAACAAACAAAACAAAAAACAAACAAACAAACACAAAAAATCAAGACAATATAAATCCACCAAAAACTTTTAATCCATCAGAAATGACCTTTAGGGAAACTGACTTAGAGGAAATGCCTGAGAAAGATTTCAAAAGAATGATTAAAAATATCCTCAAAGAAATCAAAGAGGAAATAAAAGGAACAGAGAAGACAAAGGAAACCAATTTAATGAAATAAGGAGGTCAATACAAGACATGAATAAGGAAATAGAAATAAAGAAAAATCAGTCAGAAATACTAGCAACGAGAAACACATTCAGTGAAATAAAAAACTCTGTAGAGGGCTGGAGAGATGGCTTAACAGTTAAGGCATTTGCCTACAAAGCCAAAGGACCCAGATTCGATTCCCCAGGACCCACGTAAGCCAGATGCACAAGGGGCACATGCGTCTGGAGTTTGTTTGCAGTGGCTACAGGCCCTGGTGTGCCCATTCTCTCTCTGTCTGTCTCTCTTCTCTCTCTCTCTCTCTCTCTCTCTCTCTCTCTGCTTACAAATAAATAAATTAAATTAAAAAAAAAAAACTCTGTAGAAAATCTCACCAGTAGAATGGATGAAGGAGAGAACAGAATATCTAAACTAGAGGCCCAGGTGGCAGATCTAATATAGTCCAACAAAGAGAAAGATAAACTAATAGGAAGGTATGAATGGGAATTTCAAGATATTTGGGACACTATGAAAAGATCAAACATAAGAGTTCAGGGTATAGTAGAAGGAAAAGAATTTCACTCCAAAGGCATAGTAGGTGTTTTGAACAAAATCATAGAAGAAAACTTCCCCTAAATTGGGGAAGAGATGCCAATTCCAATTCAGGAAGCTTTTAGAACACCAAACAGACAAAACCTGGAAAGAACCTCTGCTCACCATATTATGATTAAACTACCAATCACACAAACCAAAGAAAAGATATTGAAAGCAGCTAGAGAGAAAAAGCAAGTCACCTACAAAGACGAGCCCATCAGGATCACAGCAGATTACTCAAGACAAACTTTAAAAGCCAGAAGGGCTTGGAATGATGTATTCCAAATTCTGAAAGATAACAATTGTCAACCAAGGTTACTTTATCCTGAAAATCTACCCATTCAAATAGATGGAGAAATAAGGACATTCCACAACAAAAGCAGACTAAAGGAATATTTGAAGACAAAAAACCAGCTCTACAGAAAATACTTGAAATGATCCTCCATGCTGAAGAGAAAGAAAAGCACACATATAAGGAACCTGGAAAAAACAAACTATACTCAAATTCTAGTTAATACATGAGAGCAAAGGTAAAACTGGAAGAACTACAAAACAAGAAAAATGGCAAAAATAAGCCGGGCATGGTGGCGCACGCCTTTAATCCCAGCACTCGGGAGGCAGAGGTAGGAGGATTGCTGTGAGTTCAAGGCCACCCTGAGACTACATAGTTAATTCCAGGTCAGCCTGGGCCAGAGTGAGACTCTACCTTGGAAAAAAAAAAAAAAAGAAAAATGGCAAAAATAAACACATACCTTTCAATAATAACTCTTAATATCAATGGCCTCAATATCCCAGCCAAAAGACATAGGTTTGCAGACTGGATTAAAAAGCAGGATCCAGCCGGGTGTGGTGGCGCATGCCTTTAATCCCAGCACTCGGGAGGCAGAGGTAGGAGGATTGCCATGAGTTTGAGGCCACCCTGAGACTATATAGTTAATTCCAGGTCAGCCTGGACCAGAGCGAGACCCTATCTCGAAAACAACAACAACAACAACAACAAAAACCAACAACAAAAAAAGCAGGATCCTTGGGCTGGAGAGATGGCTTAGCGGTTTAGGCACCTGTCTGCCAAGCCTAAGAACACCTGTTCGATTTTGCAGGTCCCACATTTAGCCAAACGTAAAGTGACGCAAGGGCACGATGCCACACTTGCCCACAAGGGAGCACACACACCTGGAATTCATACACAGCAGCTGAGAGGCTGCTGGCATGCCCATTCTCTATCTGTCTCTCTCAAAAAAAAAAAAAAAAAAAAAAAAAAGGATCCTTCAATTTGTTGCCTCCAGGAAACTCACCTTTCTATAAAGGATGGACACTATCTTAAGGTGAAAGGTTAGAAAACAGTGTTTCAAGCAAATGGGCCTAGAAAAAAACAGGGGTCACTATCCTAATATCTGGCAGGGTAGACTTCAGACCAACATTAGTTAGGAAAGATAACGAAGGTCACTTTATATTGATTAAAGGAACACTCCAACAGGAGGACATTACAATCCTAAACATATATGCACCAAACACAGAGGCTACCAATTTCATCAAACAAACGCTATTGGAACTAAGGTCACAGATAACACCAAACACAGTGGTAGTGGGTGACTTCAACACCCCACTCTCACCAATTGACAGGTCATCCCAGCAAAAAAAATAAACAAAGACGCTTCTGGATTAAATGAGGTCATAGAACAAATGGACCTAACAGATATATACAGGACATTTCATCCAAATGCTGCAGAATACACATTCTTTTCAGTAGCGCATGGAACATTCTCTAAAATAGACCATATATTAGGACACAAAGCAAATCTTAACAAATACAGGAAAACTGAAATAATTCCTGGCACTCTATTTGATCACAATGGGATCAAACTACAAATCAATAGCAAGAAAAGCTATAGAACATACACAAAATCATGGAAACTAAACAATACACTACTAAATGATGAATGAAGAAATCAAGGAGGAACTAAAAAAATTCATAGACTCAAATGATAATGAGAACACAACATACCAAAACCTTTGGGATACAATGAAGGCAGTCCTAAGAGGGAAATTTATAGCTTTAAGTGCCTATATTAAGAAATTAAAAAGGTTGCAAGTAAACAATTGAATGATTAACCTTAAGGCCTTGGTAAAAGAAGAACAAGGCAAACCAAAAATCAGTAGACAGGAAGAAATAATAATGATTAGGGCAGAAATTAATGAAATAGAAACCAAAAATACAATCCAAAGAATCAAGAAACAAAGAGTTGGTTCTTTGAAAGGATAAACAAGATTGATAAACCCTTAACAAATCTGACTAAAAGAGAGAAGAGACACAAATTAATAAAATTAGAGATGTAAAAGGCACCATCACAACAGATACCAGAGAAACTCAAAAAAATCATAGGGGCATACTATAAGAATATATACTCCACTAAGTTTGAAAATCTGAAAGAAATGGATGAGTTCCTTGATTTATATGACCTACCAGAATTAAATCAAGAGAGATTAACAACTTAAATAGACCTAAAACACGTATGGAGATCCAAGCAGTTATAAAAAAAAAAAAAATCAAGCCGAGCGTGGTGGCGCATGCCTTTAATCCCAGCACTGGGGAGGCGGAAGTAGGAGGATCGCCGAGAGTTCGAGGCCACCCTGAGACTACATAGTTAATTCCAGGTCAGCCTGGACCAGAGTGAAACCCTACTTCGAAAACCAAAAAAAAAAAAAAAAATCTCCCAACTAAAAAAAGTCCAGGCCCAGTGGATTCACTGGTGAATTTTACCAGACCTTCATGGAAGAACTAACACCAATGCTTTTCAAGCTTTTTCATAAAATAGAAAAGGAAGGAATCCTACCAAACTCCTTCTATGAAACCAGCATCACCCTGATACCAAAACCAAACAAAAATAGAACAAAAAAAGAAAATTACACCCTCATGAACATAGATGCAAAAATTCTTAACAAGCTGGGTGTGGTGGTGCATGCCTTTAATCCCAGCATTCGGAGGCAAAGGTAGGAGGATCGCCATGAGTTCAAGGCCACCCTGAGATTATATAGTGAATTCCAGGTCAGCCTGGGCTAGAG
This sequence comes from Orientallactaga sibirica, assembly GCA_036365145.1. Classification (NCBI taxonomy): domain Eukaryota; kingdom Metazoa; phylum Chordata; class Mammalia; order Rodentia; family Dipodidae; genus Orientallactaga; species Orientallactaga sibirica. The sequence continues at coordinate 1,159,244 of JAEOAD010002422.1, read as the reverse complement.
TGAGACCCTAACTTGAAAAATGTAAAAATGAAAAAAACAAAAAAAAATTCTTAACAAAATATTGGCAAACAGAATACAAGAATATATCAGAAAGATTATTCACCCCAACCAAGTAGGCTTTATCCCAGAGATGCAGGGATGGTTCAACATACATAAATAGATATATGTAATACACTGTATAAATGGACTGAAGGACAAAAAAAAAATCAAATGATCATCTCATTACATGCAGAAAAAGCATTTGACAAAATCCAACATCCCTTCATGATAAAAGTCCTACAGAGACTGGGAATAGAAGGAACATATCTTAACATAATAAAGGCTATTTATCACAAATCTACAGCCAACATAATAGTAAATGGAGAAAAACTTGAAGCTTTCCCACTAAAATCAGGAACAAGACAAGGGTATCCACTGTCCCTACTTTTATTTACTATAGTACTGGAAGTCTTGGTCATAGCAATACAGCAAGGGACACTCATAAAAGGGATACAAATTGGAAAGGAAGAGATCAAGTTATTATTTGCAGATCATATGATTCTATACATAAAGGTCTCTAAAGCCTCTACCAGCAAATTGTTAGAGCTGATAAAAACCTATAGCCATGTAGCAGGATACAAAATAAACACACAGAAATCACTAGCCTTCCTATATGCTAACAACAAACACACAGAGGATGAAATCAGAGAATCACTCCCATTCACAATTGCATCAAAAAAATAATAAAGTACCTTGGGCTGGAGAGATGGCTTAGTAGTTAAGGCACATGCCTGCGAAGCCTAAGGACCCCAGTTTAATTCTCCAGGTCCCACGTAAGCCAGATGCACAAGGGGACACAAGTGTCTGGAGTTTGTTCGCAGTGGCTAGAGGCCCTGGCGCACCCATTCTTACTCTCCCTCTCTCTCTTTCCCTCTGTCACTAATAAATAAATAAATAAAAATAAAATCTTAAAAAAAAATAAATAAAATACCTTGGAATAAACCTAACCAAGGATGTGAAGGATCTCAACAATGAAAACTTTAAATCCCTCAAGTGAGAAAATGCAGAAGACACTAGGAAATGGAAAGACATCCCTTGTTCTTGGTTTGGAAGAATCAATATTGTGAAAATGGCAATCTTACCATTTAATGTAATCCCCATCAAAATTCCAATGGCATTCTTTACGGAAATAGAAAAAAAAAACACTCTAAAAATTCATTTGGAAGCACAAAAAAACCTCGAATATGTAAAACAATTTTGAGCAACAAAAATAAGGCTTGTGGTATCACCATACCTGATTTTAACCTATATTACAGAACCATAGTAACAAAAACAGCATGGTACTGCCACAAACACTGACATGTAGATCATTGGAACAGAACAGAGGACCCAGATGTAAGTCCAGGTAGCTATAGCCACCTGATCTTTGACAAAAATGCCAATAATACTCATTGGAGAAAAGACAACCTCTTCAGCAAATGGTGCTGGGAAAACTGGATATGAATCTGTGGAAGGATGAAAATAGAACCTTATCTCTCCCCATGCACAAGTATTAAGTCTAAATGGATCAAAGACCTTAATATCAGACCTGAAACTCTGAAACTGCTAGAGGAAAAAGCAGGGGAAATCCTTCAACATATTGGTCTTGGTAAAGACTTTCTGAATATAACCCCAGTTGCTTAGGAAATAAAACCCCAGATCAACCTCTGAGACCTCATGAAATTATAAAGCTTTTGTACAGCTAAGGACACCGTGAATAGAGCAAAGAGGCAACCTACAGAATGGGAGAAAATCTTTGCCAGCTACACATCTGACAGAGGGTTAGTATCTAGGATATACAAAGAACTCCAAAAACAACTAAATAATGAGAAATCAAACAACCCAATTAAAAAATGGGCTATGGAACTAAATAGAGAGTTCTCAAAAGAAGAAATACAGATTGCATATAAACATCTAAAAAAATGTTCTACATCCCTAGCCATCAGAGAAATGCAGATTAAAACTACATTGAGATTCCATCTCACTCCTGTTATATTGGCTACCATCATGAAAACAAATGACAATAAATGCTGGTAAGGATGCGGAAAAAAGAGGAACCTTTCTACACTGCTGGTGGGAATGCAATCTGGTCTAGCCATTATGGAAATCAGTGTGGAGGTTCCTGAGACAGCTAAAAATGGATTTACTATATGTAGCAGACAGCTTCAGGTTCACTGAGATGAACTTCCAGACCAGGCACAGTTATGGAGGAAGGGATATTATTTATTGAAGCTTACAGATCCAGGGGAAGTTCCAATAATGGCAGAAGAAGCTGGCCTGCCTTCACAGGGCCAAGCAGAGAGAGAGAGAAACCAACCAGGCACACAGCACACAGAGCAAAACTACAGCCAAAAGAGTCACACAGCACACTTCAGGAACTCCCACTAGGCACACTTTGCATATCTTTACAATGGAATCGCAAACCCACCATCAACACCTTAAGACCAGCCCCCAGTGACATTGCCTCTAGCAAGGTGATTGCAGATGCAAACTATAAAGTAATAAAACATTGAATATATTGGGGGCCATATATTCAAACTACCACACTATATGATCCAGCTATACCACTTCTAGGCATATATCCTAAGGACTCATCTCACTACCTTAGAGATACTTGCTCAACCATATTTATTGCCACTCTATTCACAATAGCTAGAAAATGGAACCAGCCTAGATGTCCCTCAGCTGATGAGTGGATAATGAAGATGTGGCACATTTACACAATGCAGTTCTACTCAGTAGAAGAGAAAAATGAAATTATGAAATTTGCAGGAAATCTGGAAAGGATTATACTTAGTGAGGTAACCCAGGCCCAGAAAGCCAAACATCACATATTTTCTCTCATATGTGGATTCTAGCTACAAATGATTGGACTTCTATGTGAGTAGGAATAAAACTCAGTAGCAGAGGCCAGTAAGCTAGAAAGGCGACATAAAGGGAATAGAAAGAGAAGGAGGGGGAATTAATAGGATGGTATTATAAATATGGCAGTAGAAGAACATACTAATGGGGGTGAAAAGGCCTAAGTGAGGTCAGGGGTAGAGATTGAGTAAAGGAACGGTGGAGGAAGGGTTAATCAAAATCTAAGAGGATTTAAATAAGTCACATGGAAACCTACTTTTTTGAATAATGGAACACTCAGGAGCCATAGATTGTTACTAGAAAATTTCAGTGCCACCTTCCAGTGAGTTGTTGGCTAGGGAAGTAACTGATACCCCCAAAACATTACAGGCCATTGCTCAGGCTCTTGGTTTCCCAGCAGGAATAGATGGTAAGACCCTATTGCTGAAGACTCCACATACTTGGGCTGCAAGGTCACTGAGAAATCCTGCTGGAGCTGAACTGAAAGCCTCTTCCATGTGGACCAGCTGATAGTGCAATAGTGGCATGTCTGTTATGGGGAAAACCAACCACTCTCTAATTGGACTGGAGACCGGCTACATGGGAGGGAATACATCACTGATACTGAAAACCTACAACAGGGGTAGTTATGAGCCTTAGGGGTGTAACTTCTGCTGGTACCAGGCTAACTGTATATACTATGCTCACCAAACTGCTCAGTAAGCACTTCTCTTAATGTCCACACCCATATATTAATGCTACTCTCACTTTTGATTAGAGAAGCTTTTCAGATGGCAGTGACCTTGGGATGACTCAGAAGGCACCATGGTGCTGAGAAGAAGTGACAGAGGAGTGCTCAGCACTGAAATATCTTTATCACATCTTCCCAGGCTCAGGGTCCATTGCGGAAGAGGTAGCAAAAAGAATGTAAGAGCCAAAGGAAGGATAGGACTGCTTACAACGTGGTCCTCCAGACGCAAAATGGCCTCGATATCCATGACCTCACAGTGTCTGTTACTACCTACACAAGACCACCATAATAGGAGGAAAAGATCATGACATCAAAATAAAAGAGAGACTGTTTGGGAGAGGGAGGGCATATAGTGGAGAGTGGAGTTTCAAAGGGGAAAGTAGGGTGAGGGAGGGAAGTACCATGGGTTATTTTCTACAATTATGGAAGATGTCAATTAAAAAAGTCATTGATAAAAATAATAAAAATATTTTTAAAAACCACTTTTTAAAAAAACACCGTAATGGGGATAGGGGAGATGGCTTAGTGGTTGGAGGTGCTTGCTTGTGAGGCCTGCTGTCCTGGTGACAGTTTGGAGCCAGATGCATTGTGTGTCACATAGTCATGGTAGGACCTTTTGCCACTGCAAATGAATCTAGATGCATGCGCCACTTTGTGCATCTGGCTTTACATGGGGACTGGGGAATCAAACCTGGGCTTGTAGGCTTTGCAAGCAAGCACCTTTCAGCACTGAGCCATCTCCCCAGCCTGATACCTAACTCTGTATGGTTTAGTAGTTGAGGTGCTTGCCTGCAAGGCCAAGGGACCCAAGTTCAATTTCCTAGTGCCCATGTAAAGCCAGACGCACAAGGTAGCGCATGCAGCTGGAGTCTGTTTGCAGTGGCTAGAGGGCCTAAGGCCCTAGCATGCTCCTTCTCTCTCTTTCAACTATGAAAATACAATAAGCTGGGGCTGGAGAGATGGCTTAGCTGTTAAGGCACTTGCCTGCAAAGCCAAAGGATCAAGGTTCTATTCCCCAGAACTCACATAAACCAGATGCACAAGGGGGTGCATGCATCTGGAGTTCGTTTGCAGTGGCTGGAGGCCCTGGAGTGCCCATTCTCTCTCTCTCTCCCTGCCTGTTTCTCTCTCCAAAATAAATAAATAAAAATAAACATTATTTAAAAATTACAATAAAGTGGGTAGTGGGGCATGCCTTTAATCCCAGCACTTGGGAGGCACAGATAGGATGAACATCATGAGTTTGAGGCCAGCCTGAGACTACATAGTGAAAAAGTTCTGGGGAGATAGGTTAGCGGTTAAGGTACCTGTATGCAATGCCAAAGGACCCAGGTTCAATTCCCCAGTATCCACGTAAAGCCAGATACACAAGGTGGCACAAGTGTCTGGAATTCATTTGTAGTAGCTAAAGGCCCTGGCATGCACATCCTCTCCTTTCCTCTCTCTCAAATAAATATTTTTTTAAAAAAAAAACTTTAAGCCAGGCGTGGTGGCGCATGCCTTTAATCCCAGCACTCGGGAGGCCGAGGTAGGAGGATCGCCGAGAGTTCAAGGCCACCCTGAGACTACATAGTGAATTCCAGGTCAGCCTGGACCAGAGTGAGACCCTACCTCGCAAAAACAAAAACAAAAAATAATAAAAATAAATAAAAAAACTTTAAAAATACAATAAAGCCGGGGATGGTGGCACATGCCTTCAATCCCAGCACACAGAGGCAGAGATAGGAGGATTGCCAAGATTTCGAGGCCAGCCCGAGACTACATAGTGAATTCCAAGTCAGCCTGGGCTAGAGTGAGACCCTACCTTGAAAGAAACAAAAACAAAACAAACAAACAAAAAATAAATATAAACAGAGTGCTGAGAAGAGAGGAAAAAATTTACATGCCAGTCTAAATCATTCAGGACTGCCAGATCCTGTCTTTTGTTATAAAGATGGCATGTCACCATGGTGCTCAGCAAAGCCACCTACACGCCACACCACTCAAGGTTCCTGCTGAGTTAGTCTCTTTCTCAGTTTCCCTGGACACAATCCTACTAGGCCTGGAGAACTAGGCATGGAACTGCCTCTCTCGCCCAGTCCCCTCAGCCGTGCCTGTCCTGATTCAGTCGTCTTGCAGTCCTTAAGAATCATGAGAACTTCAGTTGGACCACGAGTCCCCGATGACTCATAGGTGAGCCAATCCATCAAGTTCTGATTTCTCTTGTGTCATCTTGGATTATGCAGTCTTTGTCTTAAAGAAGGAAAAGTACATGACTCAGCTATTCAGCTCCCATGGCACTCAGACTGACACTCTCCATCCCATGGCCTTGTGAGCCAGGCTGTGAGGAGAGCTTCCATTTCTTGTTTAAAAGTCTTCCCTGCCTGGTGTGGTGGGACACACCTTTAACACTGGCACTCAGGAGGCTGAGGTAGTAGGATCACCATGAGTTCAACACCAGCCTGGGCTACAGGTCAGCCTGGGTGTAGAGCAAGATCCTGCCTCAAAAACAAGGGGGAGGGGGGCAGCTGGAGTGATGGCTTAGTGCATAAGGCACTTGCCTGCAAAGCCAAAGGACCCAGGTTCAATTCCCCAGGACCCACGTAAAGCCAGATGCACAAGGGGGTGCATGTGTCTGGAGTTTGCTTGCAATGGCTAGAGGCCTTGGCACACCCATTCATTCTCTCTCTCTCTCTCCCATAATATTTAAGTTTAGCAGCTCAGGTGCAAAGTGTTTGCTGTTTATCCTAGTTTTGTGTACTGGGCTATTATTAAGGACCCCATCCACATGCTGAATCGTGGATTCTCCTTGTCTCTGAGCCCCCAGGTTGGACCTGCGGGGTGTTTTGGATCATTCCTTCTTAGTTCTCTTCCTCCTCACCGTCCAATTCTTCCTATTGCATTCCAAGTCTTCAGATCCCAGGAAGTGCTTTTTAGCATAAATCTAATTTGCTCTTTCCCTTATGTCCTGCCAGCTATAAGGAATGGTGAGCCAACAGCTCCTTCTCCTCCTACCCTTTTCCTAATGTTCCTGTTGAATCAGAGGCTAATGTAACGATTAACATCTGTGCATTGTTTCTCCTTGGAATTCCTCCCTATGTGGGCAAGTTCTTTCTGGGAAGACAGCTACACCTCAGTGACGGTCATGCGACTGCTCCCACAGCCTGCTTACAATCCCATCCCATCAAGCCACTTTCAGGAATGGCAACATATTCCCTATTCTATCAGCCACTTGGAGGCCTTTTTTTTTTTTTTTTTTTTTTTTTTGAGAGAGAGACAGAGAGAGAGGGAGGGGAAAACAGATACAAATGGGCAGGCCAGCAGTCTCTCAGCTGCTGTGAACATAATCCAGAAGCGTGCGCCCCCTTGTGGTCAAGTGCAGCATTGCGCCGTTGCGTCACTTTGCATCTGGCTAAACGTGGGACCTGGAGATTGGAACCAGCATTCTCAGGCTTGGGAGGCAGGCGCCTTAACTGCTAAGCCATTTCTCCAGCCCCTTGGAGGCCATTTTTGTACCTGCATGACAGACCACATTCATCAAGGAAGCATACCACCCCATACTTCATAGAGGAAGGAAGCTACCCACCCACCCTGGGTTTCTCTCCCCCTTCCTCAGGATGCTCTGCTTTCAGATGGCTTAGCACTGGTCACATGTTTCACTGCCGGGAGGGTGCAAGTGCAGCTACAGCAAAGAGGCATACCGTCACATACCACATAGTGAAAAGTATACCAGCATTGCTTCCATAGAAACTTCCCCCTCCGTTTCATGTCTATCACCCTTCATGGGGATTAGGCAACTGCTCCTCCTCAACTTGCCTTTGGTTCTGTCAATCCCCTTAGGGCACCAATTATACTGTGTGACTTTTCCTGGGAAGATTTGAGCAGTATCTGTGCGCCTTGTCTTAGCAAAATAATAAGTTTATTGGAGTCACTTACAACTTGCCGATAGCTCCACTGAAGAGTCTCCCCTCCTCCAGCAATTGTTTATTGCTTATATAATCTTGGGGAAGACCTCATGGATCTTTGTCACTTACTAAGATTCCTGAGTCTTACATCAAGAATTTCCTGAGCATCGGGTCGTTAGTTAGGCAATGCAGGTAAGTGCCTTAACTGCTGAGCCATCTGTCCAGCCCTGGCTTCTCCTCTCTAATGAAGTTCTTGTGATTCCTTCCCTCTAACAACCCTTCCTTACTGTACCATTTCTATGACTTAGTCCATGCCATTTCTTCCACCAAGAGAAATGCCATTTGCCTCCACCTTGCCAATCCATCCCATCAAATTTGGCTGATGAATGTTTTATTTTAGGAAACGATTCCTCCTAACAGCTTCCAGCCTCTTTTCTCTGCTTCTTCCTAACTCTTTGCACCAAGCCTGAAACATGACATCACTCATAGTATGCTACGGTCATCTAGAAAAGTAAAGATGGCATTGTTTATTTTTCAGTGATGATTCCTTCATACATATTCTGCTGTGCAGCACAAATGAACCAATATAATTATATTCCTTAATCAGAAAAATTCAAAACATAATAATTTATGTACTCTTTGGGTCTGACCAAAGGCCATATAATTCAGGTTTTATTTATTTTTTGATTGTGTGGTTCTGGAAACTAGATCTAGGACTTTGAGCATGCTAAGCAAGCAGTAATACTGCTCAGCTACATCCCAATTCCTTTAAAAACTTCTTCACATACATATATATGTATATACACACACACATTGGTTTTCAAGGTAGGGTCTTGCTCTAGTCCAGGCTGACCTGGAATTCACTATGTAGTCTCAGGGTAGCCTCAAACTTATGGAGATCCTCCTACCTCTGTTTCCCAAGTACTAGGATTAAGGCATGTGCCACCATGCCTAGCTAATATGTATATTAATTCTACCAAATAATGAGTTTTTAAAACTTTATTGAAGCCAGCCGGATATGCATATGCCTTTAATCCCAGCACTTGGGAAGCAGAGGTAGGTGGATCACCATGAGTTCCAGACCACCCTGAGACTACATAGTGAATTCCAGGTCAGCCTGTAGTAGAGAGAGACACTACCTTGAAAAACCCCAAAACAAAACAAAACAAAATTTACTTAAGCCAGGCATGGTGGTGCACACCTTTATCCCAGCACTTGGGGAGTAAAGTCAGCCTTGGCTAGAGTGAGACCTTACCTCAGAAAACCAAAAATAAAAATAAAATTATTTATTTGAGAGACAGAGAGAAAATGAGAGAGATGGGCATACCAGAGGCCTCTTACCACTGAAAATAACCTCAAGACCCATACACCATGGGTGGTTTGATTCAGGTGTCCCCCATAAACTTGGGTGTTCTGAATGCTAGGTTCCCAGCTGATGGAGATTTGGGAATTAACACTTCCTGGAGGCAGTGTACTGTTGGGACGGGCTTATGGGTGTTATAGCCAGTGTCCCCTTGCTAGTGGTTAGCACATTCTCCTGTTGCTATTGTCCATCTTTTGCTGGCCAGGGGGTGATGTCCATGCTCATTCCATCCTTTCCCCCTGCCATCATGGAGCTTCCCCTTGAGTCTGAAAGCCAAAAGAAACCATTTTTTTCCCCAAAAGCTGCTCTTGGTCGGGTCATTTCTACCAGCAATGCAAACCTGACTGCAACACACCACTTTGTGCATCTGATTGTATGTGAGTAGTGAGGTAGTAAACCTGCTCTAGCAGGCAGGTGCCACCTTGTGCATCTGGCTCACATGGGTCCTGGGGAGTTGAACCTGGGCCCTTTGGCTTTGCAGGCAAGTGCCTTAACAGCTGAGCCATTTCTCCAGCTTGACAATGGCTTTTGTTTTTGCTTTATTTATTTTTTTGAGACAATAACTGTGGAAATATCCTCATTACATTGTGCCCATGAGTACTTAATATCCAAAAGATATGACAGGTGGGGTTAGGAAGGTAGCTCAGTTGGTACAATGCTTGCCTAGCATGCATGACGTCCTGAGTTGGAGCCCCAGTACTGCATAAACTACTCATGGTGGCTTACACCTGTAGTTCCAACACTTGGGATGTAGGGGCATGAAGATTAGGAGTTCAGGGTCATCTTAAGTTATATATCAAGTTCGAGGTCAGCCTGAAATACATGAGATGCTATCTCAAAAAAATAAAAAGAAGTAGCCAGTGTGGTGGCACAAGCCTTTAATCCCAGCACTTGGGAGGTAGGAAGGTCACCATGAGTTCGAGGCCACCCTGAGACCACATAGTGAATTCCAGGTCAGCCTGAACTAGAGTCAGACCTTATCTTAAAAAACAAAAAGAAGCCGGGCGTGGTGGCGCACGCCTTTAATCCCAGCACTTGGGAGGCAGAGGTAGGAGGATCGCCGAGAGTTCGAGGCCACCCTGAGACTACATAGTTAATTCCAGGTCAGCCTGGACCAGAGTGAGACCCTACCTTGCAAAACCGGAAAAAAAAAAAAAAAAAGCAGGGCGTGGTGGCACATGCATTTAATCCCAGCACTCAGGAGGCAGAGGTAGGAGGATAGCTGTGAGTTCAAGGCCACCCTGAGACTACACAGTGAATTCCAGGTCAGCCTGGGCTAGAGCAAGACTCTAGCTTGAAAAACCAAAAAGTAAAAAATAAAAAAATAAGGAAACAAGCCGGGCGTGGTGGTGCACACCTTTAATCCCAGCACTCGGGAGGCAGAGGTAGGAGGATCGCCATGAGTTCAAGGCCACCCTGAGATTACAGAGTGAATTCCAGGTCAGTCTGGGCCACAGTGAGACCTTGAAAAACCAAAAAAAAGAAAAGAAAAAAAAAAAGGAAAACATAGGTTGGAGAGATTTCTCAGTGGTTTAAGGCACTTGCTTATAAAGCCTGACAGCCCAGGTTTGATTCCCCAGTACCCATATTAAAGGAATACCATATATTAAATGTTTCTAGCTTATTTTAGTTTAGATAGAATATAATCAATCTATCTATTAAAAATGTAAATGTACCTAGGACTTTCAGTGAAATGATAGACAGTGCACTTCTTCCTCTGAAACAACAGCGGGGGAGATTCCTCTGATGGTAGCTAACAAGAATTCTGTGACTTTGAGCCTGACCCTTTGGACAATATATAACTACCTTATCCCAGGAGACAGCGCCTTTACTTCATCTTATTAGACAGACCCTACCCTTATGGATGTAAATCTCTCCCCTCTCTAAGCGCAGGAGAATTCAGACAAAGGATTGTAAAAGGTATATAAGTCCAGCACAATCTGAGATCAGGGTCTCTGTCAGGTGTTTTTTTTTGTTTGTTTGTTTGTTTTAGCATTAGTCAGCAGAGGTCCGTGCATAAATAAATGCTCCCTCCCTCTCTCTGAAGTGGATTTTGCCACATTGGTGATAAGACTCAGATCTCTCACCTTATGCTTCAGCAGCTTTTGAAGTTGTTTCCCTTCCTGAGAGGAATTCTGGTACCAGCTGTTAAGATAACACTGTTTTCTGCATTGGCACCGGGAACAGCTATCCTTCAACAAATATTTATTGAGCACTACAATAATGGCTTGAATCAGATTGCTAATTTAAAATATTTTGGGGCTGGAGAGATGGCTTAGTGGTTAAGACGCTTGCCTGCAAAGTCAAAGAACCTTGGTTCGATTCCCCAGTACCCACATAAGCCAGATGTATAAGGGGGTGCATGCATCTGGAGTTCGTTTGCAGTGGCTGGAAGCTCTGGCGTGCCCATCTTCTCTCTCTCACTTTGCCTTTTTCTCTCTCTCAAATAAATAAATAAAAACAATTAAAAAATAAAATATTTTATTCATTTAAGAGAGAAAGGAAAAGAGGATGAGGGAAGAAGAGAGGGATGGGGAGAGAGAGAGAATGGGTGCTCCAGGGTCTCCAGCCTCTGCAAACAAACTCCGGATGCATGCACCATCTTGTGCATCTGGCTTACAGGGGTCCTGGAGAATCGAACCTGGGTCATTAGGCTTCATAGACAAGTGCTTTAACCACTAAGCCATCTCTCCAGCCCCATGGATGGCTAATTTAAACAAGAGTCTGTCCTCAAGGAGCTCATGGTCTCTAATGAAAGGGAACAAATGCTAACCAAACACCAGGCGGCAAACACACTGATGGGCCTTTTACTTGAATGATCTCTATTTAATCCCTAGAGGAACTCTGCCAGGCAGGTTATTGCATTGTTTTGTGATTGAGGAAATTGTGGATGGGTCAGTGGTGTGATGGTAAATGCTTAACAAGTTTGGTGGGGAGGCGGGGACCCTGCTCTGTACTGCTCTGGGTTTCTGCTGTGCAAATACTGCTATCTAGCCCGTATCTAACTACCAAGGTGACATGACTAAACACAGAGTTGGGAAGAGAAGTCTGGCAGAACACCATGGAATTCTACCACAGAGAAATAGCAGACATAACCTCAAAGGTATTGTAAAATACAGGGAAAAAATACTATCTTGCTGACTTTTCAGTATTTATTACATATATTTATGTGTAAGTCGGGTTTTGCCATGAAGCCCTATCTGGCCTTGAGCTCTTGATTCTCCTGTCTCATATGCTTGGATTACAGATGAGCAACCACCATGCCCCCCCTCCACCTTGTTTTGTTTGAAATATAGTTTATTTAATTGGAAATTTCAGTTTAATTTTTAAATAGAACCCAATGTACTAATTATGATAAAATATATATCATAAAAATTTGTCTTTTGGGGCTGGAGAGATGGTTTAGCAGTTAAGGCACATACATGCCCCGGTTCGATTCTCCAGGTCCCACATTAGCCAGATACACATGGTGGCACATGCGTCTGGAGTTCGTTTACAGTGGCTAGAGGCCCTGGAGCGCCCATTATCAGTCTTTCTCCGTCTCTAATAAATAAATAAATAAATAAATAAATAAATAAATAAATAGGCTAAGACTGGAGAGATGGCTTAGCGGTTAAGGCACATGCCTGCAAAGCTTAAGGACCCTGGTTCAATTCTCCAGGTCCAACGGCAGCCAGATGCACAAGGGGGCACACACATCTGGAGTTCGTTTGCAGTGGCTAGAGGCCCTGGTGCACCCATTCTCACTCTCCCTCTCTCCATCTCTAATAAATAAATAAATAAAAATAAAATCTTTTTAAAAAATATTTATTTATTTTTATTTACTTATTTGAGAGAGAGAAAGAGGCAGAGAGAGAGAATGGGCACGCCAGGGCCTCCAGCCACTGCAAACGAACTCCAGATGCATGTGCCCCATGTGCATCTGGCTGACGTGGGACCTGGAGAACTGAACCTGGGTCCTTTGGCTTTGCAGGCAAACGTCTTAACCACTAAACCATCTCTCCATTCCTAGCCTAATGATTTTTTTAAAAGATTTTATTTTTAGGGCTGGAGAGCTGGCTTAGAGGTTAAGGTGCTTGCCTGCAAAGCCAAAAGACCCTGGTTCGATTCTCCAGGTCCCACGTCAGCCAGATGCACAAGGGGACACATGCATCTGGAGTTCGTTTGCAGTGGGTAGAGGCCCTGACACACCCATTCTCACTCTCTGTCTCTCTCTCCCCCCTCTGTCTCTAATAACTATATCAATAAATAAAAATAAATCTTTTTAAAAAATCACTAGGCTCAGCAATTTGACACTATCACAGACACTTGCATATTATCAGATTATTTAGAAACATGCTCTGAAGTTCTGAGGTTGCCATTCTTCAGTGTTATTTTAATACCCTGACAAGATATTTTTAGTGCACATGAAGCCCAAATTAAAACATGTGACAAAAAGAAAAAAAAATAGGAATTTAAATCAGGGTTCTATTAAGTGGAAAACTTCAGTAAATAGCCAATAACAATGCAGGAAAAAGTACCAGGCATTTTTTGAGAACTATTTTGAAAGTAGCTAAAGCTGAAGAGGTGCTCTCAACCTGTGTGCTTAGATGATCTATATCTTGTCAGACAGTGAGGGCAAGGCCTTGGCCCAGTGGCCTGTTTTGACAGGCCTGGATGCCTTGTTTTACATAGACAGAGCTTTCTGCCCACTGGTCAGGGCTGCATATAGGCTGATCCCCATCAAGGAGTGAAGGTCTTTACTATATGTGTGTGTAGCAGACAGCTTTAGGTTTGCTGAGATGAACTTTCAGACCAGACACAGCTACAGAGAAAGAGATATTATTAAAGCTTATAGATCCAAAAACAAAACAAAAAAGCTTATAGATCCAGAGAAGTTTTTATAATGAAAAAAAAAAAAAAAAAAAAACAGCCTGCTTTCACAGGTCCAAACAGAGGAGATGGCTTAGCCATTAAGGTGCATGCCTGGGAAGCCTAAAGGTCCCGGTTCGATTCTCCAGATCCCATGTAAGCCAGATGTACAAGGCAGCACATACATCTGGAATTCGTTTGCAGTGGCTAGAGGCCCTGGTGCTCTCTCTCTCTCTCTCTCTGTCTCTAATGAATAATAATAAGCTGGGCATGGTAGTGCATGCCTTTAATCCCAGCACTCAGGAGGTAGAGGTAGGAGGATCGCCATGAGTTTGAGGCCAGCCTGAGACTACATAGTGAATTCCAGGTCAGCCTGGGCCAGAGTGAGACCTTTTCTCGAAAAACCAAAAAAAAAAAAAAAAAGAAGAAGAAGAAGAAGAAGAAGCCATAAACTAAGCCAAAAACCACACAACACACTTCAAGAACTCCAGGTAGAACTAAACACTGTATATTTTTAATTTGAAAATTTAAATCCACCATCACATCTTAGGGCTGGACCCTAAAATCCACCCAGTGACACCACCTCCAGCAAGGTGGCTATAGAATCCAAACTACAAACTAATAAAACACTAAATATACTGGGGGCCATCTATTTAAACTACTACAGTGTTCAAGGATCCCCTAGCCCTGCTTAGTTCCTAGGTGCTTGATTCGGCCTGATATATGGTTAGGCTGCCCGTACCCAACCCGTCTTCTTCTGCCCTTACTCTCTCAAGACTTGTCCTGTGTTGATGTCTCTCACTGCTTCTATTTGAGAGATTTCATGACTCAGATTTTTAAAAAGTTTATTTTGAGAGAGTGAGAAAGAGGCAGAGAGAGAGAAAATGGGCATGCCAGGGCCTTTAGCTGCTGTGAACAAATTCCAGACGTGTGCACCACCTTGTGCACATGTGCATCATTGCGTGCTTGCGGCTGGCTTATGTGAGACCTGGAGATTCAAATATGAGTTCTTAGGCTTCATAGGTAAGTGTCTTAATTGCTAAGCTATCTCTCCAGCCCCATGACTCAGATTTAAAGACCCATCTAACTTCTGAAACCACCACTGGGAAGGCACTTGGGCTTAGATGAGACCTGTGAGATCCTGGGTTTTTAACCTCTTTAATGAGTCCTCACATACAATTGGCTAGATAGAGTTTCAACTGTTTGTTGGTTCTCTCAAGCCCATCAGTAGATCGCACTGAAGCTCTGTCTTATGTAATGACTCAGACCCTGGGGGCTTTGGCGTAGGGAGGCCTTCATCTGAGAGCTGCAAGTATTTTCTTCAGGTCCAAACTCCATCTGTGGCATGAATTTGAATGGCCTCACATTTCTTGGGATCTTGATGTCATTTTAGATAATTGAATAATTTATAGTAAGGTCAAGGTTTTTTTTTTTTTTTTTTCCCTTTTAGTATATTTTTATTTATTTGGCAGCAGAGAGAGAAGGAGAGAAAGAAAAAAATGAACAGGTACACCTGGGCCTCTTGCTTCTGCAAGGGAACTCCTAACACATATGTCATTTTGGACATCTGGCTTTACATAGGTACTAAGGAACCAAACCCAGGACATCAGGCTTTGCAAGTAAGCACCTTTAACTACTGAGCCATCTCCCAGCTGTCAAGAAGCTTTCTTTAGTAATTCTAAGATACTCTTTAGTTTCCTGTCAAGGAAAGGAACAGAGGAAAGGAAAGCTCTTTGTTTAGGATAATAAAAAGTTTCCTTTTTTTTTTTTGCTTTTGATTTTTCGAGGTAGGGTCCTCACTCTAGCATAGGCTGACCTAGAATTCACTATGTAATTTCAGGATGACCTCAAACTCATGGCAATCCTCCTACCTCAGCCTCCCAAATGCTGGGGGATTAAAGACATGTGCCAACACACCCTTTAACATCGAGAGAGTGGAAGGGGAGAGAGAGAAAGCGAAAATCTTCAGATCTATGAGGCAAAATGTAAGCATGAGGAGCTAAGAGGCATTCTCAATGCTTCATTCAGAACAAAACCCAAGAATTTTGGAAGCTCTATCTAGTGAATCTGTGAGGAAAGGTAACACATGATTATTATGAAACCAGTCTGCAGTCAAGAAGCATGCTAACCTCATAAAGTGAAGTGTGGGCAAACTCTTCACCCACCTCCCAGACATCTAATATACATGCTTAACCAAACTCTTAGCTCTCCCAGCCAACCATCAAAGAGGCGATCCTCCTACCTCTGCCTCCCAAGTGCTGGGATGAAAGGTGTGTGTCACCATACTTGGCTTTTTCTCTTTCTCTTTCTCTCTTTTTCTTTATTATTAGAAACAGATGGAGAGAAAGACAAAGAGAGAGAGAGAAAGAGAATGGGTACACCAGGGCCTCTAGCCACTGCAAACAAACTCCAGACACATGTGCCAGCCACCATGTGCATCTGGCTTACATGAGACCTGGAGAATTGAACCTGGATACTTAGGTTTCACAGGCAAGTGCTTTAACTACTAAGCCATCTCTCCGGCCCTTTCTCTCTTTTTTCAAGGTAGGGTCTCACTCTAGCTCAGGCTGACCTGGAACTCACTCTGTAGTACAAGGTTGACTTTGAACTCACAGCGATCCTCCTACTTCTGCCTCCTGAGTGCTGGGGTTAAATACTTGTGCCACTATAACCAGCTGTTATTTTCTTTAAAAAAATTTAAGCCTGGCGTGGTGGCACACATCTTTAATCCCTGCACTCGGGAGGATCACCATGAGTTCAAGGCCACCCTGAGACTACAGAGTGAATTCCAGGTCAGCCTAGGCTAGAGCGAGACCCTATCTCGAACCCCCCCCCAAATTTTAAAAAATATTTTATTTATTTATTTATTTATTTATTTATTTATTTATTTATTAGAGACACAGGGAGAGGGAGAGAGAGAGAATGGGCATGCCAGGACCTCTAGCCACTGCAAATGAACTCCAGATGCATGTGCCACCATGTGCATCTGGATTACACGGGACCTGGAGAATCGAATGAGGGTCCTTAGGCTTTGCAGGCATGTGCCTTAACCACTAAGCTATCTCTCCAGCCCACAATTTTTTTTAAAAATATATTTATTTATTTGCACTTGTGTGGAAGGGGGCATGCCAGGGTCTCTTGCAAGCCAACACCAGACATTTGTGCCACTTTTGGAGTCTGGCTAATATGAGGGGGCTTGGAAATTGAGTCCCAGGTGAACAGACTTTGCAAGCAAGTATCATTAGCCTCTGAGTCATCTTCCTAGTCCCCAAGGCATATTATTTTCTTAAAATCCAATGAATAAGCAAAAAATTTTTTAAAAAATGCCCTTGCTATTTTGAAAGGTATACTTCAAGCATCTTTTCACTACACATCTGAACAATGGGATTATACCACATTGTTAGTTCAGTTCCTGTTTTCCAGACCAATAATTACAGATATGGGGTAGCATTTTTTAAAAAATATATATTTATTTATTTACTTATTTGTTTGTTTGTTTGTAAGTAGAGAGATAGAAGAAAGAGAGAGAGAGAGAAAGAAAGAGAGAGAGAGAGAGGGCACACCAGGGTCTCCAGCCACCGCAAACGGACTCCAGGTGTATGTGCCACTTTGTGCATCTGGTTTTATGTGTGTACTGAGGCATTGAACTTGGGTCATTAAAGCTCTACAGGTAAGTACCTTAATTTATGAGCCATCTCTATAGCGCCCCCCTTTTAAAAAATTATTGGGGTATAATTTTAACACTTTTTCTTTTTTTTGGTTTTTTTCAAGGTAGGGTCTCACTCTAGCTCAGGCTGGCCTGGAATTCACCATGTAGTCTCAGGGTGGCCTTGAAGACATGGTGATCCTCCTACCTCTGCCTCCTGAGTGCTGGGATTAAAGGTGTGTGCCACCACGCCCAGCTTAATTTTAACACTTGAATAGATAATCATTTTATTCATCCTATTGTTGATGCTTTGGGCTGTTTCCAAAATGTCACTTTTGAAAATGTCATCTTTTCTCCTTAGGACTAATTCCTAGCAGAGAATGCACATGTGACATTTCCTAACACACAGCTTACCAATTATTACTTCCTATAAAACTGTACCGGAAGCCTCCTTTCTCCTTGCTCTTACAACATAATTATCCTTATCTTCAAAATAATAATGAACACTCAGAGAACAAACCTTCCAATTTGAAGACCAAGAAGGGACTTTGATTGTGTACCCCCCTCCCCTCCTCCATTGAAGACATTTTCTGAGCGTAATGGCAGAGAGAATAGGCTAATGGTTTCAGGACAGGACAGATGCTCAACCAAACTCCTAGGTCTCCCAGAGAAGAATCAAGAGCCACCCTGTCCCTGTCTTGTGCCAGCACATGTCTAGACAGAAAGGAGGCCCTGCGACCACAGTTCCAAGACTCAAGTCCGAGCTCTAATGGCCATCTCCCTCCATCATCCTTGCAGGAAGAAACCTGTTCCCAACCCCCAGGACACCGAGGAGAGCCCCTGCGATGTAATCCAGTGTCCCAGGGAAGAAAGATGTGACTTTAAGCAAGTCAGTGACTTTTAAGGGCGACGGTCTGCTGAAGGACTCGAGGATGCCAAATGGCTGCAAGCTGGACCCTGGCCTCCCCTGAGCGCCTCTCAGAGCACCAGGCCCCTAAGACTCAACCAAGCCCTCCTTCCTCATCCCTCCACCCAGGCACGAAGGTGGCAAAAGCCAGAGGGGAAGTGGAAATCTGACCCAAAGATGGGCTCCTGGGTAGTTGATCTAAGGCAAGGGGTAGGACCTCTGCGAGTCGTGGCTCCTCTCCTGTGAACCCAAGCCCAGGGAGGGTTGGGATGAGTGAGGGGTCATGAAATGACCCACCCTGAAAGCAAGCCCGCCGCCACCGCCACCGCCACCCAACCACCACTCAATGCAATCGGTTGTATCTCTAGAGATGCACTGTCTTCCATTCTCTCTCTCAGCATACCCTACCTTCTAGTCCTTTGTCCTCTAAAGGAATGTCCCCAAAGCCCAGCCTGGCCTTTACTGTCTGGGAGACCCGGCCATAACCCGAGGATGCGGGAATGGTCCCCAAGGGGCAGGATGAGGACCTGCAGAAACCTTACCGCGGGTGATCAGCTGCTGCGAGCTCACACAAAACTCACTGTCCCAGCTCGTGTGGCTTCAGTTCCCCAGGACAGTTCCCAGCTTGGAGGAGAGGATGGTTTGGTGGCTAACCCCCTCCTCCCCACCCCCAGGAATGAGCGGATGCGATGGGGAGGAGGGGGCTCTGGCTCTGTGTTTGGCAGTTGCCATGGTTTTAACTCGGAGTTCTGGAGCCAACCTGCCCCACTTACCTGAGACACTCGGGGAGCCAGAAGCAGCCTGTGGGGTCGGGACGAGAGCCATCCTGGAGCCTGCCAGCACCGTGGTGGAGATGGAGGCCTCCCAGGGCCAAGGAGGTGAAGGAGACAAGCCACTGGAGAAGGTGAAGCGAGGCTGGCATGTGAGGGAGCCAGGGAAGGAAGTGCCTAAGGAAAGCCAAGAACATGATTTTCAAGGATGAAGGAAAAGTAGTGGGGCGTGTGAGTTAGCAAGACGCGTAAGGAGCAAGAGACTGGAATTCATTCAAACAAATGTGCTAGAGGGGTAGAGCACTTGTACTAGCCTTGGGTTTGATCCCAGCACACCACACACACACAATGATAAACATGGTTATTAATTACATGCATTCAGGAACATGGCAGGGAAACCAGTCTCTCATGGTTAGTTTTTTTTTTTTTTAGTTTTTTTTTTTTTTTTTTTTTTTTTTTTTTTTTTTTTTTCTTTGGCCCAGGCTGACCTGGAATTAACTATTTCTCAGGGTGGCCTTGAACTCATGGCGATTCCTACCTCTGCCTCCCGGGGATTAAAGGGTCAAGGTAAGGTCTCACTCTAGCTCAGGCTGACCTGGAATTCACTATGTAGTCTCAGGTGGCCTCGAACTCATGGCAATCCTCCTACCTCTGCCTCCCAAATGGTAGGATTAAAGGCATGCGCCACCATGCCAGACTTTCATGGTTAGTTTTGAATCCTCAGGTAGTGGCAGGTGAGTAAAACCATGGCAACTGCCAACACATGTATGTGGTTATGTGGTATGTTTGGCAGCATGTTTGGCATATTTATGGAGTTAATTAGCCAGAGTTCGCTCTCTCTAGGGTTGAGAGGAGCCTGTCCCATCCACTTTCCAACCATCTTCACACCTTTCCCCTCATTTCCTTTCATCAAGGATCTTACTTCCTCCCCTGACACAGACAGCAATCAATGCTCATTTTCCTGAGGAGCTTTGAAATAGTAGAGTATAAATCCATTTATGTCTATCTAAATTGATGCTCTCACCCCTATGTTTCTACTGATCTTTACTTTCCTCTGCTCCCATTTTTGCTATCAAAAGACTTCTTCCCTGGCACGGTGGTGCATGCCTTCAATCCCAGCACTCAGGTACTCAGATACATGCCATGCTAATGTTTAGAGATGTGAAGACACGGATCTGGGACATCAATATATGTTTGCTGAATGAATGAAGTCCTACTCATTCCCTCTAAAGTCACCAAAATCTTCTGATGTCTCAGTGCTCTCATCTGTAACCAAGGATAATACTATCCAACTTCACAAAATTTGTGGGAAAAGAAAATGAGTTTGAGCCAGGTGTGGTGGCACATGCCTTTAATCCCAGTACTTGGGAGGCAGAGGTAGGAGGATCGCCATGAGTTCGAGGTCACCCTGAGATCATATAGTGAATTCCAGGTCTGCCTGGGCTAGAGCAAGACCCTACCTTGAAAAGCCAAAAAAAAAATAATAATAATAAAAATAAAAATAAAAAAAAGAAAGAAAAGAAAATGAGTTAATGCCTACCAAAAGCTTTGTAAACTTAACCTAGCATGTGAAAGGATTATTATAAAATAAATAGGTGGAATGTTCTAAATTTTTGTGTTTTTTTTTTTTTTTTTGAGGTAGGCTCTAACTCTAGCCCAGGTTAACCTAGAACTCACTCTGTAACCCAAATTGACCTTGAACTCATGGCAATTCTCCTACCTCTGCCTTCTGAGTGCTGGAAGTAAAGCACGTACCACCGCACTGTTCTAGGTTTTCTAAGCAGAGATTTTCAGATTTTTTTTTTTAGTTTATTTTTATTAATTTATTTGAGAGAAAGAGAGAGAGAGAGAATGGACGTGCCAGGGCCTCCAGCCACTGCAAATGAACTCCAGATGCATGTGCCCCCTCCAGCCAAGAGATTTTTTTTTAACCCAGGCTCACTCACACTAATGCTGACTCAAGAAAGAGATCACAGGGAGAATGGACAAGGTTTTGGGAGCTGTAATTTAGGTTAATGCCTACCTCGCACTGCCTCTTAGGCGCTATGGACCCCTCACTGGCTACCCTGCCTCCTAGGTGACAACTGTTCCTTGCTTAGAGAAGACTTCCAGCACCATCCCAGCTGGAGACTCGCTGGTTCATCATGCCAAGGGCCTGAGCCAGGACACCTTCAAAATTGTAAGAGGCTCCCCTGGAGGAACTGGGAGGCCTCTGACATGCAGCTCACCACCCCATCTGTCACACTTTTGGAATGGAAGTGGGCTGAGACGTCCACTGGAGGCCTGTCGTTAAACACACACAGCCTTTCGTGGGCCATTAAGGACTACAGCCAGGCCAACCTGCTGGTCAACTGGGGCTGTCCACCTGTCTCTTCTCCCCATTCCACCCCCATCAGCCCCTCACCTTGCCTGTCCCTTCCCCAGTGTAAAGAATACCTAAGGCCTCTGAAGAAGTTCTTGCGGAAGCTGAACCTGCCCAAGGACCTTCCCCAGAAGAAGAGGATAAAGTACATGAAACAGAGCCTTGAAGCCCTAGGCGACCACATCAACACCTTCCTGCAGCATTACTGCCGGGCCTGGGAAATCAAGCACTGGAAAAAGTAGGAACGCCTCTCTGCCTTTCCCTCATCCCCACTCCTGGGTCCCCTGGGTCCAGTAAGATCACATCTTAGGACTGGAGAGATGGCTTAATGGTTAAGGTGCTTGCCTGCAAAGCCTAAGAACTCAGGTTCGATTCCCCAGTAACCAGGTAAGCCAGTTACACACAGTAGCACATGCATCTGGAGTTCATTTGCAGTGGCTGGAGGGCCTGGCATGCCCATTCTCTCTATCTGCCTTTCTGTCCAATAATTAAATAAATAAAATTTTTAAAATCACGTCGGGCATGGTGGCACATGCCTTTAATCCCAGCACTAGGGAAGCAGTTTGAGGCCACTCTGATACTCCATAGGGAATTCCAGGTCAGCCTGGGCTAGAGTGAAACCCTACCTTGAAAAAAAAAAAAAAAATCAAGCCGGGCGTGGTGGCGCACACCTTTAATCCCAGCACTCGGGAGGCAGAGGTAGGAGGATCGCCGAGAGTTCGAGGCCACCCTGAGACTACATAGTGAATTCCAGGTCAGCCTGGAATGAGAGTGAGACCCTACCTCGAAAAAACCAAAAAAAAAAAAAAAAAAAAAAAAATCACATCTTAGTCAAGATCCTCCAGACATTTATTTACACAGGGAGGGTCAGGATCCTGGAGGGTACAGGCAGCAGGGAAGACAAGGTTCCCCTAGTCCTCAGGGCAGTAATGATTGTACTGTAGCTGTACACACAGTAGACAAAAGTCTTTCCAGAGCACCGTCTAAGTGGACAAGTACTGTGTGTAGGTACTTGTTACCAGCACATGATATTCCTGTCCTGGCATATCACTACCTCCCATCCCTCAACCGGAAAGTGAAGAAGCAATATGTGGCCCTTCATGCCTGGGTGGGTCCCAGCCACGAGACCCATGCAGAAGCAGGAAGGGCCGCATTCCCCCTCTCTGGGCCTCAGCTCTCGGCTCTCTGTGCCCTACAGGATGCTCTGGCGATTTGTCTCCCTCTTCTCAGAACTGGATGCGAAGCAGCTTCGCAGGCTCTACAAGTATACCAATACCAACCAGGCCGCCAAGTTTCTGGTGAGACTTTCTAGAAAGCTTCTCCCAGGTCGGGTGGGGAGTTGGTCAGTATGTTCTGAGATCATGAGAGGAGGCCTGGGCCCTCTGCTGCAACCTCGTGCCTCTGGCTCTTTCCACAGTTCACTGCCTGAGGAAGACTCCTGTTCCGTTTCTACCTTTCCCTGTACTGGGCACCAAGGAGGCTAATGGGGACACACACTTAGCACCAAGTTCTTTTTTATTATTTATTTATTTATTGAGAGAGAGAGAGAAGAGAGAAGGGGTGTGCCAGGGCCTTCAGCTACTGCAAACCAACTCAGACGCATGTGCCACCTTGTGCATCTGGCTTATGTGGGTCCTGGAGAAATTGAACCTGGGTCTTTTAGCTTTGCAGGCAAGTGCCTTAGCCACTAAGTCATCTCTCCAGCCCAAGTTATGCCTTTAATCCCAGCACTTGGAAGGCAGAGGTAGGAGGATCACCATAAGTTCGAGGCCAACCTGAGACTACATAGCAAATTCCAGGTCAGCCTGAGCTATAGTGAGACCCTACCTCGAAAAACCAAATGTGTGTATACATATATATATTTGAGGTAGGGTTTCACTCTGGCCCAGGCTGACCTGGAACTCTGTAGTCCCAGGCAGGATACACAACAGTCCTCTTACCTCTTCCTCCTAAGTGTGGGGATTAAAGGCATGTGCCACCACACTGAGCTTAAAAAATAGTTTTAAATTTATTTGTAAAGAGAGAGAGAGAGGGAATGAGATAGAATGGGTATGACAGGGGCTTTTGCCTCTGCAATCAAACTCTACATTTAGTTTTTTGAGCTTATTGATGACTCAAACCTGAACCATCAGAGGCTTTATAAGCAAGCACCTTTAACTGCTAAGCCATCTCTCCTGCCCCTTTTTAAATTCATTTTTTGTTTTGTGTTTGTTGGGGTTTTTTTGTTTTTGTTTTTTTCAAGGTAGAGTTTCACTCTAGCCCAAGTTGACCTGAAATTCACTATGTAGTCTCAGCCTGGCCTTGAACTCACAGCGATCCTCCAACCTTGGCCTCCCAAGTGCTGGGATAAAATGTGTGTGCATCATGCTTGGCTGTTTTTTTTTTTTTTTTTTTTTTGGTTTTTTGAGGTAGGGTGTCTTACTCTGGCCCAGGCTGACCTGGAATTCACTATGTAGTCTCAGGGTGGCCTCGAACTCTCAGCGATCCTCCTACCTCTGCCTCCCTAGTGCTGGG
Organism: Orientallactaga sibirica; assembly: GCA_036365145.1. Classification (NCBI taxonomy): domain Eukaryota; kingdom Metazoa; phylum Chordata; class Mammalia; order Rodentia; family Dipodidae; genus Orientallactaga; species Orientallactaga sibirica. The sequence continues at coordinate 1,135,337 of JAEOAD010002422.1, read as the reverse complement.
ATTAAAGGCGTGCGCCACCACGCCCAGCTTTGTTATTTTTAATATGTTTTATTTATTTATTTATTTGAGAGAGAGAAAGAGGGAGAGAAAGAAACAGAAAGAGAGAATGGACACGCCAGGGCCTCCAGCCACTGCAAACAAACTCCAGATGTGTGTGCTCTCTTGTGCATCTGGCTTACGTGGGTCCTGGAGAGTTGAACCAGGATCCTTTGGCTTTGCAGGCAAAACACCTTAACACTAAGCCATCTCTCCAGCCCCCTGACTGTTATATTTTTTAATATTTATTTTTTTATCTGAGAGAGAGGCAGATAGAGAATTTGTTATTTGTATAAAACATTTTTTTTTTTTAATTTTGAGACAGACAGAGAGAAATGGGCATGCCAGGGCCTCTAGCCACTGCAATAAACTCCAGAAGCATATGCCACCTTGTGCATCTGGCTTACGTGGGTTCTGGAGAATCAAACTGGGGTCCTTTGCAGGCAAGCACCTTAACCATCTCTCCAGCCCCTATATAACTTTTTTTTTTTTTTTTTTTTTTTTGAGATAGGGTCTCACTCTAGCTCAGGCTGACCTGGAATTCACTATGTAGGCTCAGGGTGGCCTTGAGCTCATGGTGATCCTCCTACCTCTGCCTCCTGAGTGCTGGGATTAAAGGTGTGTGTCACCACACCTGGCTCAACAAAGTTTTATATAACAAAAATACTTTAGTTGGGGCTGGAGAGATTGCTTCATGGTTAAGGCATTTGCCTGCAAAGCCAAAGGACCCAGGTTTGATTCCCCAGGACCCACGTAAGCCAGATACACAAGATGGCGCATGTGTCTGGAGTTCATTTGCAGCGCTAAAGGCCCTGACATGCTCATTCTCTCCCTCTCTCTCTCTCTCTCAAATAAATAAAACAAATTTAAAAAACATTTTACCTGGCCTGGTGTGGTAGTGCACACCTTTATTCCCAGCACTCGGGAGGCACAGGAAGGAAGATTGCTGTGAGTTGGAGGCCAGCCTGAGACTACAGAATGGGTTCCTGCCTAGGCTAAAGTGAGACTCTATCTAGAAAAATAAATAAATAAATAAATAAATAAATAAATAAATAAATAAATAAAAACTTAGGCTGGAACGATGGCTCAGTAGTTAAAGGCACTTGCGTGCAAAGCCTGATAACCTAGGTTCGATTCCCCAGTACCCACATAAAGCCAAATGCAAAAAGTGGTCCATGCATCTGGAGTTCATTTGCAGAAGCAGGAGGACCTAGTGTAACTGTACTCACCCTTGCTCTCTCTTACGAAAGCTGTCAGTAAAAAGTTTCTTTTAAAAAAATCAACAGCCGGGCGTGGTGGCGCACGCCTTTAATCCCAGCACTCGGGAGGCAGAGGTAGGAGGATCGCCATGAGTTCGAGGCCAGCCTGAGACTACATAGTGAATTCCAGGTCAGCCTGAGCTAGAGTGAGACCCTACCTTGAAAAACCAAAAAAAAAAAAAAAAAATCAACAAATAAATACCCATGCTTATAATCATGGCATCTGCTGAGACCCGAGGACTGTACTTGGAACTACACTGAGGGACAACCCTTCCTAGAAGAGACAGTTGGTAGCCTAGCCCCACTCACACCCTCAGATTCTTAGTGACTTTCACCCTATCCACTTAGCCAGGCAAACGTGAGAGGCAGCCGATTCTCAACCCATGCAGGGTTGGTCCTGTGGAATCCAGGCCCATCTTTTTCCCAACCTCTCTTCAACACTGGACCCCACTGCAGGTAGCATTCTGTCCCTTGGATGCACCAGAGAGATCTTTGCTGGCCAACCAGGAGGACAGCCTTCCCCGACTATGCAGTGCCTGGGGGCTGCACGGCAACATCAGCGGCATGAAGGAGAGGCTGTCCAAGATGCAAGCGCCGGGCCAAGAGGCCGCCATGTTGGAGGAGCCAATGTCCCCGCACCACGTCCGCAGAGGTGATGCCCACGGGATGTTGGAGAGTGCCTGGGCTGGGAGATGCAGGCCAGTCTGGGAGTTTTCTTGGAGCAGCCTGGAGCCTCTGCACTGACCCTGTAAGGTCCCTTTCCATCTCCTCCTCTTCCTTCTGTGTTTTATTCTGCCCTTCTTTCTCTACAGTCTCTTCTGTTTTAGTTCCTCCTCCAGGCATGTTCATTATAGAATGTTTAAGATGTAGATAAGGGGCTGGAGAGATGGCTTTGTGGTTAAGGCACTTGCCTGCAAAGCCAAAGGACCCAGATTCAATTCCCAGGACCCACAAAGACAGATGCACAAAGTGGTGCTTGTGTCTGGAGCTTGTTTGCAGTGGCTGGAGGCCCTGGAGCGCCCATTCTCTCTCTGTCCTTCTCTCTTTGTCTCTCCCCCTCTGCTGCTTTCTCTTTCTTTCAAATAAATGAGTGAAAAATAATAAAATGTTTTTGAAATGTAGATAAGTGTGAAGAGAGACAGAGAGGGAGAAGGTACCCAACGCCCAGAGGCCAGCGCTTTTGCCACTGAGTGTGGTTCCTTCAGTGTTCTGTACAAGTTCCCCAGCAGAAGTTTCATATTGCATACAGTTTGTTTGAGAGAGAGAGAAAATGGGCACACCAGGGCCTTCAACCACTGCAAACCAACTCCAGACGCATGTGCCACCTTGTGCATCTGGCTTACGTGTATCCTGAAGAATCGAACATGGGTCCTTTGACCTTGCAAGCAGGCACCTCAACCGCTAAGCCATCTCTGCAGCCCACGCGTACAGTTTTTAATGCTGCATGTTCAGTTCACATTTTAAATCCAGGCACATTCCCATAGGATGAGAAGCAGGGTGGAGAGAGAGTATGGATTCTCAGGAAGTGTCTGTGCAGCAGTGGCAGGATGCCCACTCTTGCGTGGAGTCAGATGCGGGGAAAGAAGAAAGGGACTCGCCCTTAACTGAGCCAGATGGCTTGTGTGCTGTCTGCAGAGCTTGGCTCTCTGCAGGGGCTGCAGCAGTCGTTAGTAAGTGAGGGGGACCAGGCTAAGGTGGGAACCAGTGAGAGCTCCTGCTGTGCACCGTAGTGCCCTGGATCCACCTCACACTGCCAGAACTATCTTCTGTGCCACAGCTGCCTCTGCTCAGCTGCTGCTGGGGAAGGCAAACACTACTGTATTGGAGGCCAGAGGAACACAAAGGACGATGTTCTCTTCGAGTGTACATCCTCCTGAGGATCTGGGAGTGTGGTTCTAATGTGGTCTCGGGCGCTTCTCTGAAGGCCTGGCTGGTTGGGTTTGTTTTAGTCAGGTTTGCATTGCTGGTAGAAAACACCAGACCAAGAGCAGCTTGTGGGGGAAGAAAGGTTTATTTTGGCTTACAGACTCGAGGGGAAGCTCCATGATGGCAGGGGAAATGATGACATGAGCAGAGGGTGGACGTCACCTCCTGCCCAACATCAAATGGGCAACAGCAACAAGAGAGCGTGCCCAGCACTGGCAAGAGTAAGCACACCCCCAGCAATACACTGTCTCCAAGAGGCTTTAATTCCAAATTGCCATCAGCTGGGGACCTAGCATTCAGAACACCTAGGTTTTTGGGGGGACACCTGAATCAAACCACCACATTCTACCCTTGGCTCCCATAAATTGATAACCATACATGATGTAAAATGCAATGCATTCATCCAACTTTAAAAGTCCTCATAGTTTTTATCATTTTCAACGATATTCAAACATCCTCATAGTCCAAGGTCTTTTTTTTTTTTCTGAGGTAGGGTCTCACTCTAGCTCAGGCTGACCTGGAATTCAGTATGTAGTCTCAGGGTGGCCTTGAACTCACAGTGATCCTCCCAAGTGCTGGGATTAAAGGCATGCATCACCGTGTCCGGCTTAGTCAAAGGTCTTTTAACTGAGCCATAATACCAAAAAAGAAAAAAAAAAGACCATAATTGCACAGAATAAACACTCACACTGCAAAATATGGCATCGGGCATAGCAAAGAAATATTCACCAATACAAGATTTAAAACAGAGCTGGGTGTGGTGGCGCACACCTTTAATCCCAGCACTGGAGGAGCAGAGCTGGGAAGATTGCCATGAGTTCGAGGCCACGCTGAGACTACAGAGTGAATTCCAGGTCAGCCTGGGCCAAAGTAAGACCCTACTCGAATAACAAAAAAAACAGAACAAAAACAACAACAACAACAAAAGATTTAAAACAGGGTGAACATCAAACTCTGTAGCTCCAAATCCAACAACTCTAGCCAGTAACAAGTCTCCAAGTCCAATAATTCTAACTAGCAATAATTCTCTGGAGTTCCAATTCCACCCCTCCAGCTAGGCTACTCACAGTCCTGGAAAACCTCATCTGGGGCCGGCAGCTTTCCTTAGCAGCCATCTCATGGTCCTGGCATCTCCACTGGGTCTCCACTGTACCCACAGTCCATCCTCACAGCTCCATCGGGTCTCCATGCAGGCATCCAGCAAACCTGCTTCACACTGCCCATGGCATTTCCAAAACACAAGACCACACTGTAAATTCAATGACCCTCTCTTTCTTGCATTTCTCATACTCCACAATATCAGGTGGTGTGCCAATTTGTTAATCCAGAGGGGAATAAAAAAGACTGAAGAATAGGACACTCCTTTAGCATTCAGGCCCCTTCAAAAGACTCTGCATGCTTTCTGTTGTCCTAATGCAGGTCAGCTGGCCCAGTCTCAATGATTATAATCTCTCATACAATTTCAGCTGAACAGACAGAAGTTTTAGACCAATGATTTCTTTCTGTGCCGTATCCCTCTGCACACACCAGCCCATTTCTACACAATGCAACCCTGCACAAGTTCTCAGGACACAGGCATAACAACAAGCCTCTGCTTCTGCTTCACAATCTGCTTCTAACCCAGTGCAGGCAAAGCTCTTTCCCACCCTCATAAGTCAAACCTCACAGTCCATAGTTCTTAAAGTATTCAGGTCTTTCAACTCTGACCAGAATAGTCCATCAAGCTTCATGTACAGCACTGAAATGTGTCTCTTAGGCCAAGGTTTCAAATCCTTCCACAATCTTCTTGCAAAGCTGTTCCAAAAGGCCAAAAGCCACACAGTCAGGTTTCTAGCAGTAATGACTCCACTTTTTGGTACCAACTTTACCATTTTAGTCAGGTTCTCATTGCTGGCAGAAAACACCAGACCAAGAGCAGCTTGTGGGGGAAAAAAGGTTTATTTTGGCTTACAGACTCGAGGGGAAGCTCCATGATGGCAGGGGAAAATGATGGCATGAGCAGAGGGTGGACATCACCTCCTGGCCAACATCAAATGGGCAACAGCAACAGAGAGCGTGCCCAGCACTGGCAAGAGTAAGCTACACTAACACCCATAAGCCATCAGCTGGGGACCAACAATACACTGTCTCCAAGAGGCACCTGATTCAAACCACCAATTGCCATCAGCTGGGGACCTAGCATTCAAAAACACACTAACTTTTCCTGGGGGTTTTTACCTGAATCAAACCACCACCATGATGAAAATGCAATAATTCATCCAACTTTAAAAGTCCTCATGATCATTTTCAAATTCAAACATGCTCATAGTCCAAGGTCTTTTTTTTTTTTTGGTGGGTATTAAAGGCTGACCTGCATTCAGTGTGTCTCAGGGTTAGTCAAAGTGATCCTTTAACTGGGATTAAAGCCATATCACCGTGTCGGCTTAGTCAAAAAAAAAAAGAAAAAAAGACCATAATTGCACAGAATAAACACTCACACTGCAAAATATGGCATTGGGCATAGCAAAGAAATATTCACCAATACAAGATTTAAAGCAGAGCTGGGTGTGATGGCGCACGCCTTTAATCCCAGCACTGGAGGAGCAGAGGTAGGAAGATTGCCATGAGTTCGAGGCCACACTGAGAATACAGAGTGAATTCCAGGTCAGCCTGGGCCAAAGTAAGACCCTACTCGAATAACAAAAAACAGAACAAAAACAACAACAACAAAAAAAAGATTTAAAACAGGGTGAACATCAAACTCTGTAGCTCCAAATCCAACAACTCTAGCCAGTGACAAGTCTCCAAGTCCAATAATTCTAACTAGCAATAATTCTCTGGAGTTCCAATTCCGCCCCTCCAGCTAGGCTACTCACAGTCCTGGAAAACCTCATCTGGGGCCGGCAGCTTTCCTTAGCAGCCATCTCATGGTCCTGGCATCTCCACTGGGTCTCCACTGTACCCACAGTCCATCCTCACAGCTCCATCGGGTCTCCATGCAGGCATCCAGCAAACCTGCTTCACACTGCCCATGGCATTTCCAAAACACAAGACCACACTGTAAATTCAATGACCCTCTCTTTCTTGCATTTCTCATACTCCACAATATCAGGTGGTGTGCCAATTTGTTAATCCAGAGGGGAATAAAAAAGACTGAAGAATAGGACACTCCTTTAGCATTCAGGCCCCTTCAAAAGACTCTGCATGCTTTCTGTTGTCCCAATGCAGGTCAGCTGGCCCAGTCTCAATGAGTATAATCTCTCATACAATTTCAGCTGAACAGACAGAAGTTTTAGACCAATAATTTCTTTCTGTGCCGTATCCCTCTGCACACACCAGCCCATTTCTACACAATGCAACCCTGCACAAGTTCTCAGGACACAGGCATAACAACAAGCCTCTGCTTCTGCTTCACAATCTGCTTCTAACCCAGTGCAGGCAAAGCTCTTTCCCACCCTCATAAGTCAAACCTCACAGTCCATAGTTCTTAAAGTATTCAGGTCTTTCAACTCTGACCAGAATAGTCCATCAAGCTTCATGTACAGCACTGAAATGTGTCTCTTAGGCCAAGGTTTCAAATCCTTCCACAATCTTCTTGCAAAGCTGTTCCAAAAGGCCAAAAGCCACACAGTCAGGTTTCTAGCAGTAATGACTCCACTTTTTGGTACCAACTTTACCATTTTAGTCAGGTTCTCATTGCTGGCAGAAAACACCAGACCAAGAGCAGCTTGTAGGGAAAAAAGGTTTATTTTGGCTTACAGATTCAAGGGGAAGCTCCATGATGGCAGAGGAAAATGATGGCATGAGCAGAGGGTGAACATCACTTCCTGGCCAACATCAGATGGACAGCAGCAGCAGGAAAGTGTGCCAAACACTGGCAAGAGTAAGCCAGCTATAATACCCATAAGCCTGCCCCCAACAATACACTGTCTCCAGGAGGCTTCAATTCCAAATTGCCATCAGCTGGGGACCTAGCATTCAGGACACCTAAGTTTATGGGAGACACCTGAATCAAACCACCACAGGGCTAATGCAGGGCAGTAGGCTTCAGGGATAACTCTTCACCAGGTTCACTGTGCACAGAGGGTACACAGGAGTGAAAACATATCTATGGCAGTAAACATGGGTTGGACTAGTGTGGCATAGACCCTGCCTGGGCTCTGTGAGGGACCATGCATGTCCCTGAGACCTACAGTTTAAACTGAGGAAGTAAAAAACTACAATGGCACTTCAAAGAATAAAGGCAAGGACTAGAGAGATGACTTAGCAGTTAAGGTACTTGCCCACAAAGCTGAAGGACCAAGGTTCAAGTCCCAAGGATCCACATAATCCAGATGCACAAGGTGCCATATGCATCTGGAGTTCTTTTGCAGTGGCTTGGAGGCCCTGATGTACCCATTCTCTGTCTCTGTCTTTCTCTCCCTCTTCCTCTCTCTCTCTCAAATAAATAAAAATAGGTGTGGAGAGACTGCCTGGTGGTTAAGGCGCATGCCTGCAAAGCCTAAGGATGATGGTTCAATTCTCTAGGTCCCATGTAAGCCAGATGCACAAGGTGGCACATATACCTGGAGTTTGTTTGCAGAGGCTAGAGGCCCTAGCACACCCATTCTCTCTCACTCTCTCCCTTTCTCTGTCTCTAATAAATAAACAAAAATAAAATATAAGTATCCACACACACAAACACACACACACAAAGATGCTGTCAACCAGGCAGTCCCTCAATAACACCTTGAAGCTGAAAATGTCAAGCTCTGGCATTCTAAGCCAGCCTATGCTTGTGCCAGGTTCATATGACCCCCACAGCATCCTGAGAAGGTAGTAGAATGTCATTGACTCCCTTTATAGATGAGTTCCCCAAGGCCAGAGGGCAAACAGAATGTTAATCAGGGAAGGCTATCTACAGGAAGTAGGTACAGACTCTGTGTGTGTGTGTGTAGCATGTGTGTGTGCATGTGTATGTGTGTGTGGAGTATGGAGATCATAAGATACAGGAGTCCACCTCTATTGTTCTTGCACCTGATTTCCCTGAGACAAGGTCTCTCACTGAACTGGAGCTCACCTTTTCCTGGTTAGACTGGCTGACCACAGAGCCCTAGCAATCTTCCTGTCTCCTTCCCCCTCAGCACTGGGGTTACAGGCATGCATTCCACACATGGCTTTTTTTTTTTTTTATTTTCTGGGTGTGGTGGCACACGCCTTTTATTCCAGCACTCAGGTGGCAGAGGTAGGAGGATCATCATCAGTTTGAGACCACCCTGAGACTACATAGTGAATTCCAGGTCAGCCTGGGCTAGAGTGAGACCCTACCTCCAAAAACTAAAATTTTTTTTAAATTTATTTTTGAGCAGAGAAAGAGAGGGGGGTTGGAGAGAATGAGAGAAAGAGAATGAGTATGCCAGGTCCTCTAGCTGCTGCAAATGAACTCCAGATGCATGTGCCACCTTGTGCATCTGGTTTTATATGGGTCCTGGGGAATTGAACCTGGGTCATTAGGCTTTGCAGGCAAGTGCCTTAACTACTGAGCCATCTCTCCAGCCCCATATATGGCTTTTTAAAAAATGTATGTGCTGGGGATCAAACTCAGGTCCTCATGCTAGCACAGCAACCACTCTTACCAGCTGACATATCTTCCCAGCCTCTACTTCCCAGAGTTTTATTTTACTTATTTTTCAAGGTAGGGATTACTCTAGCCCAGGCTGACCTATAATTCGCTATGTAGTCTCAGGGTGGCCTCAAACTCATGGTGATCCTCCTACCTCTGTCTCCGGAGTTCTGGGATTAAAGGCTTGCACCACCACGCCTGGCTTGTTTTATTTTGTGTTTTTTTTTTTTTTTTTGAGGTAGGGTCTCGCTCTAGTCCAGGCTGCCCTGGAAGTCACTATGTAGTCTCAGGGTGGCCTCGAACTCATGGCGATCCTCCTACCTCCACTTCCCAAGTGCTGGGAGTAAAGGCTTGCACCATCACGCCCAGATCGGCTTGTTTTATTTTGTTTTGAAGTAGGATTTCACTGTAGCGCCAGATTGATCTGGAACTCACTCTAGTTCAGGCTGGTCTTGAACTCATGGTGATCTCCTGTCTCAGTTTCCTGAGTGCTGGATTAAAGGTGTGTGCTACCATATCTGCCTTATTTCCCAGATTTTAAAATACATATAAATATATTTTTTCACCAAAATGAGACTATGCTGTATATACATTTTTTTTTTTTTTTTTTTTTTTTTTTGGTTTTCCAAGGTAGGGTCTCACTCTGGTCCAGGCTGACCTGGAATTAACTATGTAGTCTCAGGGTGGCCTCGAACTCTCGGCGATCCTCCTACCTCTGCCTCCCGAGTGCTGGGATTAAAGGTGTGCGCCACCACGCCTGGCTTCATTTTTTTTTTTTTTTTTTTTTTGAGGTAGGGTTTCACTCTAGCACAGGCAGACCTGGAATTCACTATGTAGTTTCAGGCTAGCCTTGAACTCACAGAGATCCTCCTATCTCTGCCTCCCAAGTGCTGGAATTAAAGATGCATACAACCATGCCCAGCTGTATATGCAAATTTGATTTTAACTTGCATCAAGGCTGCGAAGATGACTTAGCAGTTAAAGGCACTTGCTTGTAAGCCTGCTGGCCAGAATTTGATAGCCTAGCACACACGTAAAGCTGGATGCAAAGTGTCACATGTGGCTCAGCAAAGGGAGGTGAGCCAGGAGAATCTGGATGCTTATGGCCCAGTTAGACTGGTACACACAGTGGCAAAAACATTGAGAGAACCTGTCATATACCAGGTGTGGTGGTGCATGCCTTTAATCCCAGCACTCAGGAGGCCAAGGTAGGAGGATTGATGTGAGCTTGAGGTCACCCTGAGACTACATAGTAAATTCCTGGTCAGCCTGGGCTAGAGGGAGACCCTGCCTCAAAAAAAGAGAGGGCTGGAAAGATGGCTTAGTTAAGGAGCTTGCCTGCAAAGCTAAAGGATCCAGGTTCAATTCCCTAGTAACCACGTAAAGCCAGATGCACAAGGTCGTGTATGCGTCTGGAGTTCATTTGCAGGGGTTGGGGGCCCTGGCATGCCCATTCTCTCTCTCTCTCCATATATATATCTGCCTCCTTCTCTCTCTCTTTCTCATATAAATAAATAAGAATAAAATATTTTTAAAAACACAGAGAGAGAACCTGTCTTAATCAAGATGGAAGGAGAAGACAAATGCCAAGGTTGTGTTCAGATCTCCACATGTTTGCTGTGGCACGTGCACTCCCCACCTACACACACACATACACATATACACATACAGAGATAATTTTTAATTTTTTTTTATATTTTATTTTTATTTATTTATTAACTTGAGAGAGAGAGAGAGATACGGAAATAGGCAGGTAGAGAGAGAGAGAAAGAATGGGTGTGCCAGGGCCACCAGCCACTGTAAACGAACTCCAGATGCATGCACCCCCTTATGCATCTGGCTTACGTGGGTCCTGGAGAAACGAGCCTCGAACCGGGATCCTTAGGCTTCACAGGCAAGCGTTTAACCACTGAGCCACAGAGATAATTTTTAAAAAAGGCCGGGGCCAGGCGTGGTGGTGCATGCTTTTAATCCCAGCTCTTGGGAGGCAGAGGTAGGTAGGAGGATTTCTGTGAGTTCGATGCCACCCTGAGACTACATAGTGAATTCTAGGTCAGCCAGGCCTAGAGTGAGAAACAATACAAAACAAAAATAATAATAATGTTTCCAGGTCCACATTAAAAATATATTTATTTGCCAGGCATGGTTGTGCACACCTTTAAATCCCAGCACTTGGGAGGTAGAGGTAGGAGGATCACCATGAGTTCAAGGCCACCCTGACACTACATAGTGAATTACAGGTCAGCCTGAGCTAGAGTGAGACCCTACCTCAAAAAACCAAAACAAAAAAATATACATATATATGAGAGAGAGAGAAAGCCAGATATATAGAGAGAGAATGGGCGAGCCAGGGCTTCCAGCCACTGCAAATGAACTCCAGACGTATGTGCCAACTTGTGCATCTAGCTTATGTGGGTACTGGGGAATTGAACCTGGGTCCTTTGGCTTTGCAGACAAGTGTCTTAACTGCTGAGCCATCTCTTCAGCCCAACATTTTCATTTCATGGAATAATTGAATTAAGTACTCCATATTCAAATTTCAGAGACCACTATTGCTCGCTCTGGTCTCTCAAACCATGCATTTTACCTGGTTATATCAGTTAAATCTTTTCACCTAGCAAAGTCATGTGAAGGTCAGAGGACAACTTTCAGGCCAGCCTTCACCATTCTACTTTATTTGAGGTGGGGTTGCTGTGCATCTCGCTCCGAAGTTGTTCTTTGCCTCAGTCTGCTGGGAAGTTCCATCTCTGCTGCCATCTCCCCGCCAGAGTGCTGGATTACAGAAGCCCACCACAGCTTCCAGCTGCTTTACATGGGGTCTGAGGATCAAACTCAGGTGCTCAGGCTTAAAAAGTGGACACTTGATCCACTGAGCCATCTCCCCAGCTCCACTTTGGGCATCTATTAACTTGTCTCTACCTTTAGGTCAAAAGTCTAAATGAATGAGACTTTGTGTGTGTGTGTTTAACACTGGAAATTGGCCTCACTTAGGCTCGTCAAACATTCTACCTGAGCTTTATCTCCAGCCCCACCTCTTTTTCTCACTCTTTTTGACTAAGACACATTAGAGATGATGCAGTGTTCCCCCATTGTCGCATGAGGAAAGCAGGTAAGCTGGCGCATCCACCATATGGAGGCTTGAGTCTACTCCTGCCATGAAACGTCACATACGCGGTATTCGCGCATCAGCTGTGATTAAAACGAGGCAGTGGTGTTTGCTAACACTGGAGTTTTCAAAGTACTTGGAACTGGTTGGTGGGATTTGAGAGGGAAGCGGGAGGAATCATAACGTGAAGCCAGAGGTCAAGAAAACTTGTGTGTGTCTGGACTGTGTCCCTCACTTGCCATAAGGGCTTTGGGCATGTCGTTTCCTTGCTCCACGCCTGAGGAACAGCTTCTCATCTATAAACTGGGGATGATGTCATCTCCCGGCTTCACAGGGTTGAGAGTCAGTGGCATACCTGGAGGTCATAGGTTTTCTATAGTTCTCTCTCCCCATTCACACTCTGCATTTGTTACTAAGATTTCTTACTGGTTGTGATAGCATCGAGAGCCTCTGACCAGAATTCTTTCTGTGTTTTCAGATTCTTTAAGGAAACTTCCTCAAAAGCTCAAGAAACCAAAGCTCAAGAGAAAGAGGATCAAGGCAACCCCAGAAACACTTGAGAGCTGTTCATAGGAAGACCCAGGGGACAGAAGCCAGCTCCCCCCTGACCCCTGAGCATCTGTGTGGCTTCCTCATGTCTAGTTCTGGGGTGGAGTTGGGGAGGAAGTCAAAGAGGGGGAGAGAGAAAACTTATCTTATGGAAAGCATGCTCAGTTCTTAGTTCTGAATAAAAGGGGTGAGAAATAAACATCCTTAAGACAGGTCCACTCTGTTTGCTCTCATTCACGTGTACCAGGGCCTACGTGGCACGTGCCTCGCCTGTGCCCACGCGAGAAGGTAGTCGGTTGTGTGGCGGAGTACTAGAGGCTTATGAGGGAGACAGACATGTGGTGGCCATCACAGCAGGGTGAATACAGTGATGCGGGCAGGCCTGGGGAAGGCTGGAGCGTGTGCATGATGGTTAGAGGCCTGAACCCGAGATTGCACTAAACCCTAGGAAAGTGCTGGTGTCCATTGTATGTGAGGTAACACTGCCTCCCAGAGGAACTATGGGACACTTACAGCTGGCTTCCAAATGGCCATCTACAGAGTAAGGGAGGACATTCTGGAGGGCAGAAAGGCAAATCTGTGCAAAAGTGGAGGCTGGGTTTGGAACCCTCTTAACTGTTTTCTCAAACTCAGGACAATCTTAGAATTCTAAAATAACGGACCACATGTTGTCGCTCCGCTTAAAACTCTCCAGCTGTTCCTCATTTCATCCAAAGTCAGTCAACCAGGTGTGATTATGCACACCTGTAATCCCAGTTTTGGGGCGGGTGAGGCAGAAGGACGGACAGTTCCAAACTGGCCTGGACAACATAGTTTGACTACTCATCAAACAAACAAAAAAAGTCCAAATAAACCAGGCACGGTGGCAGGCTGACCTGGAATTCACTGGGTAGACTCAGGGTGGCCTTGAATTCATGGCAATCCTCCTACCTCTGCCTCCCGAGTGCTGGGATTATAGATGTGTGCCATCACACCCAGCTGTGTGTGTATTTTCTATGTAGGGTCTCACTCTAGCCCAAGCCGACCTAAATTTCACTCTGTAGTCCCAGGCTGGCCTTGAATTCCTGGTGATCCTCCTACTTCTGTGAGTGCTAGATTAAAACTGTGTGCCACCACACCCAGCTGTAAGCAAGTGCTTTTGAAAGAGGGGTAGAATTAGGGTGACTGGACCCCTGAAGGTGAAAAATGCATGAAAGTTTGCGCTTGCTAGAAATCAAAGATGATCTGATTTTTTTTATCTCTTGCCTAGTGCCCCAGACCAATTTTCCCACAGTCAGGACCCCTCCTGGGAGGGAGGTCTTTCATAGGATTTAAACATTGTGGTTGGTCAAGTTCAGCCCCTGGAACTTGGTGCCAGAGCTAACCTCTTCCTGAGAGAGCCTCTAGCCCTAACCAACCAGCTGGCCCTCTGTTTTACCTGTCCTGGAAGACAGCCCACCCCCCTAAGGTCATAAATACCTTTGCAAGGGGAAGACAGGCTCTCTGATCAATTGGGAACTTCCAGCTGTGGGTAAGTTTTCCCCTCTGTTGGGCCTGGGCTGGCTTGGCCCTGCCCAGGCCCAGGCCTAGCCAGGAGGGACTCGGCCTAGGCCCTAACCCATGCCCACCATGCCTGGCCCTTACTCTCCACATGGGTTCTTTATCCCCTCCAGCTCCCCACATGGCAGGAGCTCCTTGAACTTTCTTTTCTTTTCTTTTCTTTTTCTTTATTTATTTAAGAGAGAGAAAGAGGCAGAGAGAGAGAGAGAATGGGCGCACCAGGGCTTCCAGCCACTGCAAACGAACTCCAGATGCATGTGCCACCTTGTGTATCTGGTTTACATGGGTCCTGGGGACTTGAACTGAGGTCCTTTGGCTTTGCAGGCAAGTGCCTTAACCACTAAGCCATCTCTCCAGCCCCCACTTTTCTTTCCATGGTTTCTTCCCCAGGCCCTTCATGTGGGATCTCTAGCCACAAAGGTGCCTTCCTTTGGCTGTACTTCCCTCAATAAATATAATAATTTAATAATTATCCTTCTGTTTTCTTTTTTATTCAATTCTTTGATTAAAATTAGAAAAGAAGCTGGGTGAGAGCTGGGCGTGGTGGTGCACGCCTTTAATCCCAGCACTTGGGAGGCAGAGGTAGGAGGATCTCCGAGAGTTCGAGGCCACCCTGAGACTACATAGTGAATTCCAGGTCAGCCTGGACCAGAGTGAGACCCTACCTCGAAAAACCAAAAAAAAAAAAAAAAAAAAAGAAGAAGCTGGGTGTGGTGATGCACACCTTTAATCCCAGCACTCTGGTGGCTGAGAGTTCGGGCCACCCTGAGACTACAAAATGAATTCCAGGTCAGCTTGAGCAAGAGTGAGACCTTACCTCAGAAAACAAACAAAAAAAAATTAGAAACAAACCTAGGGTTTGGGGTTGGGGTTCAAGGACTTTCCTGGATCCTTAGCACCCATTACACATTTTTTTTCAAGGTCCAGGCTGACCTTGAATTCACTACATAGTCTCAGGGTGGCCTTGAACTCTCAGAGATCCTCCTACCTCTGCTTCCTGAGTGCTGGGATTAAAGGCATGTGCTACCACACCCAGCTCCCCGTTACACTTTTTACTAAACCCCAGAGAAAAAATTTTGTGTGTTATGTGGTGGTTTTGTGTATGTGTGTATGCGATGTGTGTGTAGTGTGGTGTATGCACATGTATGTGCCCTGGCAGTGCCCCATGAGCTCACCCGCTCCATTGGTTTTCTACCCATTCTCTTTTATTCCCTCTACTTTTTCTTTTTAAATTTTTTTTTACACTTATTTGAGAAAGAGAGAGAGAGAGTGGGCGCACGAGGGTCTCCGGCTTCTGCAAATGAACTCCAGATGCATGCACATCTTGCTTATGTGAGTCCTGGGGAATTGAACCTGGGTCCTTTGGTTTTGCAGGCAAATGCCTTAACTGCTAAGCCATCTCTCCTGCCCACTTTAAATTTTTCTTTTTCTTTTTTTTTTTTCGAGGTAAGGTCTCACTCTAGCTCAGGCTGACCTGGAATTCACTCTGTAGTCTCAGGGTGGCCTCGAATTCATGGCGATCCTCCTACCTCTGCCTCCCAAGTGCTGGGATTAAAGGCGTGTGGCACCACGCCTGGCTAAAATTTTTTTAAATGTATTTTTATTTATTTAATTGAGAGAGACAGAGATGGTCTTGTGTAGGTAGTATCAGGCACTATGAGGTCATGGATATCCAGGCCATTTTGTGTCTGGAGAAGCACGTTGTAAGGAGTCCTACTCTTTCTTTGGCTCTTACATTCTTTCCGCCCCCTCTTCTGCAATGGACCCTGAACTTTGGAAGGTAGGTTTGAGATGTTTCAGTACTGAGCCTTCTGAGTCATCCCAAGGTCGCCACCATCTGAAAAGAGAAGCTTCTCTAACCAAAAGTGAGAATAGCATTAATATATGGGTGTAGGCATTAAGAGAAGTGCTTACTGGGCAGTTTGGTGAGCACAGTATATACATTTAGCCAGATGCCAGCAGACGTTACACCCCTAGGGCTCATGACTACCCCTGTTGTAGGTTTTCAGTGTCAGGCATGTATTTCCTCCCATGGAGTGGGCCTTCAGTTCAATTAGAGAGCAGTTTGTTTCCCTCATGCCACTATTGCACCCATTAGCTCATTTGACCTGGCTGGCCAAATTTAAGGCTGTTGAGTATCTTCACTGGTGATTTCTCTTTCTCCCATTGAACTGCATGCAGTGCAGCTTTTTCCAGCTGTCAGCTGGTCCACATGGAGGAGGTTTTCAGCTCAGCTCCAGCAGGATTTTTCAGTGACTTTGCAGCCCAAGTATGTGGAGTCTTCAGCAATAGGGTTTACTATCTATTCTTGGTGGGAAACCAAGGGCCTTGGCAATTGCTTATAATGTTTTGGGGGCATCAAGGACTTCCCTTGCCAACAACTCATTGGAAGGTATCCCATCCCTGGCACTGAAAATTTTTCTAGTAATAATCTATGGCTTCTGGGTGTTCCATTGTCCAAAAAAGTAGGTTTCCATATGACTTGTTTATATCTTCTTAGATTTTGATTAGCCCTCCCTCCACCTTTTTTTTGTTTGTTTTCCAAGTGCTGAGCTTTAATCTCGCATGTGCCACCACGCCCGGCTCCACCTTTTCTTTACTCAATCTTTTCCCGACTTCACTTAGGCCTTTATGCCAGTAGTAATCTGTTCTTCTATACACACACACATATATATGTATATAACCATCCTATTTAGTCCCCCCTCCCTCCCTTTCTATCCCCTTTATATCCCTTTTCTAGTTTACTAGTCTCTGCTACTGAGTTTTATTCCTATTCACATAGAAATTCAATAATCTGTAGCTAGGATCCACAAATGAGAGAGAACATATGACGTTTGGCTTTCTGGGCCTGGGTTACCTCACTAAGTATAATCCTTTTCCAGATCCATCCATTTTCCTGCAAATTTCATAACTTCATTTTTCTTTACTGCTGAGAATTCCATTGTGTAAATGTGGCACATCTTCATTATCCACTCATCAGTTGAGGGACATCTAGGCTGGTTCCATTTCCTAGCTATTGTGAATAGAGCGGCAATAAACATGGTTGAGCAAGTATCTCTAAGGTAGTGAGATGAGTCCTTGCCCAGGAGTGGTATAGCTGGGTCATATGGTAAATCTGTTTTTAGCTGTCTCCAGAACCTCCACACTGATTTCCACAATGGCTGTACCAGGTCGCATTCCCACCAGCAGTGATGAGGGGTTCCTCTTTTTCCGCATCCTCACCAGCATTCATTGTCATTTGTTTTCATGCTGGTAGCCAATCTGACAGGAGTAAGATGGAATCTCAAAGCAGTTTTAATATGCATTTCCCTGATGGCTGTTTGTTTTCTAAGCTAAGGTCACGGTTGACCTGGCATTCACTATGTAGTCTCAGGGTGGCCTCGAATTCACAGTGATCCTCCCACCTCTGCCTCCCAAGTGCAAGTGCTGGGAATTAAGGTGTGCGCCGCCATACTTGGCTGTCAGGGGTTTTGTTTAGGAGCCTTATAAAGCTCTCAGGTTACAGAATAAGTTTTATCTTTATTTATTTTTTTTGTTTTTTTCGAGGTAGGGTCTCAATCTAGCCGGAGGCTGAGCTGGAATTCACTATGTAGTCTCAGGGTGGCCTCGAACTCATGGCGATCCTCCTACCTCTGCCTCCCAAGTGCTGGGATTAAAGGCGTGCGCCACCACACCCAGAAGAAATAAATTGATCTTTAAAATGACTGGACTGAGATATGAGAAGTGTAGCTCTGGCCCAAGCATCAATTCCTACAAGATGTTCATGTGTCTTCTTGCCAATCAGGACACTGATTACGTTTCCCTTTGCCTGGGTGACTGTGCTGGGGGAGGGTTCGGCGCATGCCCACGCACTTTGTAAGGGATAAGCAGAATGGAATGAAGGACAAAAACAACCACTATAAATTCCCACGAGACAATTATATGCTCCCTCATCTTGGTGACCAGGTCGAGACGCGTTTAAGTGGGCTGTGCATAAATTTCTAAGGGATGCTCGTGCATCACTCCCTCCTGGCGACTAGGCTAAGACCTTGGAATATTTTTCCAGGAACAAATGAGATGTCTAGTCATGTAGGTCTCCAGGCAGCTGTGCTCATTAGTTTGTTGTGGTAAGAGAACAAGAGGGAGAGAGAGAGAAAAAAGAACAACTAAGGCCCTAATGATGCTAAATGGTGCCAAGAACTGCTTACTCCAGAGGCCTCTTTTCCCTAACTGTGTAATCATTTTTTCTGCTGGCATCAGTATCTAGATTGGGGCTAAGCCTTGAATATATACGTGGGCCTTGGGTGACCCAAACCATCATACCATTGCCTCACGGGCTACTTCCCCTATCTGGAATGTTCTTCCCAATAAAACTACTTGCCTCACTTTTATATCCGCAACTTTATTCAAATATCACTTCCTTAGCAGGGCCTAGATTTACCTGCTTTTTTTTTGGGGGGGGGGAGGATGGAATGGTTTCTAGGTAGGTTCTCACTCTAGCTCAGGCTGACCTGGAATTCACTTGTAGTCTCTGGCTGTCCTTGAACTCACTGTGATCCTCCTACCTCTGCCTCCTGAGTGCTAGGTTTAAAGGCGTGTGCCACCATGCCCGGCTGTTTTATTTTTGGGGGGCTTATTTTTTTTTCAGGTAGGGTGTCACTGGCTGACCTGGAATTCACCATGTAGTCTTGTAATGCCGTAGGTCATATTCCTCTGGTTCAGAGGCAGAGCTCAAAGCAGAATCCAAACCTGACAACAACAGGATTCTGTTCTTCCAAGACCTTCATGAAGTCTCTTAACTACTTTTAGAGTTGTAAGTCTAGGGAAGAATGACAGTTTCATGAGGACTTAAAAGTGCCCTTGCAGGGCTGGGGATATGGCTATGCAAGTGTGAGGATTGTTCAGCTCCCCAGCACCCATTAAGTGTTGGGTGTGTTTGGTGGCCTGTCTGGAATCCCAGTGCTTGGGAGGCAGAGGGGATTGATCCCCAGGACACATTAGCTAGCGAGGGTGGCCAAATTGGAGATCTAGGTTCAAATGAGAAACCCTGTCTGTCAATAAGGTAGAGAATGATCGAAGAAGACAGCTGGATGTCAATTTCTGGCCTTTATGTGCACACACATGCGTGTCCAAGCAAACATGGACACACATACCACACTGCGGGCATTGAGTCATTTCCAAAGTGCTGTTGTGAGCACCATCCGCAGCTGCTGTTACCATGCCTCCTCTGCCACACATCTTAATTTTCTTGAACAGGAGCCCTTTTGTTCTGTTTCCAACAGTTTCTCTCACACTGTTCTCTAATAAGAACAGTCTGCAAATCTAATTAATCCTGAGTCCCACCCATAAGCAATCACAACTCAATTGGAAACAGATGCTGTATGAATGCAGGAGCACTATATTTATTAGGTCAATAATTCATTTTTAGCAATACAAGTACAGAATATATCACAATGCTGGTTACAAACATATTTAGTATGGTTTAATAGTTACAAATAATGGTGGGTACTACAAGTAGGTGAGAATGATATGAAAGGTCATTCTGACCCAATGAGCTGTCTTCAAAAATCTAATAATGACCTTAGATATTTCTATAGAAATTATGTGGCACTAGTAGTGGGGATTTTCCTGTAAAGAATGTTAGTAATTTGTTTTTAATTGTTCCATTAAGAGCATTTTATTTTGAGCCTATTAAACTAAAATCCCCTGTTGTTTAATAAAGTATAAAAATAGTACTGACCTGGTAATAATAAAATGTAGCATTCATTCACATCATAAAAGTAGAACTAAATTGAAAAGTTTTAGTTACCATGGCAACGTATCTTCCCATAAAAGGACTATACAGAAATGAGTTATGTTACACAAATGGTACCTGTGATGTTTATTTAGTGATCCAACACTGTGCACCACAAACCGAGTTTTCTAGATATCTATATATAGCATATATAATCTTAAAATTTTACTCTTGAAAAACATGTGCACTTCAACAAACTCACTAAGGCCACTCATGCTATAGATACCTAGGACTGCAATTATGAGTAGTATTTAAGAAATCCTAAAGCACACTCCCTTCAGATCACCACCAGGGTAAAACCAGTTCTCTGCCTAACATTCCTGAGATTTGGGGACAAAAGAGCTAACTACTAGTGTTTAAAGTTGGAGATTAATCCAAATATCATATTGAATTTTTTCCCTGGTAACTTGAGGTCCTCTAAAGCCAAGAGGTGAAACAGGCATTTATTTTTCAAGCAAAAATAAAATTAATAAAGAAGTTTGGAAGCAACAAGGCTATAAATCATGGGGAAAATGTAAAAAAAAAAAAATGTGGCAGTTAACAATACCTGCTACTTAACAAATCACTGAGTTTGTAAGTTTTGGCCAAAAGCTTCATGTTTAGAAATGTGTTTGCTGTCCAGTTTTCTTTGCTCACTATACAGATAAGCCAAGTGGAACAATCATTTCCAAGACTGAGCTGCTGTACTTAAATTTTCCTTTCCTTTTTTCTTTTTTTTTGAGACAAGGTCTTACTAGGGTGCCCAAGCTGATCAAGTGATCCTGTCTCAACCTTCCGAGTAGCTGGGACTAAAGCATGTGCCACCACATGCAGCTTTCTGCATTTAATTTTCACAAGACAATGGACTCTCTTCATGGTTGTGGAGCAGTCTTTGCAAATCCTGTTTTCACAATGCAAGAATAACTGTGCAGAGATTACAACAAAGCAACAGTGAGGTAATTTTTAAACAGAGATCTGATGGTCAGAAGGGTCCTAATCCTTGGGTCAAAAGGACCCATAAATATTATCCACTAAAACCCAATGGGCTCTATTAAACTGAATCCAAGCAACTGACTGCTTGTGTGGCACACACGAGAGCTCCCTGATGCCCCCAACTGGAGTAGCACCAAACTTGAGTAAGACTGGGCAGAAGAGAATTCAGGGAAAGATGAGATGAAAGGCCCTTACTTAACATTATGTGCAAGCTGTTGATTATTGTGAGGTAAATTTTATTAACTTTTTTCCTTTGAGTTTGTTTGAGCCAGGGTCTCCCTTTGTAGCCCAGGCTGGCATAGAACTCAAGATCATCTTGCCTCCAGAGGGCTGAGAGTCAGACAAGTGCTACCATGCTGAGATTTTTTTTTTTTTTTTTTTTTTTGGTTTTTTTTCAAGGTAGGGTCTCACTCTAGTACAGGCTGACCTGGAATTGTCAATGTAGTCTCAGGGTAGCCTCGAACTCATGATAATCCACCTACCTCTGCCTCCCAAGTGCTGGGATTAAAGGCGTGTGCCACCACGCCCGGCTTTTTCCATGCTGAGATTAAAAAAAATTTTTTTTTTTTACATTTTTTCGAACTCATAGTGATCCTCCTACCTCTGCCCCCGAGTGCTGGAATTAAAGGTGTGCGCCACACACCTGGCTTAAAATTTTTTAAATTGTCAAATCGTGGTGGTTATTTTTCTCTACCTTATCCTAAACATCTTTACTAAAGGGATAAATCCTACATTTAAAATTATCAGGGCATTATTTTTCACTAGACTAAGAAAGACATATCAAGTCAAATTACTAACATAAAACAGCAGCCTGTTTTCTTAAGCTATATTACAGACATCTTCCAACTTGTATGGACTTAAAGAAAACTCCATAATTATAGTGGTGATAAGGAAAAAACCGACAATGATATTTGGAAAAACAAAAAACACACCCAACAGTTGCCACAGGACACCATCGCTGTGTGATTCTAAGACTCTAAATATCATGTTACTTTATCACTATGTAAACTGAGTTCAAACAGAGTAACAGAAGACGAGGCCTTGGGTTATTTGATTTGACCCTAAAAAATGCTGTTATGTGCACAACATCCCTCCCCCACAAAAAAAATCAGATTAAAAAAAAAAAAAACTTCATGTGGAAACGTAAGTTTCAAAATATTTATTGAAAAACAATTTACCATGACATTCCTACACCACAAACACACCACAGGGCTCTCAGGAGCGAACAGAAGAACACAAAGCCTATCCTGAAAATATCTTTGGAGGTATGAAATACGCAGGCCCACGAGGATAGAGCTGAGTAACAAAAATGTCAGTCCTTGGTCACACAGACTACTTGGTAACAAGGGTGCTTCTTGGCAGTAGACTGCAATAATTGGGAGAGGGACCAGCTTCATAAACTGCAGGTGTACCAATTTGTTTTTTCCAGGATTTAAAGAGAGAGTAATACAACTAGAGGAATAAATCCAGGCTACTAAATTACAAAGGTGTTATGTCAATGTGTGAGCATACCTCATCTCTGGGT
Source organism: Orientallactaga sibirica (assembly GCA_036365145.1). NCBI lineage: Eukaryota > Metazoa > Chordata > Mammalia > Rodentia > Dipodidae > Orientallactaga > Orientallactaga sibirica. Next base: position 1,113,071 of record JAEOAD010002422.1, on the reverse strand, counting down.
ACACCCCAGCAAGTCCCTCCAAGGACTGAAGTGCACTGGCTTATAACTGAGAGGACTGCAAATAGCAGTTTCAAGCAAGGGTAAAGTCGGGCACTTCAAAAAAGTGCTGAAGATAAATCCTGAAATGTCTAATTTTTCTGTACTCTATATGATGGACATGTTTTCCCCTTCACTCAACATGCATGTTAAAAGAAAACTAAAATTCAACACACATCCATTCACCCACATACCACTCCAAGCATTCACAGGAGCAGTATCTCTAACAGCCAAGTCATGGACCCCTGAAAATAGGGGAGAAACCCAGATTCTTAACTATAGAAGCACCAGATGGGCCACTATACTAAGAATTGAGGTAACAGCAAAAGACCTTTTGTTTCTTGGTTTGCTACATGTCACAACTTCTCAAATTTGAGCATTACCCCAAAATTAAATTAACTTGACTGGCTTAAGAAAAAGAATTAGGAGAAAATTAAAACCTAGTAACAAATTAGTGAAATAAACATATCATTAGAGGATCTTTCCACCTGACTTCTGGGTTCCAAATAAAATGACTAGTTGTACTATTATTTATTAATATAAAAAGAAGGATTTTCTAAAAGGATTTATTTTTTGTGCATTCATTTTCCTCAATCCCCACAAAAAAATAGTACCAAAAGCCCCACCTGGAGACGAGCTGTGCCATGACTCTTAGCCAGTATACTTGTTAACTGTGCTGATTATCAGGGTAACAATTAGAATGAGGGTAGTGGCTGCAGCAGATCATTACAGACTTGCTTATGGCATAGCCATCTATGTACCTTGACTAAAGATTTGCCACAGAAGTTGCCATATTTCCCTAGTTTGGTATCTATTACAGGAATATAACTTTTGCATCATAACTTTCCATTATATAGCTAAATGAAATCATTCTATTGGTAAAGGCAAATGCAGAGACTACAATAATCATCTAAAGCCTCTGGTCCAAATAACCACCTTCTACATTTGGCTGGTCCTTTTTAGATCCTCCTGGTCCTGCTAGCAAACACTATTAGAGTATCTTGCATTGTTGTACCAAAACAATTAGAGTTAAAACTGCTGGTCTCAGATGTTACTTACAGATCCACACTGGTCCAGTTCAGATGAATCGGACAGTCTTTCCCTTACAATTTAGCTCTGGAGTGGTTGCATCCACTTCTCTAGGTAAGGTGGCCAAACCTCAGTCAGGATGTCCTCTTTCATTAGTACTTGTATTTGTTTTTGCATACTGCATATAAAGACTTTTCTTCATAAAATTTCTTTACAATACAGTATTGAATACCTCCACATGGAAGAATTACATGTTAAAAAGTTGTTAAAACCATCCTTACATAATAAGAATGCAACTCTTTTAAACTCTTAAATAGTTTTATTTAGGGGTTCTTTTTTTTTTTTTATTCCTTTCAGGCTTTTGGAAAAAAAAAATGAACTTCTTTTTTAAAAGAAAAAAAAATCAAAAAGAAAGATTTCCTGTTTTTCTACTAGGTTGAAAATGTGGGCCAGACTACTTATACATGCGGTACATGCTGAATATAACTGAATATACGCTTATTCTACAGAAACTCTGCAAGATAGGGATTACCCAAAATAGGGTCTTCAATGGACTGGACCAGTGTTTCAATGCAAATTCCAGCCCCAAAACAACATGGTTTTGATTTCACAGTATGAATGAATTCCCTGGAATCTGGGAAAGGTAATTGGTTAACTGAGGTTCTCCCTCAGCAGCTTGGTCCCTCAACATTCTGAGACATCAGGAAGGACTGCACCACTTCTTCGGTGGACTGGGGGCTGGTGTTGACATCTTCAAGGGCATCAGTCACAGAATACTGTCGATCTCGCAACCGGTTCCAGTTAGACAGAACATTGTGATATTCAAACACTTTCTCATAATTCCCAATGGAGTTGTAAAGTTTAATGAGACCTCGGTAATCATATTCTAGTCCACTGTAGCCTTCACCAAACAGTTTCTTCCCTGAAAGTAACACATATGCACACACACAAAAAAAAACCAAGTTAGTTCAAATAATAAACAAGTACTTTGTTTTTTTCAATATAAACAGGAGCTTAAGTCTTTTTTTTGGTTTTGCGAGGTAGGGTCTCATTCTGGTCCAGGCTGACCTGGAATTAACTATGTAGTCTCAGGGTCTCAGGGTGGCCTTGAACTCTCCGCGATCCTCCTACCTCTGCCTCCTGAGTGCTGGGATTAAAGGCGTGCGCCACCACGCCCGGCTTAGGAGCTTAAGTCTTTAAATAGAATGGCTTGGTATTATTTTCTTGGAAAGAATAGATGATGCAATTCTTTTTTGTTTCTTTCTTCTTTCTTTTCTTTTCTTTTTTTTTTTTTTTTTTTTAGGTAGGGTTTCACTCTGGTCCCAAGTGCTAGGATTAAAGGCATGCGCCACCACACCCGGCATGTTTCTTTCTTCTTTCTTTTCTTACTTACTTACTTCTTTTTTTTTTTTTTTTTTTGCTTTTGGTTTTTCTAGGTAGGGTCTCACTCTAGCCCAGGCTGACCTGGACTTTACTGTATAGTCTCAGGGTGGCCCTGAACTCATGGTGATCCTCCTACCTCTCCTGAGTGCTGGGATTAAAAGTGTGTGTTCCCATGCTTGGCAGATGCAATTCTTGTATCAGTGCCTATTAAGCCACTCCCATTCAAAAGTGTTCTCTAAGATTAAAAAGCAATTACCTAAAGAAGTTGGCTTCAGTAAAATAGAATTATAACATTCCAGTCTCTTTTTTATTTTTAACATTTTTTAAATTTTATTTTTACTTATTTATTGAGAGAGAGAGAGAGAAAATGGGCACATGGGGCCTCCAGCCACTACAAACCAACTCCATATGCATGCGCCACCTTGTGCATCTGGCTTCATGTGTGTTAGCTTGAGGTGTAGTGAGATCATGCCATACAAAATCCATAAATTTTTTAAGCCACATGTGGTTTTTTTGTTTGTTTGTTTGTTTTGATTTTTCGAGGTAGGGTCTCACTTTGGCCTAGGCTGACTTGGAATTCACTGTGTAGTCTCAAGCTGACCTCAAACTCATGGCGATCCTCATACCTCTGCCTCCCAAGTGCTAAAGGCATGCGCCATCATGCCTGGCTTTTTTTTTTTTTTTTTTTTTTTTTTTTTGAGTTAGGGTCTCACTCTGGCCCAGGCTGACCTGGAATTCACTATGTAGTCTCAGGGTGGCCTCGAACTCACGGCGATCCTCCTACCTCTGCCTCCCAAGTGCTGGGATTAAAGGCGTGTGCCACCACGCCCAGCTTCTTTTCTTTTTTTTTTTAATTTGAGAGAGACATAGAGAGAGAGAGAGAGAGAGAGAGAGAGAGAGAGGCAGGCAGAGAGAGAATGGGTGTGCCAGGGACTTTTCAGTCACTGTGAACAAACCCCAGACGTGTGCGCCCCCTTGTGCGCATGTGTGACATTGTGCGCTTGTGTCACTTTTGCATCTGGCTATACGTGGGACCTGGAGATTTGAACAAGCATTCTTAGGCTTCGCAGGCAGGCGCCTTAACTGCTAAGCCATCTCTCCAGCCTTTTTTATTTGTTTTGTTTTTTGAGGTTGGCTTTCACTCTAGCTCAGGCTGACATGGAATTCAATATGTAATCTCAGGGTGACCTTGAACACATGGCAATTATCCTCCTACCTCTGCCTCCTGAGTGCTGGGATTAGAGGCATATGCCACCATGCCCAGTTCAAAAAAAATTTTTTTTTAAAAACATCTTTTTATGTCTGAGCAAGAGAGACAACAAGTGAGACAAGAGAATGGGTGCACTAAGGCCTCTTGCTACTGAAAACAAACTCCAGATATATGTGCCACTTTATGCCTCTGGCTTTACATGGGCACTGGGGAATTGTAACTTTGGCTTTTAGGCTTTGCAACAAGTGCCTTTAACTGCTGAGCCATCTCCCTAGCCCTCAAAAAAAAAGCACACTTAAAAAAAATTGCTATTTCAGGAGAGAAGAAATCCAGAATGGCAAGTGGGAGCCCCATGTGTATATGGAGACACGGCTGACTAATAAAGGTAGCACAGTAAAGGGAAAAGAACAGTCTTTTGAAGAAATAATCCCAGGTCAACAGTGAAATTTGATTTCTACCTCACACTTTGAGCATGCATAAATTTTAAGACTGGGGAGATGGCTCAGCAGTAAAGAGTGCTTGCCGCACAAATATGAGGACCTGAATTTGATCCCCAGCACTGTGAAAAGCTGGGCATGGTTGCACATGCGTGTAACTCCAAGGCTGATGTGGCTAGAGACAGAAAGGTTGCTGGGGTGTCCTGCTCAACTAGTCTAACCCCAAAACAGTGTGGGTTCCAGGTTCAGTGAGACGCTGTCTTAGGGAAATAAGGTAGAAGAACACAGAGGACATCGAAAGTCCTCACTTAGCTTCCGCATGTTCTCATGTACACACACGTGTACACAGAGCCCAATTTTAGAACTCTAGATCTAAATGTAAATAAATAAAGTTTCCAAAAGATAATTTTTTTTTGTTGTTTTTTCGAGGTAAGGTCTCACTCCAGCCCAGGCTGACCTGGAATTCACTCTGTAGTCTCAGGGTGGCCTCGAACTCATGGCGATCCTCCTACTTCTGCCTCCCAGGTGCTGGGATTAAAGGCATAGACCACCACACCCGGCCCAAAAGATAATATTTTACAAGAATATCTTCATGACTGGTAGGAAAAGATCATTTTTTGTTTCTAAATTAATTTTTTAAATAAAAGAGACATAGAGAATGGGCACATCTGGACCTCCAGATACTGCAAATGATGTCCAGATGCATGCATCACCTTGTGCATCTGGCCATATGTGAGTACTGGGGAATAGAAACCTGGGCCCTTTGGCTTTGCTGGCAACAGTGTTAACCACTAAGCCATCTCTCTAACCCAAAAAGAGCATTTAAACTGAATTCAAAAAGTACTACTAGCAAGGCTAGAGAGATAGCTTGGCGTTTAAGGCATTTGCCTGCAAAGCTAAAGGATCCCAGTTCGACTCTCCAGGACCCATGTAAGCCAGATGCACAAGGGGGCACATGCGTCTGGAGTTCGTTTGCAGTGGCTGGAGGCCCCAGTGTGCCCATTCTCTTACTCCTCTCAAATAAATAAATAATGTGTGTGTGTGTGTGTACTACTAACAACAACAAAAAAATTCCAATACATTTAATCATGTTAAAGTAGCGGAACTACGAACCTACATGTTGTGGTAATCCCTGTTACCCCAAAACATGGGAGGTGGCCTCAGCTCTGTAGCAAGTCTGATGTCAGCCTGGGCTACATGAAACACTGTTCCAAAAGTCTAATTAGGGCTGGGGAGATGACTCCGTGGTTAAAGGTGCTCATCTTACAAAGCCTGTAGGCCTGGAATTCAAGTCTCCAGTACTCACATAGAGCCACATGCACAAAATGGTGCATTGTGTCTGGAGTTTTTGCAGCAGAAAGAGGTCCTGGCACACCATTCTATCTCTCTCTTTCCACATAAATAAATAAAAATAGAAGGTCAGCCTGGGCTAAAGTGAGACAGTACCTCAACTCCCCCTCCCTCCCAAAAAATAGAATTAAGGAATTCTGTTCTTTTAAAGGGACCCTTAGGGGCTGGAGAGATGGCTTAGTGCTATGCCTGCGAAGCCTAAGGACGCCAGTTCAATTCTCCAGGTCCCACATAAGCCAGATGCACATGGTGGCGCATATGTCTGGAGTTCGTTTGCAGTGGCTAGAGGCCCTGGTGCGCCCATTCTCACTTTCTCTTCCCCTCTCTCTGTCTCTAATAATAAATAAATAAATAAAATAAAATAAAATAAAATAAAATAAAGGGACCCTTAGGCAGACAAGCAATAAAATGAGAAGATAAAAAAAATGAGAAGACATATGCAAAACATGTAACCAACAAAGGTGTGTCATATTTATATTATATAAATAAAGAGTTTCATTAAGGGCTGAGAGATGACTTAGCCATTAAGCGCTTGCCTGTGAAGCCTAAGGACCCTGGATCAAGGCTCAATTCCCCAGAATTCATGAAAGTCAGATGTACAAGGTGGTGCATACATCTGGAGTTCATTTGCAGTGGCTGGAGGCCCTGGTGTGCCCATTCTCTGTCTCTCTCCACCCCCCATCTTTGTTGCTAATAATAAATAAATAAAAAGTTTTAAAAAAGTTTCATTAATTCAATACTGATAAGCTACTTCAATAGGAAAATGGGCAAGAGGCTTAACAGGCACTTCGCATGATGATAGCCACAGTATTGTATTCTGTAATACCCTGAAATAGAGACAACTCAAAGGCTCCATACGTCCATTAATAGTAAGGTGGATAAAGATGGTGCACTAACCCAATAAAATCTTTTACAGTCATGGACTTAACAAGCGCCTGATATGCAACAATAGAGATGTATTTTACAATTCATGTCCACTAAAGTCAATATAAAAATACGCTCCACTGAATATCAAGTTCAAAATTAGGTAAACTGGGCTGGAGGGATGGCTTGGCGGTTAAGGCGCTTGCCTGCAAAGCCAAAGGACCCTGGTTTGATTCCCCAGGACCCATGTAAACCACATGCAAAATTAGGTAAATCTGGGACTGGGAAGATGGCTTGCTTGCAAAGTCTGCCAGGCCAGGTTCAATTACCCCATACCCATGTAAAGCCAGATGCACAAAGTGGTGCATGCATCTGGAATTCATTTGTACTGGTAAAAGGCCTCATTGTGCCTATTCTTCTTTCTCTCCCCACTTCCTGAAAACAAAATTTAAAAAAGGGGGGTGTGGGCCGGAGAGATGGCTTAGTGGTTAAGACACTGCGTGTGAAGGCTAAGGACCCAAGTTCAATTCCCCAGAACCCACATAAGCCAGATGTGCATGGTGGTGCATGGGTATGGAGTTTATTTGCAATGACTAGGGGCACCCATTCTAAATAAAAATTTAAAAAAACAGCCAGGCATGATGGCACACGCCTTAATCCCAGTACTTAGGAGGCAGAGGTAGGAGGATTGCAGTGAGTTTGAGAGTTGGAGGTCACACTGAGATTACATAGTGAATTCCAGGTCAGTGTGGGCTAGACCAAGACCCTACCTTGAAAAAAAATAAAGGAAAAAGACAAAAGAAAACAAGACAAAACCTGATTTAAACATTTGGGTTAAATAGATGACTCAGCATATAGTTACTCTCTCCCTCTGTCAACCTCTCTCTCTTTCAAATAAATAAGTAAATAAAATAAAAGTATTTTTTAAAGTCAGGAGAATCTAATCTATTATGTTAAAAACATGACAAGTTGGGTCTGAGGAGATAGCTCAGCATTTAAGGAACCTGCTGGCATAGATTCAATTCCTTGGCCACTCACATAAAGCCAGATGGGCTTTTTTTACCTTTTCCTTTTTTTTTTTTTTTTTTTTTTTTGGGGGGGGGGCGGGGGTCGAGGTAGGGTCTCACTCTAGCCTAGGCTGACCTGGAATTCACTGTTTAGCCTCAGGATGGCCTCGAGTTCATGGTGATTCTCCTACCTCTGCCTCCCGAGTGCTGGGATTAAAGGGGTGCACCACCACGCCCAGTAATTCTTTTTTTTTTTTTTTTTTTGTGGCAGATGGGCATTTTATTTGCATCAGCAAGAAACCCTGGCTAGTCCATACACAAATGCATGCACACAAATAAATAAATAAAACAATTTAAATGACATTTAAACAATAGAATAAACAAACAAAAACCATGAGAAGGCAGCTGAAGAGATAGTTCATTGGGGCATGGTGGCACATGCCTTTAATTACAGCAATGGAGAGGCAGAGGTAGGAGGATCACTGTGAGTTCAGGCAGAGGTAGGAGGATTGCTGTGAGTTTGAGGCCAGTCTGGGATTACAGAGCTCTTTCCAGGTCAGTCTGGGCTAGAGTGAGACCCTAGCTTGAAAAATCAAGAATAACTACAACAACAATAAAAAAACCCCACTATAAATATTAAAAAAAAAAAATCTGAGAAGGGGATGGAGAAATGGCTTAGCAGTTAAGGTGCTTGCCTGCAATGCCTAAGGACTCAGGTTCAATTCTCCAGTACCAGACGTACAAGGTGGCGTATGTGTCTGGAGTTCGTTTGCACTGGTTGGAGGCCCAGGTATGTCCAGTCTCTCTCTCTCTGCTTCTTCTCCTCTTTTCTAATAAATTAATTAAATTAAAAAAAAAAAAAAAAACATGAACCAGGAGTGGTGGCTCACACCTTTAATTCCAGCACTCAGGAGACAGAGGTAGAAGGGTTGCCATGAGTTCAAGGCCACCCTGAGACTACATAGTGAGTTCCAGGTCAGCCTGGGCTAGAGTAAGACCCTATCCCAACCCCCAAAAAAAAAAAAAAAACAAGTAAAAAAAATTAATTAAAAAAAATAAAAAATGGAAAAAAAAAGACAGGGAGAGAAGCAGGAGTATTAGTTGGACAAAGTGTTGAACATAACTACTTTTATCTACATGAGACATTCATGTCACCCTTTCACTATTGACTAAACATCAAAAATTACCTTTGCAGGTCACTAAAAAATAAAGCTGGAGCTGAGCTGGAAGTCTCCTCCCTATTAACTAGCAGTCAGGATGCTAGAAAGACTTTAGGAGGAAAAAAGTGATCAACAATCTTAACCAGCAATGAACCCTGCAAGCTTTACGGCTGGCCAGCCAGGTGAAATGTACCATAATGGCAGCCTGTCTGTTTTGGTGGAAACCAATTGCTCTCTGACTGGATTTGAAGCCTGGTACTGAAAACCTCCTATAGCTATGGAAGGCATAGGCCCTAGAGGGAAAACTACTACTGTTGTCTGGCAAAATACATGTATTATGATCACCAAACTACCCTCTAAACACTTATGTTTATGCCCACGTAGTAATACTACTCTCACTTTTGTTTAGAGAAGCTTCTCTTTTCAGATGGTGGGGACCACTGGAGTGACTCAAAACTGGCCAAAGTGCTGAGAAGTGACAGTGAAGTGTTCAGCATTGAGACATCTCTATCGTACCCTCCAAGAGTCAGGGACCATTGCAGAAGAGGTGGTGGAAAGAATGTAAGAGCCAAAGGAAGGGGTGAAGTGCTTACAATGCTATCATCTACACAATAAAGTGGCCTTGATATTCATGACCTCACAGAGGCTGGCAGTACCTACACAAGACCTACATAACAGGAGGATAAAAAAATGATGACACCAAAACCAGGCATGGTGGCACACACATTTAGTCCCAGCACTTGGGAGGCAGAGGTAGGAGGATCACTGTGAGTTCAAGACCACCCTGAGACTACACATTGAATTACAGGTCAGCCTGGGCTAGAGTGAAACCCTATATCAAAAAAACCAAAACAGGGCTGGAGAGATGGCTTAGCGGTGAAGGCAACTGCCTGCAAAGCCTAAGAATACTTGTTCAAATCTTCAGGTCCCACGTTTAGGCAGACACAAACAAAGTGACGCAAGCGCTTAATGTAGCAAGGGGGCACATGCGTCTGGAGTTCGTTCAGAGTGGCTGAGAAGCCCTGGTGTGCCCATTCTCTCTCTGCTTCCTCTCAAAAAAACAAACAACAAAAATAACCCCCAAAACAGAAAAACATAAAAATACAAGAGACACTAGTTAAAAAGAAGGGGTTCAGTGGAGCGGAGTTTGGAAGGAGGAAAAAAGGGAATGGTGGGAAGGGATTATGATCATGGTATATTGTCTATATTTATGGACAATAGAAATAAAAAAAAAATCCACCTTTGCTGTGCATGGTGGTGCATATGTTTAATCCCAGCACTTGGAGGCAGAGGTAGGAGGATCACTGTGAGTTTGAGGGCAGCCTGAGACTACAAAGTGAATTTCAGGTAAGCCTGGGCTAAGTGAGATTCTACCTTGAAAAAACCACACACACGTGCGCGTGGACCTTTAACAGTGTTCCAAGTAATTAATTATATTTATTTATTTGCAAGCAGAGAAACTGGGAAAAGGAGGGATGGAAAGGGAAAGAATGGGTGCGCCAGGGTCTCCAGTCACTGAAAATGAACTCCAGATGCCTGTGGTACTTTGTGCATCTGGCTTTTATGTGGGCACTGGGGAACTGAACTGGGTCATTAGGCTTTGCAGGTAAGTGACTTAACCACTAAGCTATCCAGCCCCAAGTAATTTTTTGAAAAACACTTTTTAATATTTTATTTTTATTTGAGAGAAAGGGAAAAAGGCATGGGGGGTGGGGTGGGGAGAGAATGGGTGCACAAGGACCTCCAGCTGCTGCCAATGAAATCCAAATCCATGTGCCTCCTTGTGTGTATAGCATACATGGGTCCTGGTGAATGAAACTTGGGTCCTTTGGCTTTGCAGGCAAGCACCTTAATCATTAAGCCATCTCTCCAGTCCACACAAGTTAATTTTTCTTTTTTTGCAAGCAGAGAGACATAGAGAGGAAACAGAGGGAGAATGGGTGTGCCAAGGCCTCTAGCCACTGCAAACAAACTCCAGACACATGCGCCCCCTTGTGCATATGGCTTACATTGGTATTGGGGAATCAAACCTAGGTCCTTTGGCTTCACAGGCAAGCACCTGAACTGCTAAGCCATCTCTCCAGCCCCCACAAGTTAATTTTTTCGATCATTTCTGGTATCTTTTGCAGCAGCTCTGAACCTTTTGTTTGTTTGTTTGTTTGTTTTCAAGATAGCGTCTCACTCTGGAATTCACTATGTAGTCTCATGGAGGCCTCGAACTCATGGTGATCTTCCTACCTCTGCCTACTATAGTGCTGGAATTAAGCTGTGTCATCACACTCAGGTTTTTGTTTCTTCGAGATATGATCTTACTCTAATCCAAACTGACCTTGAACTTACACCATAGTCCCAGGCTGGCCTCAAACTTAAGGTGACCCTCTTCCTGCCTCCTGAGTATGAATTAAAGGTGTGTGCTACCATGCTGGGCTTTTTTTTTTTTTTTTAAAAAGCTCTGAACCTTTATGTCTCAATGGTAACATTCCTTTATACAGCGTATAAGAATACTGACATGTGAGCCGGGCGTGGTGGCGCACGCCTTTAATCCCAGCACTCGGGAGGCAGAGGTAGGAGGATCGCCGAGAGTTCGAGGCCACCCTGAGACTACGTAGTTAATTCCAGGTCAGCCTGGGCCAGAGTGAGACCCTACCTCAAAAAAACAAAAACAAAAAAACAAAAAAAAAAAAAAAAAAAAAAGAATACTGACATGTGATCTCTAATCAATAGAGTAAAGAAATTTTGAAAGTAACATACCAATTGCTATTGATCGCAAATAAAGTTTCTCAGCATTTTCATATTGATTCATGTCATAATTATATAAAGATGCCAGATGTCCCACAGAAAGGGCTACTTCATAATCTTCTTGACCAAGAAGTTGTTCTTTAATCTGAATGGCTTTGATGTGCATTTCTTCAGCTTCCTGAAAAAGAACAATATCAAACTGATGATTACATTATACTTTTTTTTTTTTGGAGAGTGACACAGAGAGACAGAGAGGGAGGGAGAGGAAGACAGATAGAGATGGGCATGCCAGCAGCCTCTCAGCTGCTGTGAACAAAATCCAGATGTGTGCGCTCCCTTGTGATCATGTGCGGCATTGCACCCTTGCATCACTTTGCATCTGGCTAAACGTGGGACCTGGAGATTGGAACTGACGTTCGCAGGCTTAGAAGGCAGGCGCCTTCACCACTAAGCCATCTCTCCAGCCCTACATTATACTTTTTAAAATTAGTATTTTCATTTATTTATTTCCAAGTAGAGAGAGTGTGTGTGTATAGGTGCACCAGGGCCTCCTGCCACTGTAAACAAACTCCAGATGCATGCACCCCTTTGTGCATGGGTTTATGTTGATCCTAGGGAATCAAACCCAGGCTGTCAGGTTTTGTAAGCAAGCACCTTTAACTGCTGAGCCATCTCTCCATCACAGATTATTTATTTATTTGCAAGCAGGAAGAGAGAATGAGAGGGAGAGAAAGAAAGGGAGATAGATAGAGACAGAATATGGGCACATCAGGGCCTCTTGCCACTGTAAAAAAATTCTGGATGCATGTGCCACCTTGTGCATCTGGCTTTACATGGGTAGTGGGGAAATGAACTCAAGACAGCAGGCTTTGTAAGCCAGCACCTTTCACCATGGAGCTACCCCCCTAGCCCCACATCTCAATATAGTATTTTTGTTTGTTTTTTTGAGATAGGATTTCACTCTAGCCCAGGCTGACCTAGAATTCACTATGTAATCTCAGGGTGGCCTCAAACTCATGACGATCCTCCTACCTCTGCCTCCCAAATGCTGGGATTAAAGGTGTGCTTTTTTTTTGGTATTTTGAGGTAGGGTTTCACTCTAGTCCAGGCTGACCTGGAACTCACTATGTAGTTGCAGGATGGCCTCGAACACACACTGATCCTCTTACCTCTGCCTCTTGAGTGTTGGGATTAAAGGTGTGTACCACTATGCCCGACTAGCTTTATAATTTTTAATTATAACTTGACTACAGTGTTTTACACTACTTTTCTCATCTCTTTTGTGAAATAAAGTAAGAGTACAATTAATGTATACTTCATTATTTAAACTTTTAATTTAGGCATAGAATATAAACCTATATTTACCTTAAATTTTCTCATTGACTGATAAAGTCTTCCAAGGTTACCATAGTGTTTCGCAGTCTGTACATTAAATTCTCCAAAAGCCTTTTTAGCTAGCTGGAGTGAAGACAAGTGCAAGTCATGTGCTTCCTGAAGCAGCCTCTGTTCTGTTTCCTTATTATGACAGTCAATTGCAATCTCTTCCAAAATAAGTGCTGAATAAAGAAAGCAACAGATACTTTAAAACCATTTTTCAAATAACCAACATCTGATTGAAAATTAAAGAATGCAACTGTTTCTTAAATACTGACTATATTATGGCTTAGTATTGGTCAAAATCAAATATTCAATTTTTTCTTGGTGGAAGGAGGTTAAGCCGGGTTTAAAAAATATTTTATATTTATTTATTTGACAGAGAGAAAGAGGGAGGAAGGCACGGAGGGAAAGAGAGAGAGGATGGGCACCCCAGAGCCTCCAGCTACTACAAATGAACGATATGTGTGCCCCCTTGTGCATCTGGCTAATGTAGGTCCTGGGGTATTGAACCTGGGTCCTTTGGGTTTGCAGGCTAACGCCTTAACTGCTAAGCCATCCTTCTAGCCCAAGCCAGGGATTTAATATGTAGTCTAGACTCACCCTGAATTCATGGCAATTCTCTTACCTGTGCTACCACTCAACCAACACAATCCAATCAACTGTACAATTTTTGAGGAAGGGGAAGTCATTCTATTTTGCATAGTATAATAAATTCAAGTTTAGGCTGGAGAAATGGCTCATGGTGTTTGCATGCACAGTGTGCTGGTCCGAGTTTAACTCCCTAGTACCCACTGAAAGCCACATGCACAAAGTGGTTTAAGTATCTGGGGCAACAAGAGGCCCTGACATGCCCACACTCTTTCTGCTTGCAAATGAGCATTTAAAATAAAATAGGCCAGGCATGGCGCATACCTTTAGTGCCCACATATGGGAGGCAGAGACAGAAGGATTGCTGTGAGTTCAAGTCCAGCTTGGAACTAAAGAGTGAATTCCATGTCAGCTTGGGTTAGAGTGAGACCCTACCTCAAAAAAAAAAAAAAAAAAAAAAAAAAAAAAGAGCTGGCATGGTGGTGCACACCTTTAATACCAGCACTCGGGAGGCAGAAGTGGGAGGATTGCTGTGAATTCATGGCTACCCAAGGACTACATAGTAAATTCCAGGTCAGCCTGGGCTAGACTGAGACCCTACCTGAAAAAGCCAAACCAGAGGGCTTGAGAGATGGCTTAGTGGTTAAGGCCCTTAACTGCGCAGCTTAAAGACCCAGGTTTGATTCCCCAGTACCCACATAAGACAGATGCACAAGGTGACACATGCATCTGGAGTTCGTTTGCAGTGGCTGGAAGCCCTGGTGCGCCCATACTCTATCTGCTTCTTATTCTCTCTCTCCCCCTCCTCCCCTCTAGCTGTCAAATAAATAAATAAAATATTAAAACAAAAACAAAAACAAACCAGACCCAGGCATGGTGGTGCACGCCTTTAATCCTAGCACTTGGGAGGCAGAGGTGGAGGATCACCATGAGTTCAAGGCCACGCTGAGACTACACAGTGAATTCCAGGTCAGCCTGAACTAGAGTGAGACCCTACCTTGAACCCCCCCCCCAAGAAAGAAAGAAAGAAAGAAAGAAAGAGAGAGAGAGAGAGAGAGAGAGGGAGGGAGAGAGGGAGGGAGGGAGGGAGGGAGGGAGGGAGGGAGGGAGGGAGGGAGGGAAGGAAGAGAAAAGAAAAGAAAAGAAAAGAAAAGAAAAGAAAAGAAAAGAAAGGAAAGGAAAGGAAAGGAAAAGAAAAGGAAAGGAAAGGAAAGGAAAGGTAATTGTAACCAGGCATGGTAGTGTATGTCTTTAACCCTAGCATTTGGGAGGCTGAGGTAGGAGGATCACTGTGAGTTCAAGGCTAGCCTGAGACTACATAGTGAATTCCATTTCAGTCTGGCCTAAATCGAGACACTACCTTGAAAAACCAAAAAATAAATAAAAAAAGTAATGAGAAGCGGGCATGGTGGTGCACGCTTTAATCCCAGCATTTGGGAGGCAGAGGTAGGAGGACCACTGAGAGTTCAAGGCCTCCCTGAGAATACATAGTGAATTCCAGGTCAGTCTGAGCTAGGGTGAGACCCTACCTGGAAAAAACAAAAAAACCACAACAAAATGTTTTTCTAAAGAGTAAGTGGGCCAAGCATGGTAGAGCACACGTTTCATCCCAACACCTGGGAGGCAGAGGTAGGAAGACTGCTGTGAGTTAGAAGCCAGCTTGGAACTACAGTGAGTTCCAGGTCAGCTTGGGCTGAGTAAGACACTACCCTCAATAAAAAAAAGGGGGGGGGACAGTAAGTGGCAGAAGGGGCAAAAAGTTATGGGCTGAAGTGGTTAAAGGTGCTTGCTTGCAAAGCTTGACAGCCTGGGTTCGATTTCCCATTACCCACATAAGCCAGATGCATATAGTGGTGTATAAATATGGAGTTGGTTTGCAGTAGCAAGAGGCCTTGGCATGCCTTTTCTCTCTCTCTCTCTCTCTCTCTCTGCCCCTCTTCTGTCTCTCACTAAAATAAATATTAAAAAAAAATTTTAAGATATGAAACTGTGTCAAGGTGTACCTAAGCATTTTTGAAAATGTCGAAACCAGTCTTCATAAAGCATAACCTTTAACCAAACACAACTAAAAGAATTTCCAACCAAATTAGACCAGAAGGCATTTCAATTTCAAAGTCCATTCAATGCATTCAAATTCTATATAAAACCTTAAGAATATATGCCTTTACAGGTAATTTTATTTCTTGGTAGACTGCCCATGTGAATAGACGTAGGCCTAATAAATTAACTTAACTTTAGCATTTTTAAAGGACAGAAGGTTTAAAACCAGTAAAATTCCAGTTACAAAAATAAAATGCATTAGAAGAATAAGTACATAACTACACCTTCATTATGTATTAAATTTAAAAAATCAGGTAATAAAACTCGGGAAGCAGAGGCAGGAGGATCATTGTGAGTTTGAGGCCAGCCTGGACTAGACTGAGACCCTACCTTAAAAAGAGAAAAAAAAAAAAAAAAAAAAAGAAAAGAAAGAATCGAATCGTCTAAAATAATTAAAATGATGATTTAGGACTGGTGGGGCTTTGGGTAGCTTTTATCTATTTATGTGTTTAATTTTGCTATCTAACTTAATTTTTTTTGTTTGTTTTTTGTTTTTCAAGGTAGGGTCTCATTCTGGCC
The DNA here is from genome assembly GCA_036365145.1 of Orientallactaga sibirica. Lineage (NCBI taxonomy): Eukaryota > Metazoa > Chordata > Mammalia > Rodentia > Dipodidae > Orientallactaga > Orientallactaga sibirica. The sequence continues at coordinate 1,097,272 of JAEOAD010002422.1, read as the reverse complement.
CAGGATGACCTGGAATTCACTATCTAGTCTCAGGGTGGCCTCGAACTCATGGCGATCCTTCTACCTCTTGCCTCCCAAGTGCTGGGATCAAAGGTGTATGCCACCATGCCCGCTTCTAACTTAATTTTTGAAATAAATTAGAATTAAGGCAATCTGAAGTTAAGGTAAAATTTGTCCAATCTGCATGGGATTACCATAAGCATGATCCAATCATGCTAGCAAAATAAATTCATTAAGTAAAAGAGGTAAGGATTAAAGTTAAATAAAAGAAAGAAGGGCTGGAGAGATGGCTTAGTGGTTAGGCTTGCCAGCAAAGCCAAAGGACCCAGGTTCAATTCCCCAGTACCCACATAAAAGCCAGATGCACAAGGTGGCACCTGTGTCTGGATTTCGTTTGCAGTGGCTGGAGACCCTGATGCATCCATACTCACTCTCTGCTTCTTTCTCTCTGTCTCTCAAATGAACAAATATATATATATAAAAGAAGCTGGGCATGGTGGCGCACGCCTTTAATCCCAGCACTCGGAAGGCAGAGGTAGGAGGATCGCCGAGAGTTTGAGGCCACCCTGAGACTACACAGTTAATTCCAGGTCAGCCTAGGCCAGAGTGAGACCCTTCCTTGAAAAACCAAAAAAAAAAAAAAAAAGAGCCAGGTGTGGCAGCACATGCCTTTAATCCCAGCACTCGGGAGGCAGAGGGTAGGACGACTGTCGTGAGTTCAAGGCCAACCTGAGACTACATAGTGAATTCCAGCTTAGCCTGGGCCAGATTGAGACCCTACCTTGAAAATAAACAAAAAATAGAGCTGGAGAGATGGCTTAGTGGTTAAGGTGCCTGCTTCCTAAGCCTAAGAACGCCGGTTCCAATCTCCAGGTCCCATGTTGCAAAGTGACGCAAGGGCGCAATGCTGCACTTGACCACAAGGTGGCGCATGCAGCTGGATTTCATTCACAGCAGCTGAGAGGTCGCTGGCACGCCCGTCTCTATCTGTCTCCCTCCTCTCTCTCTGTGTGTCTCTCTCCAAAAACAAAACAAAACAAAACAAAACAAAAAAACCCAAAAAATAAAGGAAACCCTTAGATGGAGTTGAGACAATCAATTATTTGATAAGATATGCAGTCTAATCCTACCTGTGAGGAAATAAATAAATACCCTTTATTTTATGCTGTTACTATCATCAATTTAAAATTATCTGAGACTAGATTACAAAGGATACCTTTCACCCTCTTTGAAGAAGCCAAAAGAAGATGATCTTCAGGTAGGATGTGCGTAATGATACCAATAGCTCTTTCTGCATGAAATCTGCAACACAGATAGACAAGACTCTGGCATTTCCTTTTAGTTACAAATGATATAAACATTGTTTTAAAAATAAAAGCCATAATATTATACTAATATAAACTATTTGCAAAATTATGGTCAAGAATATTTTGCTTGTTTTTGTAGCTTGGGACCTGAACCCAGCCCATGCTAGGCAAATACTTTATGACCAAGCTTCATCTTCAGCCCCAATAGTTAATTTATTTCAAATCACTAATATTTTGTGAACTTGCCCAGGCTGACCTGGACTCTGTTAGTTCCAAGCTGGCCTCAAACTCATAGCAATCCTCCTACCTCTGCCTCCCAAGTGCTGGGATTAAAGCCAAACTTAACTTTTAACATCTACTGCATTCTCACTTGCTTCAGAATAAAACAGAAGTCTTCACTGTAACCCACAAGGTTCAACATCATCTCTTACTCTGCCACCTCTCTGATATTTTCCTACCTTTCTCATACAATCCTTTTACCCCTCCAGTCACACAGGCCTAGCAGTGTCCTGGTGTTTTCACCTTTGCACCTACTTTCCCTCTCTTGGCAATGCTCTTCCCTTCAATACCCACATGGCATATTCTCACTGAACAGGCCTTTCCAGAACAGACTATATAAACGTTCTTAAAAATAATTTACAGGGGCTAGAAGAAGGATGGCTTAGCAGTTAAGGCACTTGTCTGTGAAGCCTAAGGACCCATTTTCAATTCCCTAGTACCCACATAAGCCATATGCACAAGGTAAGAAAACAACTTACAATCACTTTCAAAACTCTTAGTCCTACTTTGTTCTCCATAGTAATATTGCCTGGCATGTGTGGTTATTTGTTTATGGTCCATCTCACCAAACAAGACAGGGAGCTCTGTCCATTTTACCTACTAGGTACTTCGAACAACTCCAAATTTCCTATTTCCATCTTTAAAAAAAAATATTTTAATATTTTAAAATATGCCTCTCAGCATTTGGGAGGCAGAGGTAGGAGGATCACTGTGAGTTCGAGGCCACCCTGAGACTACATAGTGAATTCCAGGTCAGCCTGGGCTAGAGTGAGACCCTACCTTGAAAAACCAAAAAGAAAAAATATATATATTTTATTCATTTATTTGAGAGAAAGAGGCGGGAGGGGGGAGAGCGAAGGAGGGAGAGAGGGGAAGAGAGGGAGGAAGAATGGGCACACCAGGGCCTCCAGGCACTGCAAACAAACTCCAGATGCATACATCCCCTTGTGCATCTGGCTTATGTGGGTCCTGGAGAATCTAACTTGGGTCATTTGGCTTTGCCGGCAAGCACCTTAACCACTAAGCCATCTTTCCAGCCCAGATATATTCTTCTGAAGTCATTGAAGATTATATACTTTAGCCAGATGTGGTGGCACATGTCCTTAATCCTGCCTCTCAGGAGGCAGAGATAGGAGGATTGCCTTGAGTTTGAGGCCACCCTGAGATTACATAGTGAATTCCAGGTCAGCCTGGGCTAGAGTGAGACCCTACCTCGAAAAGCCAAAAAAAAAAAGGTGGTGGGGGGGAATATATACTTTAGCAGGGCGTGGTGGTGCACGCCTTTAATCTCAGTACTTAAGAGGCAGAGGTAGGAGGATTGCCCAGAGTTCAAGGCCACCGTAAGACTACAGAGTGAATTCCAGGTCAGCCTGGGCTAGTGTGAGACCCTACCTGGAAAAACAAACAAACAAACAAACAAACAAACAAACAAACATATTTTACAGTATTAAAAAAAGCAAAAAAAAAAAAAGTCTAGCCGGATGTGGTGGCACACATATTTAATTCCAGCATTTGGGAGGCAAAAGGATAACTGTGAGTTTGAGGACAGCCTGGTCTATAGAATGAGTTCCAGGTCAGCCTTGGGGCTGGAGGGATGGCTAAGCAGTTAAAATACTTGTCTGCAAAGTCAAAGGACCCAGGTTCGATTCCCCAGGACCCATGTTAGCCAGATGTTCAAGGGGGCGCACACATCTAGAGTTTGTTTGCAGTGGTGGGGGCCCTGGCATGCCCATTTTCTCTCTCTCCCCCTCCTGCTCTGAATAAATAAGTAAATAAAAATAAAATACTAAGCTGGGTGTGGTGGCGTACGCTCTTAATCCCAGCACTTGGAGGCAGAGGTAGGAGAACTGCTGTGAGTTTGAGGCCACCCTGAGACTACAGAGTGAATTCCAGGTCAGCCTGAGCTAGAGTGAGACCCTACCTCCAAAGACCAAAAATAAAAGGTTTTGTTCTGTGTATGTGTATGCCACTGCAAGTATTTGGAGTGAAAAACAACACTGTAATGTAGGACCTTGCCTTCCACTTTCTGAGCTAGGCTATCCCATGCTGTTTGCTGCCATAGTAGTTTCCAAGATTTCCTGGCTGTGCCTTCCATCTTGTGCTGGAATTATAGATGATGCCTGAGCTACTTCACCTGGCCTAAGCTAGTTAGAGTTGCTCAACAAGCATTTTTAACCACCAAGCCATCTCCCAAGTCCTGTATTTTTATTTATTTAGTTAGTTTTGTTTTTTTCAAGGTAAGGTTTCACTCTAGCCCAAGCTGACCTGGAATTTACTATGTAGAAGAACTCTTCCTCCCAAACGCTGGGATTAAAGGCATGCATCACCACACCCAGCTTTCTGAGACTGTTGTTTTTTTTCTTCTTTTTGGTATTTTCAAATTTTTGATGGTAGATTCATGTTAGGCAGAAGTAGGCCTCAGCAATGTCTGCATGATCTGGGTTGACAGACAACAGGCACTAGCTGACACAGATATTTCTCTACCATTGAACTCTTTTTTTTTTTTTGGTTTTTCGAGGTAGGGTCTCACTCTGGTCCAGGCTGACCTGGAATTAACTATGTAGTCTCAGGGTGGCCTCGAACTCACGGCAATCCTCCTACCTCTGCCTCCCAAGTGCTGTGATTAAAGGCGTGCGCCACCACGCCCGGCTCTGAACTCTTTTTTCCTTAGTTTGGCTTCTGCTCTTTTTCTGAGGGTGTACCCTTGATCTTGCCTTCCTATCTTCATGTGAGAGTTTCACGTCTAACTCACAGACCACTATAGGCCAAGTATCTTATAAACCCAGGATTACTACACAACGAAGTTACAGAGACCGCTAACATTTGTTCTATTCAGAATGGTCATACCCTCGTCCATGGCTGAGAATTTTACTATTTATTATTAGTTATTAAGAATTTCTCCTCTATGCATTTAAAAGAATAGCCAGGGGCTGAGTGTGGTGGCACACACCTTTAATCCTAGCACTCGGGAGGCAGAGGTAGGAGGGTCACCATGAGTTCCAGGCCAGCCTGGGCTAGAGCGAGACTTGAAAAATAAAATAAAATAAAATAAATAAAAAGTTATATTTTATTCACTATTTCTGTGTTCTCATCAAGGAGTTTTTTAGGTTATTAAATTTGCCACTTAGGCAGAGGCTACTTAGTATTCAAAGAAAAATTACTGAAGGAAATACTGCAATGGAAATTGATATTCTAACTGGAAATATACAAATCTTAATAAGAAACTATATAAAGCCTAAATGAATGGCTTGTAATCTCTTAAAGTGCCAGGAAGACAAATTCAATCCATAAAGTATATTAAGGATTAAATATCAGGGGAAAATCAGTATTTCACCCTTCACTGAAAAAGAACGTGAGACTTACAATGCATTGTCGAACTTCCCAGAACTGTATTGGTGAACATAGGAAGAATACGCCAAGTCTTCATGAGCAGTTGCTACATGGATATTTTTGCCACCAAACACTGACTGTCGAATGTCAAGGGCTGCCTGAATCATAAAAACATTTCATAATATCATAACCTCTAGAAAATACCACCTAAATAAAATTAAACATCTTCATAATTTATGTACTCAATAAAGTCCTGCTGGATTTAAATTACAACAGAACCTGAACGTCATCCAAAAGGTCTTATTCTGTGAAGAAGGAACCTGACTTAAGAGGCAGATGGCCCCTTGTCTCGCTCTCTGCCTCTCTCTCTGTCAAATAAATAAATGAAATTAATAAACAAACAAATTTGAAAAAATATTTTTAAAAAATGGGCTGAAGAGATGGCTTAGCAGTTAAGGCATTTGCCTGTGAAGTCAAAGGACCCAGGTTCAATTTCCCAGGATGCACATAAACCAGATACTGGAGTTCGTTTGCAGTGGCTAGAGGCCCTGGTGCACTCATTCTCTCTCTCTGCCTCTTTCGCTCTTTCTCTGTCAAATAAATCCCAGTGATACTTTTCTCTATGTCCTTCTTTGAACATAAATGTGGACTCTAGAGCTGAAATTTACCTGAAATAACGATAAGGCCTAAAATCATTGTTTTTAGACCACACTGGCAAAGATATCTGACAAAGCAACCACAAACATAAGCCACCACCTGGGCAAATGAAGACAAAAAAATACTCTGGTACATGGGCCTATAGCATAATGATTGTATTCCTGAATGATTCTCTTTTAATTCCAAAACCACTCACTTTTAAGTCTTCTAGGTGAAACTTAGTAAAGTAATGTAAGTACTGTAGGATAGGGACAACGCTCAAAATTTATCTCTAAATATGGCTTATCTATGGCCATACAAGTACAGGACAGCAAATCAATTTAGTTTGAAAGAAAACAAAACAAACAAATGTGAAACCATTAACATACCTGATAAATTGCAACAGACTGACAAATATTATCTACATTGAGTAAATAGAATCCATAATCTAGCAGTGTGTCTGAGTATTTTGGGTGTTTGGATCCAAAATGATCCCTACAAAAAGATATAAAACTATTAATATATAGTAGAGAGACAATTTAAAATAGTATTTTTAAGAACAATCACCTACCGTGCCAAATACACTGCATGTTTAATTAACTGTTCTGCCTTCTTAAATTCACGTTTTACTACACAAGCCTAAAGACAAAACGAAAAATTATTAAGTACCCCTCAAACAATTCACTACTGTGCTATTGTAAGTATACTTTATGTAGGCATGTTATAAGTTAGTAAGAATAAAAAAACTTTCAGGGCTGGAGAAATTGGCTTAGTGGTTAAGGTGCTTGCCTACAAAGCCAAAGGACCCAACTTTGATTCCCCAGGGCCATATAAGCCAGAACACAAGGTGGAGCATGCACTGGAAGTTCATTTGAGTGGCTAGAGGCCCTGGCATGCCCATTCTCTATCTGTGTGAGCCTTTCTCTCTCTGTCAAATTAATTATTTAATTTAATTAAATATTAAAAAAGCTTTCAAGCCAGGCATGACAGCGCACATCTTTAATCCCAGCACTCAGGAGGCAGAGGTAGGAGGAGCGCCATGAGTTAGAGGCCACCCTGAGACTACACAATGAATCAGTGAATTCCAGGTCAGCCTGGGCTAGTGCTACCTTGAAAAAAAAAAAACCCACCAAAAAAAATCTCATTTCTGAAATTGAGCATACATTTTGTTAGTTTATACAATGTATAGCTATTAATATGTTAAATGCTAAATCAAAAAAAAGGCTAGATTAAAAATGTAAAACCCAATAAATCCTATGATTCATTTAATAGTTTTAACATTATATTCACCTTAGAAGCTTGTCTTAAAACATCCACCACAACTTTGACCGGTAAGCCTGATGTAATTTCTTTCATTGCCTCGATGCACCATTTGTATGCCTTAAAAAATTTTAAGAATAAATAAAACTGTGATAAAATCAAATTGACAGTATCTAATAAAATCAGTGTGAATATTGCCTATAAGCTTTCAAGTACTTAAAAACATAGGAGGAGGGGCTGGAGGGATGGCTTAGCAGTTAAGGCGCTTGCCTATGAAGGCAAAGAACCCTGGTTCAATTCCCCAGGACCCACGTAAGCCAGATGCACAAGGTGGTGCATGTGTCTGGAGTTTGTTTGCAGTAGTTGGAGGCCCTGGTGCACCCATTCTCTCTATCTGCCTCTCTCTCCCCAAATAAATAAAAATTAAAAAAACAAAACAAAACACAGGAAGATCGCTGTGAGCTCAAAGCCAGCCTGGAACTACAGAGTAAGTTTGAGGTCAGACTGGGCTAGAGTGAGACCCTACCTCGGGGGTGGGGACGACATACACGATACTGACACATATAATTTTCTGAGGATCCTTTCTTTTTTTGGGGAGGGCGGAATTCGAAGTAGGCTCTCACTCTAGCCCAGGCTAACCTGGAACTCACTCTGTAGTCCCAGGCTGGCCTTGAACTCAGCGATGCTCCTACCTCTGCCTTTTGAGTGCTGGGCTTAAAGGCGTGTTCCATCATGCCCTAAATTTTCTTGAAAAGATGTTCTAATATGTTCATTAACAAATTTAACTGACACAACAGTCCCATGAGATATATAGTATTATTATGGGAAAATGAGATGCAGAGAGGTTAAGTGAGAGCAATGAGCTAGCTAGCATCCAGGTGTGTAATAGGACACAAAACAAATCCTTTCCCTAGTGATTGGCAGCAGAAGGAATAAAGCACATTAAATTATGAATAGTGAAAACTGCTATGCAGAAACAAAGTAATTTTTGAAGGATTCAAGAGACAGGGAGAAAAATAATCATTTCTTCTGTTCAATAAGTTTCCTTTTCTTTTTTTTTTTTTAAAAAAAAAGATAATCAGAAATAACTTTGATGCAAAAATGAAATGAAATGAAATGAAAACTACCCACCAGAATGAGGCCAAAATATCTGGTTCAAGTTTGCTAAATAAGCTGATTTTGTACCACAGTAATGAGATTAAACCTTTAGAACTAATATGGGCATGGTGGCGTATGCCTTTAATCCTAGCACTTGGGAGGCAGAGGTAAGAGGACTTAGAGTTCAAGGCCACTCTGAGACTACATTAGTGAATTCCAGGTCAGCCTGAGCTAGAGAAAGACCCTAGCTCAAACAAACAAACAAACAAACAAACAAACAAACAAACAAACAAACAAACAAAAAAAGGGCTGGAGAGATGGCTTAGGGGTTAAGGCGCCTGCCTCCTAAGCCTAAGAACGCTGGTTCCAATCTCCAGGTCCACGTTTAGCCAGATTCAAAGTGACGCAAGGGCACAATGCCGCACTTGACCACAAGGGGGCGCACACATCTGGATTTCGTTCGCAGCAGCTGAGAGGCTGCTGGCGCGCCCATCTCTATCTGTCTTCTCCCTCTCTCTGTCTCTCTCAAAAAAAAAAAAAAAAAAAAGGCAGGTGTGGTGGTGCATGTACAGAGTAAGTTTGAGGTCAGACTGGGCTAGAGTGAGACCCTACCTCGGGGTGGGGACGACATACACGATACTGACACATATAATTTTCTGAGGATCCTTTCTTTTTTTTTTTTTGAGGCGGAATTGAGTAGGCTCTCACTCTAGCCCAGGCTAACCTGGAACTCACTCTGTAGTCCCAGGCTGGCCTTGAACTCAGCGATGCTCCTACCTCTGCCTTTTGAGTGCTGGGCTTAAAGGCGTGTTCCATCATGCCCTAAATTTTCTTGAAAAGATGTTCTAATATGTTCATTAACAAATTTAACTGACACAACAGTCCCATGAGATATATAGTATTATTATGGGAAACTGAGATGCAGAGAGGTTAAGTGAGAGCAATGAGCTAGCTAGCATCCAGGTGTGTAATAGGACACAAAACAAATCCTTTCCCTAGTGATTGGCAGCAGAAGGAATAAAGCACATTAAATTATGAATAGTGAAAACTGCTATGCAGAAACAAAGTAATTTTTGAAGGGATTCCAAGAGACAGGGAGAAAAATAATCATTTCTTCTGTTCAATAAGTTTCCTTTTCTTTTTTTTTTTTTAAAAAAAAAGATAATCAGAAATAACTTTGATGCAAAAATGAAATGAAATGAAAACTACCCACCAGAATGAGGCCAAAATATCTGGTTCAAGTTTGCTAAATAAGCTGATTTTGTACCACAGTAATGAGACTAAACCTTTAGAACTAATATGGGCATGGTGGCGTATGCCTTTAATCCTAGCACTTGGGAGGCAGAGGTAAGAGGACTTAGAGTTCAAGGCCACTCTGAGACTACATTAGTGAATTCCAGGTCAGCCTGAGCTAGAGAAAGCCCTAGCTCAAACAAACAAACAAACAAACAAACAAACAAACAAACAAACAAACAAACAAAAAAAGGGCTGGAGAGATGGCTTAGGGGTTAAGGCGCCTGCCTCCTAAGCCTAAGAACGCTGGTTCCAATCTCCAGGTCCACGTTTAGCCAGATTCAAAGTGACGCAAGGGCACAATGCCGCACTTGACCACAAGGGGGCGCACACATCTGGATTTCGTTCGCAGCAGCTGAGAGGCTGCTGGCGCGCCCATCTCTATCTGTCTTCTCCCTCTCTCTCTCTCTCAAAAAAAAAAAAAAAAAAGGCAGGTGTGGTGGTGCATGTCTTTAATCCCACCACTTGGGAGGCAGAGGTAGGAGCATTGAGTTTGTGAGGCCACCCTGAGACTACATTGTTAATTCCAGGTCAGCCTGGGCCAGAGTGAGACCCTATCTCAAAAACAAAACAAAACAAAACCCCCCCAAAACCAAAAATAAAATAAAAATAATAAAATAAAATACTATCCTAAGAGTGGAGCATAACTTTAATCTCAGCACTCAGGAGGCTGAAGTAGGAGGATAGCTGTGAGTTCAGGCAAGCCTGGAGCTACAGAGGAAGTGACAGGTTAGGCTGGGCTAGAGTGAGACCCTGTCTTGAAAAAAGCCAATGTATAAATAAATACATGAATGAATGAATGAATGAATGAATAAATAAAATACTGTACTACCCCTTCATCTCCACTTTGAGAAGTATGAGAAGTACATACTTCCTTTTTGATATTAAAGACAGGGCTGGGGATATAGCTAGTTCAGTGGCAGAGTGCTTGAAAATTAAAGGCATGTTAGCCAGGCGTGGTAGTGCACACCTTTAATCCCAGCACTAGGGAGGTAGAGGTAGGAGGATCACAGTGAGTTTGAGGCCACCCTAAGACTACATAGTGAATTCCAGATCAGCCTGAGCTCGAGTGAGACATGAGTTCCTATCTCGAAAAGCCAAAAATAAAATAAAATAAAAATAAAATAAAATAAAAATAAAATAATAAAATAAAATATAAAGGCATGTGAATGCCTTTTAAGTTTGGAGAGTTTACTCAGAATGATATATCCAATCAAAAACATCTACTAAAGAAGCCCACATATGGTGGTGCATACCTTTAATCCCTGCTTCAAAAAGAACAAAAAATAAAAAATTAGTAATGTTTAGCTACAGAATTAGCTACATTCAAACAAGTTAGGCAGAGAAACATTCAAATTAAGCAAAAAAGGCCCCAAACTATGCTTGTATATATTTAAAAATCCACTTCACAAATTCTCCTTTTGCCTAATTTACATATTCTATTAGAAAGAAATGATTTTTCCCATTTCATAATATATTTCATTTATTTATTTTTATTGACAACTTCCTAATTGTAGACACAATATATTTTATTAAGTAAACAACCATGGTGGTGTATACCATAATCCCAGTTACAGGACTTGGGATGCTAAGCCAGGCGGACCATGGGCTTGAAGCCATTGTGAGCTACCTAGAAAGAGCCTATCTCAAACAACGTAAACCTTAGGTGCTGGGAATCTAGCTCAGTTGGCAGAGTGCTTGCTGAGTATGCACAAAGACCTAAACTTCATTCTCAGTGCCACATAAGCTGGGTGTGATGGTGCATGCCTCAAATCCCAGCACTTTGGATGTAAAAGTAGGAGTATTAGAAGTTTAGGGTCATCCTTGGCTACATAATGAGTTCAAAGGCAGCCTGGCATAAATGAGACTGTGTGCCAAAAAGAAAACAGGGGCTGGAGAAATGGCTTAGCGGTTAAGGTGCATGCCTGTAAAGTCAAAGGACCATGGTTTGATTCCCCAGGTCCCACGTAAGCCATATGCACAAGGCAGTGCATGCATCTGGAGTTTGTTTACAGTGGCTGGAGGTCCTGGCATGCCCATTCTCTCATTCTATCTCTATCTGCCTCTCTTTCTCTCTCAAATAAATAAATAAAACTAAAATATTTAAAAAAATAAAAAGCAAACAAAAAAGCTGAGCATAGTGGCGCACACCTTTAATCCCAGCACTTAAGAGGCAGAAGCAGAAGGATTGCTGTTGAGTTAGAGGCCAGCCTGAAATTACATAGTGAAGTCCAGGTCAGCTTGGGCTAGAGCAAGACCCTACCTCAACAAAACAATACAAAATCAACCCCCCCCCAAAGCCCCATATGTAAGATACGTAAAACATATCAGAAATAACTGATTTATTCTGTTTTGTAGGCAGCTATTAACAACGCTATGTACTTCAAAACACTTGGGAGATTGAAGTAGGAGAAACACAAGTTCAAGGTCGTCATGGGTTACAAAGATAGACACTGTCATAAAACAACAAAAAATTCACATACCTCATCATAGTGACTTTTGGCAAATAGTAGTGCACAAAGTTCTCCATAAAGAGCAGCTTTGTTTGCTTGCTGGCCATGTTCTGACAGTTTATCCATATACGTTTGAGCTAATTTAAATGTTTCTTCACCTAAATGGTATTTGCAATTTCCATTTCGTACATGAAGCAACCTGCAAAAACAACTGTCCTTTATTCCTTGTACATCTAGTACCCGGGCCTGATAACCTTACAGTTACAATGCAGCACCTAAATGCCAAAATAGATGCAGAAAATGAGGCAGCACTGAAAAAAACTAGCTACAAATGGAGCTGATAATGCTCGAGGAAGTACAATACACGATCTTCCCAGAAAGCTTGTCAGGACCAATCTCATCCAATTTTAATCCCTTATCTTCCCTAAACATTTATTTTGCATAGTCACATGTGCTAAACTCTAAAAAAAAAAAAATTACTTTTACTCCAGATTCAAAAAAAATCACCCTAAGCCGGGCGTGGCGGCGCACGCCTTTAATCCCAGCACTCGGGAGGCAGAGGTAGGAGGAGCGCCGAGAGTTCGAGGCCACCCTGAGACTACATAGCTAATTCCAGGTCAGCCTGGACCAGAGTGAGACCCTACCTCGCAAAACCAAAAAAAAAAAAAAAAAAAAAAATCACCCTGATATATTACTACTTACCATTACCTTCCTTTCTTTTTTTTTCTGTTTCTTTGGGTTTTTTGAGGTAAGGTCTTGCTCCAGCCCAGGCTGACCTGAAATTCACTATGTAGTCTCAGGGTGGCCTTGAACTCATGGTGATATTCCAATCTCTGCCTCAATTTAAAACTATTGTACAATTTTTGGGCTCATAAGGTTTTCTTTTCTTACTGCTCACATCCATTCTAGTTCAAAAACATTTTGTGAATTACTATGAATGAAGAAGTACATTTCAGGAAGTTATATACAAACAAGCTCTAAGTGTTGTACCTGTGTTCTCTGATTCAACCCAATTGTTTTGTTTTTTGTGGTTTTTTGAGGTAGGGTCTCACTCTAGCCCAGGCTGACCTGGAATTCACTATGTAGTCTCAGGGATGCCTTGAACTCATGGTGATCTTCCTACCTCTGCCTCCTGAGTGCCGGGATTATCCGCCACCAGGCCCGGCTTGATTCAACCCAATTGGAACATAAAATTAAAGTGAAACACTGTGGAATACATTTTGTACATTGTGACACATAGTATGATTTTGAAAGAGAACTTGAATACAACAGTATGTACTTAAAAGCTCACACTAGGGCTGGAGAGATGGCTTAGCTGTTAAGAAGGTTGCCTGCAAAGCCTAAGGACCCAGGTTTGCTTTCCCAGTCCCCACATAAGCCAGATGAACAAGGGGGCATAAGCATCTGGAGTTCGTTTGCAGTGGCTAGAAGCCCTGGTGCACCCATTCTCTCTTTCTCTATCTGCTTCTCTCTCTCTCAAATAAATAAAAAAATTTTAAAGTTCACACTGAAATTTTAGGAATACACCAGCAATCAGTGTACTCAGCTTAATGAAGAACAGTCTGAAATGAGAACCACTTTAAAATGAGTTTAAAATTATGCAATCATAAAGATTTTCTTTTATTTCTGCTTTCATCCACTCTTGTTTATCTACTAATATTAACTACATTTCATTTAGTATCATACAAGTATCATATATGGGAAAGTTACATATGAAAGTTACATACTCAAAGTGTTGTGTTGAAGTGCTGGGTTTAAAGATGTGAGCTCCCATGCCCTGCTATCTTCCATTCTTATTTAGGATCTGGACAGATGGCTCAGTGGTTAAGAGCTAGCATGAGGACCTTAATTTGTATAAATTTTTCCCTGCCTAACTTGTTTGAATAGACATGTTCTATTAATTGGACCTTAATAGATATTTTGTTCTGGGGTGTGTGTGTAACATGGGGGTGTGTATGTGGTGTTCTACTTGCATTGAAACTAAAGATCACCAATTTGGCTAGACTAGCTAGTCAGCAAGCCCTAGATATCCTCCTGTTGTTGCCTCTCCAGCAGTGGGGTAACAGGCACATACTGCCACACCCAGCTTTGACATGGGTATTGGCGATCTTGAACTCAGGTCCTCCTGATTGTGGAGCAAGCACTTTTCCCACTGAGCTACCTCCCCAGCCTAAATTTGCTTATTTTTCCACTACAGTAAGTCCAATGCAAATGACAGAAGTAACATCTGTCTTGTATCCTTTATCCCCACTGATAAAAATACCAAATCCTTTTATATAAAATAATTTACAAGGCTGGAGAGATGGCTGAGCGGTTAAGGCGCCTGCCTCTTAAGCCTAAAAATGCTGGTTCAATCTCCAGGTCCCACGTTTAGCCAGATTCAAAGTGATGCAAGGGCGCAATGCCGCACTTGACCACAAGGGGGCGCACACATCTGGATTTCTTTCGCAGCAGCTGAGAGGCTGCTGGCGCGCCCATCTCTGTCTTCCTCTCCCTCTCTCTCCAAAATAAAAAAAAAATAATAATAATAATAATAATAATAATAATAATAATGTACAACCATTATGACAGTTTAATGAATTGTAAGAACAGCAAAATACTTGTGATCAGACTAAATTCTAGATAGTAAAGACTATACATCTACACAGCCTATAATAAGATAAAATAGTGTTAAGACTGGGCAAATACTTACCTATTATGTGGTGGTTTGAACCACAAGTCTCCCATACCTTCATGTGACCTTTTTCTGGGGTGGGGGGGAAGCTTGAGGTAGAGTCTCACTCTAGGCCAGGGTAACCTGGAATTCACTATGTAGTCTCAGGGTGGCCTCAAACTCACAGTGATCCTCCTACCTCTGCCTCTCAAGTGCTAGGATTAAAGGAGTATGTCATCATACCTGGCTCGAAATATTTTTTATTTACTTGCAAGGAGAGAGAAGAGAGAGAGAATGGTCATAGGGCTTCTAGCCATTGCAAACGAACTCCAGGTGCATGTACCACTTTGTACACCTGGCTTTATGGGAGTACTGGGGAATTGAACCCAGTTTGTTAGGTTTTGCAGTCAAGCACCTTATTTGCCGAGCCATCTCTCCAGTCCCAAATTCATGTTTTGAATGCTTGGTTCCCCACTTGGTAATAATGAGAAGTGGAGCCTGGCTGGAGGAGGTGTGTTCCTGGCTTTGGGGTTGTTATAGCCAGCTCCCCCTTGTCAAGAACTTGACTCACTCTCTTGCTAGAATTTTCTACCTGCTGTGGCAGAAGTGAAGTCCAGCCTCTGCTTATGCCATGCTTTCTCCTGCCATCATGATGCTTCCTCCTCTCAAGACTGTAAGCCAAAATAAATACTTTCTTCCCATAAGCCCTATGTTGCAGACAGCTTCAGGTTCGCTGAGATGAACTTCCAGACCAGGCACAGTTATGGAGGAAGGGATATTATTTATTGAAACTTACAGATCCAGGGGAAGTTCCATAATGGCAAGAGAAACGGCTTGCCCTTCACAGGACCAGGCAAGAGAGAGAAAAGCCAACCAGGCACCACAGCACACAGAGCAAAACTACCGCCAAAAGGTCACACAGCACACTTCAGGAACTCCTGCTAGGCACATTTGCATATCTTTACAATGGAATCTCAAACCATCACCACACCTTAAGACCGGGGCCCCCAGTGACCTTGCCTCTAGCAAGGTGATTGCAGATGCAAACTATAACTAGTAAAACACTGAATATATTGGGGGACATATATTCAAACTACCACACCCTATAAGCTGCTTTTGTCAGGTGTTTTCTCCCAGGCATCATGAAGGAATAACTGCAACAATTACAATGCTGGTTTAAAAATTATGTCCCTTTATAGGTACAGTTTTCTGAAAATGCTTAGACAGAAGGAGAATGAGATCAAAGAAAACCAAGCACAGCACTAATCCCAGCACTGCAGAGGCTGAGTCAGGACTAAATAGTGAAACTGTCTCAATAAACCAAAAATAAATTACACACACCGATAAAACCAAGTGGGCTGTGGATAAAGCTCAGTGGTAGAGCATCTGCCTATCATGTATGAGGTCCTGGGTCTCCAGCACTTGGGAGGGGAGTGATGGTGTAGTGTTTAGGTAGGGATCAAGTACAGATAAGCAGTTAAGCAGAATTCTTCAGGATTATAAAAAATCAAAAGTTCCTTCAGTGAGGCCTGGTGGTGCAGGCCTGAATTTTAGCTACTCAAGAGGCTGAAGCAGGAAGGCTGGAAATCAAGGACTGCCTGGGTCACACAGTGAGTACAAGGCCAGCCTGTCAACAAGACCCAGTCTACAAACAAAATATTAAAAAGGGCCGAGGAAGGCTGGGGGAATGGCTTAGTGGAGAAGGCACTTGTCTGCAAAGGCTAATGACCCAAGTTCAATTTCCTAGTACCCACATAAAGCCAGATGCACAAAGTGGCACATGCACCTGGAGTTCATTTGCAGTAGCTTGGAGGACCTGGTACACTTGTTCTCTCTCTCCCTCTCTGTTTCTCTTGCTAAGTACATAAATAATAAAAAGAAAAAAAAAATTTTTAAACGGGCTGAGGAGGGCTGGGGAGATGGATCATTGAGTGAAGGACTTGCCATCCAAGCACGAGAACCTGAGGTTGGACTCTATACACCTATATAAAAAACCAGGCACAGGGCTAGAGAGATGACTCAGTTTTTGAGGTGCTTTCTTGAAAAGCTGACAGCCTGAGTTCAAGTCTCCAGGACCCACGTAAAGCCAGACACACAAAGTGGCACATGCATCTGGAGTTAGTTTGCAGTGGCTAGAGGCCCTGGTGTGCCCATTCTCTCTCTCTGAACTAAATATTTGGGTATGGTAGTGGACGCCTTTAATATCGACACTCTGGAGGCTGTTATGAGGATTGCCATGAGTTTGAGGCCAGCCTGGAGCTACAGAGTAAAAAGTTCCAGGTCAGCCCCAACTAGAGTGAGACTCTACCTTGGAAAAAAAAAATAAAAGGGCCGGGTGTGGTGGCACACGCCTCTAATCCCAGCACTTGGGAGGCAGAGGTAGGAGGATCACCATGAGTTCGAGGCCACCCTGAGACTACAGAATGAATTCCAGGTCAGCCTGAGCTAGAGTGAAACCTTACCTCGAAAAAAAAAAAAAAGGTTGGAGAGATGGCTTAGCAATTTAAGTGTTTGCCTGTGAAGCCTAAAGACCCTGGTTCAAGGCTCGATTCCCTAGTACCCACATAAGCCAGATGCACAAAGTGGCGAATGCATCTAGAGTTTGTTTGCAGTGGCTGAAGGCCCTGGTGCATCCATTCTCTCTCTCTCTCTGCCTCTTTCTCTCTCTATCGCTCATAAATAAATAAATAAAACAAAAAGAAAACAAAAAAAGATCACTATTAGAAATACAGAGAGTTGAGGAGCTGGAGAGATGGCTTAGCACTTAAGTACTTACCTACAAAGCCTAAGGAACCAGGTTTGATTTCCCAGTACCCACATAAGCCAGATGCACAAGGTGGCACATGTATCTAGAGTTTGTTTGCAGTGGCTAGAGGCCCTGGTGCGCCCATTCTCCCTACCTGCCATGTACTCTCTCTCTCTCTTTCTCTCAAATAAAAATAATAATAATAAATAACTTGCTCCCTAGTACCCATGTAAAGCCAGATGCACAAAGTGACGCATACATATGGAGTTCGTTTGCATTGGCTAGAGGCCCTGGCATGTCCATTTTTTTTCTCTCTCTCTCCTTGGCTTGCAAATAAATAAATAAAAACAAAAAAATAAATTGAGAAATCCTGCTGGAGCTGAGCTGAAAAACCTCCTTGTAGATTAGCTGACAGAAAGTTGGAGAAAGTTACACTGCATGCAGCTCCATGGGAGAGAGAAAAATCACCAGTGGAGATAACAGTGGACACTGCAAGCCTTAAGTTTGGCTAGCCAGAACAAATGAGCCAATGGGTGCAATAGTGGCATATCTGTTATGGGAGAAACCAAAATGCTCTTTAATTGAACTGGATGCCTGCTCTGTGGGAGGGACTACATCCCTGATACTGAAAACCTATGACGGGGAAAGTCATGAGCCCTAGAGGTGTAATACCTGCTGGTGTCTGGCTAAATGCATATAGTATGCTCACCAAACTGTCCAGTAAACATTTCTCTTAATGTAATGCTACTCTAACTTTGGGCTAGGGAAGCTTCTCTTTTCAGATGGCAGTGACATTGGAATGACTCAAAAAGCACCATGTGCTAAGAAGTGACAGAGGAGTTCTCAGCACTGAAGCATCTCTAACACACCTTCCAAGGCTCAGGGTCCATTGTGGAAGAGGGGGGCAGAAAGAGTGTAAGAGCCAAAGGAAGGGTAGGACTCCTTACAATGTACTCTCCAGACACAAAATGGCCTGGATATCCATGATCTGACACTACCTACACAAGACTCTGAGCATGTAGATCTGAATGGAAAACCCATGTCAAGTGCCAGGCATGACAGAACATACCTTTAGTCCTAGCTCACAGATGAATCCCTAGAGCTTGGTGGCCAGCCAGTTTTAGACTAATTGATGAAGTCTAAGATAGAAACCCTCTCTCAAAGGATTAAGGATGATGGCTGATGTTTCCCGGCCTCCACACACACAAACATGCATATGCACTGTTTTTTTAAGTAGAAGGTGCCTACTTAGAGGAAGTCGATCACTGTAATGTACCTTTGGGGGCTGTATCTTGCTTGCCCTGGCCTTCTCATGTAGCCTTTGTTCTGACATAATGTAAGCTACTCCAACATGCTTCTGCCATGATGTTTTGCTGAAGTGCACAGGACCAAGGAACATTGACTAAACCCCTGAAACAGTAAGCCTAAGTAAGTCTTTCCCTCTTTAAATTATTTATATTTAGTCAAGACAATCAAAAAAAACAACTAACATTTGTTGAAAGCAAACTTTTTTTTTTTTTTTTCGAGGTAGGGTTTCACTCTGGCTCAGGCTGACCTGGAATTAACTATGTGGTCTCAGGGTGGCCTCGAACTCATGGTGATCCTCCTACCTGTGCCTCCCAAGTGCTGGGATTAAAGGTGTGTGCCACCATGCCCAGCTTTTTATTTTTTAATTTTCATTTTTTGTGAATGCAAACTTAAGGAAATGAATCTCTCACCTTTCTATCTTTTTCTAAGACTAGCTACCATTTTAGAAATAAATTTTGGGTGTAGCTCAATGGTTGGTATGCAAGTGAATAGTATCTGTAAGTCCCGGGGTTTAATTCTCAGCATGAAAGAAAGAAAAAATAACAAATGAAAATAAATGTATTGGATGGGAAAGGTTAATGAAAATAAAGACTGATATGGGCTTATTTTCAATTGTTTAAAATATTTTTTGCAAGGGGGGAGAAAATGGGCACAGCAGGGCCTCCGGCCACTGCAAGCGAACTTCAGATGCATGTTCTACTTTGTGCATCTGATGGGGAACTGAACCAGGGCAGTCAGGCTTTGTAAGCAAGTGCCTTTAACCACTGAGCAATCTCTCCAGTCTCTATTTTCAAATTTTATTGTGATGAAACGTGTAAGACAATTGCCACAAGAACTTTTTTCTGCTTTTTTCTTTTGAGACAGGGACTCACTATGTAGGTCAGGCTAACCTCTAACCTGTGATCCTTCTTCCTTTGCCTTTCAAGTGCCGGGATGTGCTTCCACACCCAGCTTGAACCATTCCTAAGTGTGCAATTCAGTATCATTAATTCTATTTATCATGTTGTGCAACCACCATCATCATCCAATCGCAAACAGAAACTATGCAATCATAAAGTAACAATTCCCTAGTCTCCCTAACCCTCTAGCCCTTAGCCCTTAGTTACTTTTAATCTACTTTTTGTTTCTTTTCTTTTCTTTCTTTTATGGCCAGATAGGGTCTGGTCTTCTACCCTAGCCCAGGCTGATCTGGAACTCATTCTGTAGCCCCAATAGTGGGATTAAAGACATGCACCACCAGCTCTTTTAATCTAGTTTGCATCTCTATAAATTTGCTTTTTTTGTTTGTTTGTTTGTTTTGGTTTTTCAAGGTAGGGTCTTACTCTAGCTCAGGCTGACCTGGAATTCACTATGTAGGCTCAGGGTGGCCTCTAACTCACGGTGATCCTACTACCTCTGCCTCCCAAGTGCTGGGATTAAAGGTGTGTGCCACCACGTCCAGCTCTAAATTTGCTTCTTGTAGATATTTTATAAACGTAGTTTTTCCTCACTTCACAGAATAAAACAGATTCACCTATATTGTAGCACACCCTAGAACCAGTTAGGTAATTCAATGTACATACAAACAACTGCTTATCTGTCTATCTATGAATAGACATTTGGATCATTTCCACCTGTTGGCTCTTGTGCACATGGACACAGAAATCTGAGTCTCTGCTTTCTATTCATATGGGTATACACTTTGGAATGCAATTACTGGGTCGTATGGTAATTCTAAATTTAGCTTTTTGAGGCACTGCCAGACTGTATTCCACAGCAGCTGCACCATTTTACACTCATAACAACAATACAGACTTTCTGAATCCTTGCTAGCATTTATTTTCTGGTTTTTGTTTTGCTTGGTCTTTTTTTTTTTTTTTTTTGGTTTTCCGGGATAGGGTCTCACTCTAGCTCAGGATGACCTGGAATTCACTATGTAGTCTCAGGGTGGCCTCAAACTCTAGGCGATACTCCTACCTCTGCCTCCCAAGTGCTGGGATTAAAGGTGTGCGCCACCATACTCGGCATGGTCTTGTTTTTCACAGTACTGGTAATTGCTCTCAGGACATGACACATGCTTGAGGCAAGAGCTCTTACCACTGAGCTAATGTCTCCAGTCCCCTTCCCCCTTTAAAACTCATACATCCTGGCTGGAGAAATGGCTTTAGTGGTTAAGGCATTTGCCTGCAAAGCCAAAGGATCCTGCTTCAATTCTCCAGGACCCATGTAAGCCAGATGCACAAGGGAACATGCATCTGGAGTTTGTTTGCAATGGCTAGAAGCCCTAGCACGCCCATTCTCTCTCTGTCTGCCTCTCTTCTATCTCTCTCTCTCTGCTTGCAAATAAATAAATTAAAAAAAAAACTCATACATCCTTGGTACATATAAACTGTTATCTGTGTTTGACTTGGAGTTCCCTAATGACTGATACTGTTTATCTTTTCATATGACCCCTAACAATTTATATATCTTCTTTGGACATTTGAAAATTTGGGTCATTTGTTGTTAAACTGTAATTCTTTTTATTTTTATTTTTAAAATTTTTTATTTATTTGCAAACAGACACACACACACACACACAGAGCGAGGCGAGCGAGCGAGAGAGAGAGAGAGAGAGAGAGAGAGAGAATGGGCATGCCAGGGCCTCCAGCCACTGTAAACAAACCCCAGATGCATATACCACTTTGTGCACCTTCATGTGGGTACTGGGGAATCAAACTTGGGTCATTAGGTTTTTCAGGCAAGTGCCTTTCTTAAGCACCCAGTCTGCTCTCCAGCCCTCCTTTAATTTTTTTTTTTTTCGAGGTAGGGTGTTACTCTGGACAGGTGACCTGGAATTCACTATGTAGTCTCAGGGTGGCCTCGAACTCACAGTGATCCTCCTACCTCTGCCTCCCAAGTGCTGGGATTAAGGGCGTGTACCACCATGGCTGGCTTTTTTTTTTTTTTTGGCTTGTGGGTATGTGTAATATGTGTGGTGTGGTGGGAGTACGAAGACTCATACATGTGGTGGTAAGAGAATTCAGATGTCCTCCTCTATGATTCATCTATGTTATCCTTGAGACGGTCTCTCACAGAACCCAGAGCAGCCTCTTGTGGTCAGGTTGGCTGACCAGTGAGTGAGCCCCAAGGATTTTCTGGTCTCTGATTCCCACAGGTTACAAGTATACAGTCCTATCCAGCTGTTTGTATGGATGCTGGGGAATTCAACTCAGGGTGGATCAAGCCCTCTTTTTGTTATTTTCATTTTTTGAGGTAGGGTCTCACTCTAGCCCAGGTTGACCTGGAATTCATTATGTAGCCTCAGGCTGGCCTTAAGCTCACAGCAATCCTCCTATCTCTGCCTCCTGGGTGCTGGGATTAAAGGCGTGGTGCCACCATGCCCAGCAGTCAAAGACAGGACAGGAGAGAGGGAGGAAGGGAGGGAAAAAGAGGGAGGAAGGACATGAACACAAATGTACTGGTGCTCCAGGGACTCTTCCCAATGCATATGAACTGCAAACTCCAAACACATGGGCCACTTTTGTGTGTCTGGCTTTACATGGTACTGGGGAATTAAATCCAGGCCATGAAGCTTTACAAACAAGTACCTTTAACTACTGAGCCATCTCTCCAGCTCCCAACTCTCATTTTTTATTATAGTAATTGGCATCTTCCTACTTTTTTTGTTAGTTTGGTATGGTTAGAGACAATTACTGTGAAATGTAGTAGACACTGTTGGCTCCCTGACAGCCATGCTTGCCTCCTCTCTCTTGGAGACAGAACCTGAATTTGTTCAAGCATTGACTTCTTTCTCACAGGAATAAGGAATAAATCATGACTAGCTTAAACTAATCAGAGTGTAGGGATACAAACCCCCTTGCCAGTGACTGACTCAAAGGTTACCAAATAACCTGGCACTCTGGTTTATAGACTCTATTTTAGATGGTTTCTGAGAAAGGTTTTCCTGTCTTTAATGAAAAACAAAAGTGCTTGAGAGCCGGTCATGGTGGCTCATGCCTTTAATCCCAGCACTTGGGAAGCAGAGGTAGGAGGAGTGCCATGAGTTCAAGGCCACCCTGAGACTACAGAGTGAATTCCAAGTCAGCCTGAGCTAGAGCAAGACCCTACCTCGAGAACCACCCCCCCACACACACATACAAAAAAAAGCTTGAGAAAGGAGTCTTCTCCTAGACAAGGGTATCTCAAACTACTGAATGATATCTACAACCATTGAAGAGCTAGCCAAAGACAAAACCATACACAGAGGATTAGCTAGCAGACAGATGGAAAGAAACGAGTTTCTGGATAATCTCCACAAATTCTGAATTAGCATGCTCTAGAGGTAACTGACATTATATTACTCTTCATATCAAATTTTTTGGATTGTATTGGGCTGGGAAAATGGTTCAGCAGTTAAAGGCACTTGCTTGAAAAGCCTGCTGGCCTGGGTTCAATTCCCCAGCACCCATGTAAAGCCAGATGTGTTTGGCAAGAGACTCTGGCATACCCACATACACACGTGTAGATAAATAAACAAAAATTTTGTATTTTTAGGATACACGGATTAGGGAGTGTCTGTCTTATTTGCTATACATAGGCTTCAGACCATTTTGTAAGTTATACATTCATTCTATTAGCAATATTACTTTCATATCAACTCAAAGACTCCATCTTTAATTATTTACTGTTAATATTTTTAGGTGGTGTTTCCTCTTATAAAAAGTTTTATTTTATTTGTTTAGCCAACACATATCCATAAGGTCATGTCCTCAAGAATTCTCACAGGTGACTTCTGTGACTTTCCTGACCTGTGTTTCAAGTTAACCTTGCTTCCCAAATAGTTGTTTTTCAAAATGATAGGCTTTAAAAACATGATAGAACATAAGAGACTTTGTGAGACAACTTTACAAAGACAATGTTTCCAGGGGAGTGGGTGGGGGATGGAGGGAAAAAAAAGAAAACCTTATCTTACATATAAGAACATCTGGTACTGAGAATTTCAGTTCTATAATATTTCTAAAACTTCCTTTTTATCTCCAGTTTGGAAAAAAATTCCTTAAACCTTTTTACAAACTGCTACTTAATTCATTTTTCAAACTACTCAATTTACATATAAGACACACTTTGAGTATTTTCCCCTGATAAGCACATGGCAATACCTTGGTATTTGAAAACTCTTTCATTTGTCCTAAAAATTAGTAAGGCACAGTATTTTCTTGCAATAAATGAGACACCACTATTTATCTTTAGATTTCAGTAAATTAAACTACATAAGACTGAGGTTCTCTTTTATCCAGATTCAAGTCCTTCCTTCACTCCTAGAAGAAGTTCTAAAGTTCCTTTCTTCATTAAAAAAAAAAAAAAAAAAAAAAAAAAAAAAAAAGCCAGAGCTGGCTTAGTGCTTATGGCGCTTGCCTGCAAAGCGTAAGGATCCAGGGTCAATTTTCCAGTACACAAGTAAGCCAGATGCACAAGGTGGTGCATGAGTCTGGAGTACTTTGCAGTG
The DNA here is from genome assembly GCA_036365145.1 of Orientallactaga sibirica. Taxonomy (NCBI): domain Eukaryota; kingdom Metazoa; phylum Chordata; class Mammalia; order Rodentia; family Dipodidae; genus Orientallactaga; species Orientallactaga sibirica. The sequence goes on along the minus strand of JAEOAD010002422.1, from coordinate 1,073,442 downwards.
GCTAGAGGCCCTGGAACACCCACTGTCTCTCAAATATAAAAAATAAATAAATATTTTTTTAAAAAAACCAATTGCACATGGTGGTGTACATCTTTAATCCCAGCACTTGGGAGCAGAGGTAGGAGGATCACTGTGAGTTAAAGCCAGCATGGGACTACAGAGTTCCAGGTTAGCCTGCGCTAGAGTGAAACCCTACCTTGAAAACAAAACAAAACAAAATACCAACCAAGTGTGGCAGTGCACACCTTTAATCCCAGCACTTGGGAGGCATAGGAGTAAATCTGAGGTCACCCTGAGACTGCATAGGGAATTCCAGGTCAGTCTGGGCCATAGCAACATAGTACCTTAAAAAACCAACCAACCTGGGCTGGAGAGATGGCTTAGTGGTTAATGCACTTGCCTGAGAAGCCTAAGAAACCATGTTCAACTCTCCAGATCCCACGTAAGCCAGATGTACACATGTGCAAGGACACATATGCACACAAGGTGACACACATATCTGGAGTTTGACTGCAGTGACTGAAGGTCCTAGCATGCCAACTCTCTCACTCTCATAAAAAAAATTTTTTAAAATCAACCAAACAATCAATCAGGGGCTGCAGAGATGGTTTAGCAGTTAAGGTGCCTGTGAAACCTAAGGACCCAGGTTTGATTCCCCAGCATCCACATAAGCCAGATGCACAGGTGGTGCATATATCTGGAGATTGTTTGCAGTGGCTGGAGGCCTTGGAGCACCCAATCTCTCTCACTATCTGCCTCTCTCTCTCAAATAAATGGGTTATACTGTAATCTCTGTATTTAAAAGGACAAGGCAAGAGATTGCTGTGTATTCCAGGACAGCCTAGGCTACACACTGAAACCCTGTCTCAAAAACAAAACAGCCAGGCGTGGTGGTGCACGCCTTTAATCCCACCACTTGGGAGGCAGAGGTAGGAGGATTGCCATGAGTTTGAGGCCTCCCTGAGACTACATAGTTAATTTCAGGTCAGCCTGGGCTAGAGTGAGACCCTACCTTGAAAAACCAAAACAAACAAACAAACAAACAAACAAACAAACAAACAGGAAGCTGGGCATGGTGGCGCACACCTTTAATCCCAGAGGTAGGAGGATCGCTGAGAGTTTGAGACCACCCTGAGAATACATAGTAAATCCTAGGTCAGTTTGAGTTAGAGTGAGACCCTACCTCAGAAAACAAAAACAAAACAGGAGGGCAAGGCTGGGTTCAATTCCCCAGTATCCACATAAAGCTGGACATAAAGTGGCACATTTGTTTGCAATTGCAAGAAACCCTGGTGCATGAACACATATAAAGAAAATCTTCTGAGTTGGGCATGGTGGTGCACGCCTTTAATCTCATCACTCAGGAGACAGAGGTAGGAGGATTGCTGTGAATTCAAGGCCAGCCTGAGACTACACAATGAATTAGTGAATTCCAGGTCAGCCTGGGCTAGGGTGAGACCTACCTTGAAAAACCAAAAAAAAAAAAAAAAAAAAATCTGGAGAGATGGCTCAGCAGTTAAGGCACTTACCTGCAAAGCCCAACAACCCTAGTTCAATTCCCCAGTATCAACATAAAGCCAGATACAGAAAGTGGCACATGCACCTTGAGTTTGCCTGCAGTGGCTAGAAACCCTGGTGTGCCCATACTCACACTTACATACACAGACACTCTATGTATCTCTCTGCTACTTAAAGGGCTAGAGAGATGGCTTAGCAGTTAAGGTCCTTGCCTGCGAAGCCTAAAGACCCAAGTTTGACTCTGCAGGGCCATGTAAGCCAGATGCACAAGGTGACACAAAAATGCAAGGTTGCACATGTGCACAAGGTGGCGCATGTGACTGAAGTTTGATTGAGGTGGCTGCATGCCAATTTTCTCTCTCTCTGACATTAAAATAAAAGGCCAGTCTGTTGGGCTTGCCTCAAAAAAAATTAAATGAAAGTAAATAAATACATATATATTGGCTGGAAAGATGGCTTACTGGTTAAGGTGCTTGCCTGCAACGCCTAAGAATGCAGTTTCGACTCCTTAGAACACATGTAAGCCAGATACACAAGTTGACACTTGTGTACAAGGTCATGTGAGCACACAAGGTGGTGCACATGTCTGGAGTATGATTGTAATGGCTAGAGGACTGGGTGCACCCATTCTCTGTCTCCTTCTCTCTCATAAAAAAAGAAAAAAGAGCCAGGTATGGTGGCACATGCCTTTAATCCCCGCACTTGGGAGGCAGAGGATTGCCGTGAATTCGAGGCCGCTCTGAGATTATACAGTGAATTCCAGGTCAGCTTGAGCTAGGGTAAGACCCTACCTCAGAAAAACAAACAAAAAAGTAAAGAAAATCTTAAAAATCATTTAACAATTAATATACAGATTATGGGGCTGGAGGAGAGATGGGTTAGTGGTTAAGACACACGCCTATAAAGCCTAAGGACCCCAGTGCAATTCTCCAGGTCCCATGTAAGCTGCTGCACATGGTGACACTTGTGTCTGGAGTTTGCTTGCAGTGGCTAGAGGCCCTGGCATGCCCATTCTTTCTCTCTCTCTGTCTCAAATAAATAAATATAAGTAAGTCTTTAATATACAGACTATAAAACAAAATTATATGTAAGCAGATTAACAACATTCTGGAGATGAGAAGTCAGACTACTCAAGTTATGACATATAAACATCACTTAAGATTTATGCAAATTTGGGCTGGAGGGATGGCTTAGCAGTTTAGGCATTTGCCTGCAAAGCCAAAGGACCCAGGTTCGGTTCCCCAGAACCCACATTAGCCAGATGCACAAGGGGGCACATGCATCTGGAATTTCGTTTGCAGTGGCTAGAGGCCCTGACGTGCCCATTCTTTCTCTCTGTCTCTCTCCCTCTTTCTCTATCAAATAAATAAATAAATAATAAAATATGCTTAAAAAAAGATTTATGCAAATTTGAAGAGCACAGAGGGAATTAAAAACAAACAAGCCAGATGTGGTGAAGCATGCTTTTATTTTTTATTTTTATTATTTTTTTAATATTTTATTTTTTATTTATTTGAGAGAGAGAGAGAGAGAGAGATATACAGAAATAGGCAGGTAGAGAGAGAGAGAGGGAGAGAGAATGGGTGCGCCAGGCCTCCGGCCACTGCAAACGAACTCCAGATGCATGCATCCCCTTGTGCATCTGGCTTACGTTGGTCCTGGAGAATTGAGCCTCGAACCGGGGTCCTTAGGCTCCATAGGCAAGCATTTAACTGCTAAGCCATCTCTCCAGCCCTGAAGCATGCTTTTAATCCCAGCACTCAGGAGGCAAAGGTAAGAAGATTGTTGTGTGTTTGAGGCCTCCCTGAAACTAATTCCAGGTCACCCTGGATGAGAGCAAGACCCTACCTCAAGCCAGGCATGGTGGCACATGCCTTTGATTCCAGCACTCGGGAAGCAGAAGTAGGAGGATTGCCATGAGTTTGAGGCCACCCTGAAACTACACAGTGAATTAGTGAATTCCAGGTCAGCCTGGGCTAGAGTGAGACCCTACCTTGAAAAAATGAAAATAAAGAAAGAATGAGAAGAAGAAGAGTAGAGCTTGAGAGATGGCTGGGCAGTTAAGGCACTTGAGTGCAAAGCCTAAGGTCCTGGGTTTGATTCCGCAGTACCCATGTAAGCCAGATACACATGCATCTGGAGTTCATTTACAGTGGCTGGAGGCCCTGGTGTACCCACTCTCTTTTTTTCTCTGCTCTCCTCTCTCAAATAAATAAATCATATTTAAAAAGAAGAATACACAGAATTCTGAGTCAAAATGACAAAAGCCATTAAGTACCATTACAACACCTAATTGCAGGCTCTGTCCCAACTTACCTTACACAACACTCCACTGCACGAAACCAGTGAAGCATCTCATCATGCAGAGTACACAACTGAAGGCAAGACAGAAAAACTTTTTCAGCATCACTGTACCAGCCTGCATCTGAAAGAAAGCCACCTGAAGAACAAGAAAAATCAGTAACTTTAGGTACTTCAAAGTGTTTGAAAACTAAAGTGACATGCTTATAATCAATTACCTAAACTAATAAAACTCCGTAATTATTATTATCTTGTGCTTAACTTAAACACCAAACTGCCCAGCATGGTGGCATACATGCCTTTAATCTCAGCACTCTGAGGCAGAGGTAAGAGGATTGCTATGACTTTAAGGCCACCCTGAGACTATATAGTTAGCTTGGGCTAGAGCGAGACCCTACCTTGGAACCCCCACCCCAAAAAAAAGAAAAAACCAAAATCAACACTCTTGCAGACACAAAATGGCCTGGATATCCATGATCTCGCAGTGCCTGACACCACCTACACAAGACCATCATAATAGGAGGAAAAGATGATGACATCAAAATAAGAGACTGGTTGAGAGGGGGAGGGGATATAATGGAAAGTGGAGTTGTAAGGGGCAAGTGTGGGGGGAATTATTATAGTTTATTATCTATAATTATGAAGTTGTCAATAAAAAAATTTTGTAAGGAAAAAAAAAGCTGGGTGTGGTGGCACATGCACTCAGGAGGATCACTGTGAGTCCAAGGCCAACCCGAGACTACACAGTGAATTCCAGACCATCCTGGCTAGAGCAAGACCCTCCCTCAAGAAACCCCCAATGCAGGTTTGAACCCTCTAAGAATACTCCATAGCATAAGGGTTAACATTTTCTAGCTAGTGAGATAATCAAGTCTAGTTTGTTTATGCATGTTTTACTGGAGCTGAAGGGCCTCACACATATTGAAAAGAGAGTAGGAGAAAGCTAGCTCCTTTTAGGCAGTTTCAGTAAGAGATTAAGGCACAGAGAGAACCAGGAGATGCCACCCTACACGACACCTCACCCTGACCAAGAACAGAACTCTCTGCAGAAATGGAAATCATATCTAGAAGCTGTAGACTGTTACTAGAAAATTTTCAGTACCTGGGATGGGATACCTTCCAGTGAGTTGTTGGCCAAGAAGGTCCCAGTAGCCTCCAAAACATTAAAGGCTTTTGCCAAAGCCCTTGGTTTCCCTTGAGAAACAGATAGTAAGACCCTATTGCTGAAGACATCTCTTGCCTGAGAGGCAAGGTCACTGAGAAAGCAAGCTGGTGTGGAGCAGAAAACCTTCTCCCTGTAGACCAGCCAACTGAAAGCTGGAAAAAGCTGCACTGCATGCACTGTATGGGACACAGAAGTCTTCAGCAGTGAAAACAGTGGACACTGAATATTCAAGTTTGGCCAGACAGGCCCAATGACTGAACGGGTACAATAGCGGCATGTCTACTCTTGGTAACCAACTGCTCCATAATTGGACTGAAGGCCCTCTCTATGGGAGGGAATACGTACCTGATACTGAAAAACCTAAGCAAAAGTCTATGGCAGGTGAGGTCATGAGCCTTAGGGGTATAAAGCCTGCTCTTATCTGACTAAATGTATATATTATTCCCACCAAGCTGCCCTGGGGGCACTACACTTAATGTTCATATTCACATATTAACGCTACTCTCACTTCTGTATAGAGAAGCTTCTCTTTTCAGATGGTGATGACCACTGGGATGACCCAAAAGGCAACATAGTGCTGAGAAGAAGGGATGGAGGAGTGCCCAGCACTGAAACACCTCTGTCACACCCTCTAAGGCTCAGGGACCATTGTGGAAGAAAGAATGTAAGAGCCAAAGGAAGGATATGATTCCTTACAATGCAACTGCCCAGACAGAAATTGGCCTCGCTATCCATGACCTTGCAGTGCCTAGCAATACCTTCGCAAGACCCTCACAATATAAGAAAAAGATGATGACATCAAATTAAAAGAGAGACTAATGGAGAGAGGGAGGGGATATGATGGAGATTGGAGTTCTAAAGTGGAATGGGGGGAAGGGAGGGAAATATCATGTGTTTTCTGTATGTAAGTATAGAAGTTGTCAATAAAAAAAAATAGAAATCATGTCTCATCAAGAATGATCTACAAGGGCTGGAGGGATGGCTTAGTGGTTAAGGCGTTTGCCTGGGAAGCCTAAGGACCCCGGTTCAATTTCCCAGGACCCACGTTAGCCAGATGCACAAGGGGACACACGCATCTGGAATTTGTTTGTAGTGGCTGAAGGCCCTGGCGAGGCCATTCTCCCCACCCCCCCACCAACTTTCTCTGTCAAAATAAATAAATAAATAAAATATTTAAAGAAAAAAATTATTTACAAGCTGGGTGTGGTGGCGCACACCTTTAATCACAGCACTCGGGAGGCAGAGGTGGGAGGATTGCCGTGAGTTCGAGGCCACCCTGAGAATACATAATGAATTCTAGGTCAGCCTTGGCTAGAGTGAAACCCTACCTTAAAAAAACCAAAAAAAAAAAAAAAAAAAAAAAAAAAAATTAAAAAAAGTGCCTCCTTCTGTCCACAGTCTAGTGTGGTACAAATCAACTGGGTCTTCCCCTTGCATATAAAGGGTCTCATCTTTTTCCTGTCTGGGCTTCTTTTCTCTTTGCAGAGCTCTCTTAATTCCCTCTTATCTCTGCTTGCATATACACCAGTCTAGCTTCCCCCCTCAGGTTGGAAGGGAGAGCAAAACACTGTTTCTTGATCTGGGGCAACTCTTCTGCTTGCCTCTGCTTTTTTTGTTTGGGGTGACTTCTCACTTTGATTACATATGCATGATTTTCCTCTGGTTTCTGAATCTTCCATGTGTATATTTCTCTTACACTCTAGTTCTACCATGTGGATGAGAGCTCTCACTAACTCCAGGCCTGCTACCTGTGTAATTTCCTTAAACTTGGGTAACCATGAGTGTAACTCTTCATTTCTCCTGGGTCCTCAGGCTTTGCAGGCAAGTGCCTTAACTGCTAAGCCATCTCTCCAGCCTAAGCTAATAAATTCTAATTATTTTAATACTTTCACCTTGCACCATACACCAACCTTTTCAATTTCCCTATGTCATACTGCAAAAAAAGGTAAGAAATGTGGACTTCTTGGTGTAATAGTAGATCAGAAACAGCAACATGATAGTAAAGCTTGCTCAACTCATTTAGCAACCAACTGAATTACAGTCTTCCAGGAGCCCTAAATTCATTGCTGTTTGTTGAGATAGGCTCTTACCATGTAGCCCAACCTAGCTTCAAATGTTCTGTGTAGCCCAGGCTAGCCTTAAACACACAATCCTCTTGGCTCAGCCTTCTCAATGGTGGGATTACAGGTGTATGCTACATTCCCAGCCAAAGATCCTAATGTACTGGACATTACTTCCTCAAGATTATCCATATTCTTTGAGGTTCTATTTTGATTTTGGAGACAGTGTCTTGTCAACTTGCTTAGGCTGGCCTCAAACTCACATGCCTCCTGCCCCAGTCTCCCAAGTAGCTAAGATTACAGGTACCTAACACTATACCCACCTTTTATTGGTTTTCTTGTTTTCTTTTTTGGTCTTTTTATAATTTTGTCTCCCTCTCCCTGCAGTGCTGAGGACCAAACCCAGAGCCTTGTGCTTGTTAGGCAAGCGCTCATTCACTGAGCTAAATCCCCAAATCCCATCCCCCGCCCCACCTTTTACTGGAATTTTTGTTTGTTTGTTTTTAGAGGTAAGGTCTCACTCTAGTCCAGGCTAACCTGGAATTCACTATGTGGTCTCAGGGTGGCCTCGAACTCTTGTCAATGTTTCTACCTCTGCCTCCTGAGTGCTGGGATTAAAGACGTGAGCCGGGCCGGGCGTGGTGGTGCATGCCTTTAATTCCAGCACTCGGGAGGCAGAGGTAGGAGGATCGCCGTGAGTTCGAGGCCACCCTGAGACCACATAGTGAATTCCAGATCAGCTTAGGCCAGAGTGAGACCCTACCTTGAAAAACCAAAAAAAAAAAAGACATGAGCCACCACACCCAGCTATAGTATCTTTAACCTCTATAATAGCTAGAACTCAATCCATTTTTACTACACTATGCAAATAATTGTGTATTATGGTAACCACTCCACATGAATCCTCTCATTTAATTTTCACAACATACCCACAACTTAAATGCTATTAGAGCACCAATTAAACAGATAAACCCAGTGCTACCCCTTTACTTATTTATTTTTTGGTAGACTGGCTAACAAGCCTCAGAATTTCTCAGGTCTCCCCTTTCCACAGGGCTGGAGTTACAGGTGTGCATGAACATAGCCATACCTAGCTGTTTATGTGGGTACTGGGGAACTGAACTCTGGGTGAATCAGGCCCTTTCAGGCCTTCATGTTTGCACAGCAAGTGCTCTTACTCACTGAGCCGCATCCGCAGCTCACATACTTATATTTAATTAAACTTAATATAGTCAAACACTTGTTTTAATAACCAGAACTGTGATTTACAACATTCCAATACCCGCACCAAAAAACTAGCAAGCTTCTACTTCTCATCCAAACATATTACATGATATGCTAGTCACTGAGCTCTCTTTCTGCTTCAAGCATTCTAGACTGTTTGATGGTGCTGAGGCAAGGATCCTACAAGCCACTTTTCTCCTTTGCCAGCTGGCTCCCTTCCAGGATCTGCTAACAGGAAGTGCTACACAGCGGTGCTGCAAAACTGGAAGGGCAAGAGGCACTCCTTCCTGCTATTAACAGGACACTCCAGGGTATGAGTCTTTCCTCTGGCAGTGGCAGTTCATTCCAGGACACAATAGTCAATTCTAGCACTTGAAAAACCAGTTTCACAGTACCTTGTCAGCAACAGCTAGCAAGCTGCTACCTTAGACCCCTCTTTTCCACAGGTCCCCCTTTTCATGGCTCGGAGGCCATGAAAACTAGCATCATTTTAGCTCCATAGGAACACTCAAATTTCTAATCTATAATCATTCCAATCCCTTCTCTTAGCCCCCTGTAATCCCAACTACATGGAGCTGATATTGTTTGTGAATACTCTAGGGTTCCCTGTTTTGGCTTTTCAGTTTGCTACTACATAGATAAAAATTCTTGTTTTAAAATATACTGTTAGCCAGGCATGGTAGGGCACACCTTTAATCCCAGCACTCAGGAGGCAGAAGTAGGAAGACTGCTGTGAGTTTGAGGACAGTCTAAGACTACATAGTGAATTCCAGGTCAGCCTGGGCTAGAGTGAAACCTGCCTCAAAAAATAAATAAATAAATAAATAAATAAATAAATTTTTAAAAAGTTATTTGTATAATAGACCGGGGCATTAAAAACTATGCTAGGCTGGGTATGGTGGCACATGCCTTTAATCCCAGCACTTGGGAAGCAGAAGTAGGAGTAATACCATTAGTCTGAAGCTCCCCTGAGATTATACAGTGAATTCCAGGTCAGCCTGGACTAGAGTGAAACCCTACCTTGAGAAAAAATTTTAAAAAAAAGAAAACAAAAGGAAAAAAAGACAAGTAAAAGAAAAAATGGGGAAAAAAGTCAGGAGTTGCAGAGATGGCTCAGCGGTTCAGGTGCTTGCCTGCAAAGCCTGACAACCCTGGTTGGATTCCTCAGTACTCACGTAAAGCCAGATGTACAAAGTGGCGAATGCATCTGGAGTTCATTTGCAGCAGCTAGAAGCTCTGCCTTATTCATTCTTTCTCTGTCTCTGCTTACAAATAAATAAAAAATTTCTTAAAAAGAAAAGAAAAAAATAGCTTAAAAGATCACATATTTTATGAATCCATTTATATGAAATGTCCAGGACAAGTATATCTATAGAAACACAAAGTATGGCCAGGCGTGGTGGTGCACACCTTTAGTCCTAGCACTCAGGAGGCAGAGGTAGGATCACTGTGAGTTTGAGGCAAGCCTGAGACTGACTACAGAGTGAATTCCAGCCTGGGCTAGAGTAAGACCCTACCTTGTAAAAATACAGGAAAAAAAAAAAAAACCAGAAGAAGAAGAAACACAAAGTAGATGGATTGTTGCCTCATATGGAAAGGGAATGAAGAATAAATGCTAATGGGTGCTGGTTTCTTTCAGAGGTGATGTTTTAAATTTTTCAGTGATGTTTACAAAGTTCTGTGAATGTACTGAAGTCCACAGAAGGGGCTGGAGAGATGGTTTAATGGTTAAGGTTCTTGCCAGCAAAGCCAAAGGACCCAGGTTTGATTCCCCAGTGTCCACATGGAGATAGATAATTAAGGTGATACATCCATTTGGAGTTCGTTTACAGTGGCTAAAGGCCCTGGCACACCCATTCTTTCTATCTGCCTCCCTCTCTCAAATAAAATTTAAAAAACCATAAAACCCACTGAGGGCTGGGAAGATGGCTCAGTGATAAAGGCACTTGCCTGCAAAGTCTGAAGAACTCAGATTTAATTCCCCAGTACCTATGTAAAGCCAGATGCACAAAGTGGCACATGTGTATGCAGTTCATTTGCTGTGGCAGGATGCCCTGGTATGCCCATTCATATTTTCTAATAAATAAATAAAACATTATCAATGTCATCAAATATTAACCAGTATTGTTTTCCTATATGTATAGCATACAAACTTTTCCAGAAAGCTTTTGTTGTTGTTTTCTTGTTTTTTTGTATTTTCAAGGTAGGGTCTCACTCTGGCCCAAGCCAACCTGGAACTCACTCTATAGTCCTAGGCTGGTCTTGAACTCTTGATGATCCTCTTACCTCTGCTTCCTAAGTGCTGGGATTAAAAGCATGCACCCAGGCTGGAGAGATGGCTTAGCGGTTAAGGCACATGCCTGTGAAGCCTAAGGACCCAGTGTGAAGCCTAAGGACCCAGGTTCGATTCTTCAGGTCCCAGGTAAGCCAGATGCACATGGTGGCACATGTGTCTGGAATTTGTCTGCAGTGGCTAAAAGCCCTGGCACGCCCATTCTCCCCCCCACCCCCCCACCCCCCCATCCCTCTGACTCTAATAAATAAAAAAAAAAATCTTTAAAAGCATGCAACCCATGCCAGGCTTCTAGAAAGTTTATATATTTATGTTTTCACTATCCTCATGTCTCTATGACAATTCAAATAACTCATCTTACAGATAGGAAAAACTGAGGCCACAAGAAGATTAAGTCTTGTGCCATAGCATACAGTAAGGAGGTAAAAGAATCTGGTGACAGCATGACATGATAAAAAGATATGTGTTCAGCCTGGACCAGAGTGAGACCCTACCTTGCAAAACCAAAAAAAAAAAAAAAAAAAAAAAAAAAAAAAGAAAGATATGTGTTTGGATACAGAGACAGGTTTCTAAACTTAGCTCACTATAAGCTATGTGACTTGATCCAGTTACTCAACTTCCCTGAGTATTTCCTCATATGTAAAATACTATTACTTTGCTGGAATGCCAAGGGGATTTAGGAAACTACCCCTGAAATACCTACTATGGTGCTTGGCATAGACTTAATGTTTAATAAATCACAGTTGGGTCTTCTGATAGCTTCCTCAAAATCTGCTATGTAGCCTTTGGGAAACTGCTAGAGGAATCCTTTATAGTTAGCAAGTTTATGAGTCCATTACAGAATAAGCTTCCTCTATTTTACCATTACTTACCTAAAACAAAGCCAACCTGAATGGCTTTTTCCTTTACTGCAGCATCTGATTCTGCTATGTAAGAGCACCGTCTACTGAATGAGTAGGCCAAGACTGAAGCAACTTTAACACCATGATCCATCAAAGCCTGAAAACAATGATGAAGCAAATGTCTGAAAAAGAAAGGGAAGGTTATTTTATACAGGCAGCTTATTTTTGTCCTTTTAGAAACTAGCTGCTCCTCTATTAAAAAATGCTCCCATTATTTTCCAAGATGGAATAAGATTAAAAAGTGTTTTAGCTTATAAACTATTAGGCTATAGCAATTTAAAAAATGTAGTTTGAAGGTGCTTGCCTAAAAAGCTTATGGAACCAAGTTCAATTCCCCAGGATCCATGTAAAGCCAGATGTACAAGGTAGTGCATGCATTTACATTTATTTGCAGTGACTAGAGGCCCTGGCACACCCATTCTCTCCTTCTCTCTCAAATAAATAAATAAAAATAAAAGGGCTGGAGAGATAGCTTAGCGGTTAAGGTGCTTGCCTGAAAACCCAAAGGACCCAGGTTTGATTCCCTAGTATCCATGTAAAGCCATATTTACAAGGTGGTGCATGCGTCTGGAGTTTGTATGCAAGAACCTGATGCCCTGGCATGCCCATTCTCTCTCTGGACCCCTCCCTCAAATAAATAAATAAAAATATTAAAAAATTTAAAAATGGCCAAGAATAGTGGTGCATGCCTTTGATCCCAGCACTTGGGAGGCAGAGGTAGGAGGATCACTGTGAGTTCAAGGCCACCCTGAGACCACATAGTGAATTCCAGGTCAGCCTGGGCTAGAGTGAGACCATACCTCGAAAAAACAAACCAAAAAAATCACAATGAGGGCTGGAGAGATGGCTTAGCAGTTAAGGCACTGCCTAATAAGAACAGGACCGATGTTCAATTCCCTAGTACCCATATAAGCCACATGCACAGGTGGCACATGTGGCTAGAGGCCCTGGTGCACTCATTCTATCTATCTGCCTTTCTCTCAAGTAAATAAAATATTTAAAAAATATTTTAGGGCTGTGGAGATGGCTTAGCAGTTAAGTGTTTGCCTGCGAAGCCTAAAGACCGAGGTTTGGTTCCCCAGTACTCACGTAAGCTAGATTTACAAGGTGGCACATGTGTATAGAGTTTGTTTGCAGTGGCTGGAGGCCCTACTGTGCCCATTCTCTCTAATAAGTAAATAAATAAAAACAAAAATATTTGTTTTAAATCACAGTGAGATTTAACACAATAGAATGTCTATAGCAATTTTTTAAAGACATGTACTGGTGGGCTGAGGAGATGGCTCAGCAGTTAAAGGTACTTGCTTACAAAGTCTGCTGGTCCAGTTTTAAAATCCCCAGTACCCACGTAAATTCAGATGCAGCCTCCACTGTTCTCTAACTAAGAAGAGTGGTTATACAATCAATATATCTCTCAGGCTGGAGGGATGGCATAGTAGTTAAGGTGTTTGCCTACAAAGCCTAAGGACACAGGTTCTATTCCCCAGAACACACTTAAGACAGATGCACATAGTGGTACGCGCATCTAGAGTTCGACTTTAGTGGCTAGAGGCCCTGGCATACCCATTCTCTCACTCCCATAAATAAATTAATTCAAAATAAATTATGAACTGGTGAAGTAGCTGAGCAGTTAAGGCATTTGCCCGCGAAGCCTAAGGACCCCAGGTCAATTCCCCGGGACCCATGTAAGCCAGATGCCTAAGAGGACATGAGCATCTGGAGTTCGTTTGCAGTGGCTGGAGGCCCTGGTGCGCCCATTCTCTCTCTCTCTCTCAATTAAACAAATAAATAAAATATAAAATATAAATAAATATTATATATATATGCGCTTAATTCTCCTTTTATTCAAACTGTTCTCACTTTTGGTTACAAGAATCTGTCTAAGGAGTTGGGTTCAATTCCACAGTAACCACATAAGCCAGATGCACAAGGTGGCACATGCATCTTGAGTTCATTTGCAGAGGCTAGAAGCCCTGGTGCACCCATTTTCTATCTGCCTCTTTCTCTCTCAAATAAATAAGTAATTTTTAAAAAGAGGGCAGAATAAGGAGAAGGAGAGAGAGAGAGAGAGAGAGCCGACTGTCTACCATGAGATGTGTCACCTCCATCTCATCTGCCAGAGTCCAGAAGTCATTACAGAGGAAGTGGTGACATGAACACTGCCTTCACAACTATCCTGAAAACCAGTCCTAGGTAAATAGCAACAGATACCGTGGTCATTCAAACCTCCTGAAAACAGAGATCCAGAGCCTACAGAGGGCTGAAAAGATGGCTTAGTGGTTAAGTTGCTTGCCTACGAAGTCTAAGAACCCAAGTTCAACTCCATAGATCCTATGTAAGTTAGATACACACACAAAGTGATGCATGCCAAGGTCATGCATGTGGCCAGAGTCTACTAAATCAGTTCTGTAAAATGTTAGCCAAGGCTCAGGGAACATTGCAGAAGAGGGGGCAGAAAGATTTTTAAGAGCCTCAGGGTAGATGGAAGCAGCCTGAAGCACCATGTTTCCCCCATCCCTGCAAAGATTGACTGTGATCTTTTGGTTGCCACAATGAATACAAATAATCTCACCAAAGACCCTCAGCAGATTTGGGGGGAAAGAGGTAGGGGTCTAAGGGTACAACCATTTTATTTAAAAAGTAATTTTAAAAAGTGGCACATATTATCTGAAATTTGTTAGCAGTGTAAGAGGCTCTGGGGAGGGAGGGAGGGAAGGAGGGAGAGAGACACACAAACAAATATATGAATAAAAATGGTTTCAAAAAGGTATTGATAATGGACCAGATATGGCTTAGTGGTTAAAGTGCTGGCCTGTGAAGCCTAAGGACCCATGTTCGACTCTCCAGATCCCACATTAGCCAGATGCACAAAAGTGAGGCAAGCACAAGGTAACACATGCCCACTAGGTGGCCCAAGCATCTTGAGTTCAACTGCAGTGGCTGAGGCCCTGGCAAGCCAATTATCTCTCCCTTCCCCCCCCCCTTTCTCTCAAAAAAAAAAATTAAAAAGGTATTGAGGCTGTAGAAATGGCTTAGCAGTTAAGGCATTTGCCTGTGAACCCTAAGGACCATGGTTCAATTCCAAATGACCCACATAAGCCAGATGCACAAGGGGGCACATGTGTCTCGAGTTTTTTTGCAGTGGCTAGAGGCCCTGGCATGCCCATTCTCTCTTTATCTCTCTACCTCTTTCTCTCAAATAAGTAAATAAAAATACATTTAAAAATTATAAAAAATATATAAAAATATTAAAAGGTATTGATAAAATGTGGAAAAACTGGAAGCCTTACACATCTGTGATTGGAAAATAAAACAGTGCAGCTTCTGTGAAAAAAGTTTCATCAAAAAGCTAAACAAGAGCTGGAGAGATGGCTTAGTGGTTAAGGCGCCTGCCTCCTAAGCCTAAGAACGCTGGTTCCCATCTCCAGGTCTCACGTTTAGCCAGATGCAAAATGATGCAAGGGCGCAATGCCGCACTTGACCACAAGGGGGCGCACACATCTGGATTTTGTTCGCAGCAGCTGAGAGGCTGCTGGCGCATCCATCTCTATCTGTCTTCCTCTCCCTCTCTCTGTCTCTCTCCAAAAAAATAAAAAAATTTAAAAAGCTAAACAAAACTGGGTGTAGTGGCACATGCCTTTAATCCCAGCACTTGGGAGGCAGAGGTAGGGAGGATAACCGTGAGTTCCAGGCCACTCTAAGACTACACAGTAAATTCCAGATCAGCCTGAGCTAGAGTGAACCCTACCTTGAAACTCATACAAAAAGTAGAATGGTAGTTGCAGGGGCTAAGGAAAAAAGGGAATAGTGTTGTTATTTAATGTTTGGGATGGTGAAAATATTCTGGAAATGGATACTATTGATGGTTGCAAAATAAGGTAAATGTACTTAATGTCCCTGAACTATATATTTAAAAACATAGTTTAGGGGCTGGGGAGAAGATTACTCAGGGTTAAAAATGCTTATTTGCAAAGCCTGCCAATCAAAGGGATTCCCAAACATCCATGCAAAGCAGACACAAAAAGTGGTGCAAATATCTGGCATGTTTGTAGCAGCAAGAGAACCTGGTGTGCCCATACACACATATATAAAAAGATTTTTAAGCATGGTGTGGTGGCACATGCCTTTAATACCAGCACTTAGGAGAGAGGTAGGAGGATCACTATGAATTTGAGGCCAGCCTGAGACTACATAGTGAGTTCCAAATCAGCCTGGACTAGACTGAGACCCTACCTCAAAAAAACGGGGGGGGGGGGGGCTGGAGAGATGCCTTAGCAGTGCCTACATCTAGAGTTCATTCACAGCGCTGAGAGGCTGCTGGTGTGCCCATTCTCTCTCTCTCTCTCTCTCTGACTCTCTCCAAAATAAAATAAAAATAAAAAATGGATTTTTAAAAATATAATTTAAATGGTAAATTTTATGGCATGTTTTATACCATGATCTTTTGGGGAAAAAAAGAGAATTTACTGCTGGCTATGGTGGTAATCAAGAGATGAGGCAGGAGGACTGCTTGAGTCTAGGATTTCAAAGCCAGCTTGAGAAATGGAGTAAGACCCTACCTATCTCAGAAAGCATATACACAGGCCAGGTGTGGTGCTGCAGTCCTATAATCCCAGCACTAGCAAAGCTGAAGTAGGAGAAACACTGTGAGTTCTAGGCCTGCCTGGGTACACAGCAAGATTTTGTCTCAAAAAACTGAGGGAGAGTTTCACATGGTAGCAGAAGCAGTAAGCTAGAAAGAAGCCATAAGGGAGGGAGGAGAGGGGAGGACTTAAGGGGATGGTATTGTATATATGTAAATAGATGAAAAGATTACTGGGGGTGCAATGGCCTAATTGAGGTAAGGGAAAGGGATTGAGAAAAGGAAGGGCGGGAAGAGAGTTAATCAAAATTCAAGATGTTGGGGCTGAAGAGATGGCCTAGTGGTTAAGGTGTTTGTCTACAAAGCCAAAGGATCCCAGTTTGATTCTCCAGGACCTATGTAAGCCAGATGCACAAGGGGTGCATGCATTTGGAGTTTGTTTGCAGTGGCTGAAGGTCCTGGCTTCTCTCTGTCTCTCTGCCTCTTTCTCTCTCTCAAATAAATAAATAAAACATATTTTTAAAAAATTCAAGATGTGAGCTGGGCGTGGTGGCGCACATCTTTAATCCCAGCACTCAGGAGGCAGAGGTAGGAGAATCAACATGAGTTCAAGGCCACCCTGAGACTACACTGTTAATTCCAGGTCATCCTGGACCAGAGTGAGACCCTACCTCGAAAAACAAAAACAAACAAACAAACAAAAATTCAAGATGTTAAGCTGGGTGTGGTGGCATACACCTTTAATGCCAGCACTTGGGAGGCAGAGGTAAAAGGATCACTATGAGTCTGATGCCACCCTCAGACTACACAGTGAATTCCAAGTCAGCCTGGATTAGAGAGAGACCCTACCTCAAAAAAACAAAGAAAATTTAAGATGTTATGAATAAGTCTGATAGAAACCTACTTTTTTGGATAGTGGCACACCCAGAAACCATAGATTGTTACTAGAAATTTTCAGTGGGAATACCTTCCAGTGAATTGTTTGCCTGATGCCCCCAAAACATTACAGGCCATTGCCAAGGCTCTTGGTTTCCCATCAAAAATAGATGGTAAGACCCTATTGCTGAAGACTACCCATGCCTGTGCTGTAAAGTCACTGAGAAATCAAGTTGGAGCTGAGCTGAAAACCTCCTCCCTATAGACCAAGTGACAGAAAGCTGGAAAAAGCTGGACAGCATGCAGCCTTATGGGAGACAGAAGTCACCAGTGCTAACAACTGGAAATTGCTAGCCTTAAGTTTGGCCAATCAGGCCAAATGACTGAATGGGTGCAATAGTGGCATGTGTGTTATGGGGGGAAACTCTATAATTGGACTGGAGGCTTGCTCCACAGGAGGGAATACATACCTGGTACTGTAAACCTAGTCAAAAGCCTATGGTGGGGGAGGTCATGAACCCTAGGGGTATATCACCTGCTGTCACCTGGCTACATGCATATATTTTGCTCACCAAACTGCCCAGTAAGCACTTCTCTTAATATTCATACCCATATATTAATACTACTCTCACTTTTGGTTCGAGAAGCTTCTCTTTTCAGATGGCAGTGACCTCTGGGAATGACTCAAAAGGCACCATGGTGCTGAGAAGAAGTGACAGAGAAGTGTTCAGCACTGAAACATCTCTATCATACTTTCCAAGGCTCAGAGTCCATTACGGAAGAGGCGGCAGAAAGAATGTAAGAGCCAAAGGAAGGGTAGGACTACTTAGAATGCAATCTTCCAGACAAAGAAATGGCTTGGAAATCCCTGACTTCTTAGGGCCTACCTACACAAGACCCTCCTAACAGGAGGAAAAGATGACATAAAAATACGTCAAAACAAGAGGAACTAAATGAGAGGGGGAAGGAATATGTGAGGGTGAATATGTGAAGGGGAAAATAGGGGAGGGGAAGGAATTATCGTGGTTTATTGTCTATAATTATGGAAGTTACCAATAAAGAAAAGTTAAAAAAATGGTAGTGATTCTAAAAAGGAAAAGGTAAGGCATATTCTAAGAAATGCCTGGAAGAAATTTTCAATTAATATTTTACAAGACATTTAGATTCCACAAATTCTTCCTTGCTATAAAATTAAAGAGCTTTTTCAAAAATGCATTCTTCTGCTATTACTTTTGTTTTTTGTTTTTTTCCAGGTAGAGTTTTGCTCTAGCCCAGCCTAACCTGGAATTCAGTCTCAGGGTGGCCTCGAACTCATGGCAATTCTCCTACCTCTGCCTCCTGAGTGCTGAGGTTAAAGGCATGCGCCACCATGCCTGGCTGTTATTACATCTTTTTTTTTGTTTTTGTTTTTTTTGGGGGGGAGGGTTTCAAGGTAGGGTCTCACTCTAGCCCAGGCTGACCTGGAATTCACTATGTAGTCTCAGGGTGGCCTCGATCTCATGGTGATCCTCCTACTTCTGCCTCCCGAGTGCTGGGATTAAAGGCATGCGCCACCACACCCGGCTTGTTATTACATCTTTAATTATATTAATTTACACACTGAAAAATAAACCCCCAAAAAAAAAAAAACCCTGAAGGGAGGGGGAAGAAGGGAGAGAAGGAGTTAGAGAACATATATGTATATATACAAAAGAATTTACCTTTTATCCAAAGCTCTCAAAACTTTAGCAAAAACTTCCAATTCACAGAATTCACTTCCCAGTTGACATAAGCGTCCCTGTTGATAAAGCTGAAATAAAAAAAAAGACTTTTAAATTTAATTATTAAAAATTAAATAATAAATTTTAACTTTTAATGTTCTGCTTTATATCTGATAAAGAACTGATTTAGTATTTGATTATATTAATGAACATTATTCAAAGTCAGTATAATTATATAGTATTAACAGGAAGGATGTTTACACAAAAACACTAACACTAACAAATTTCTACAATTCATATATATATTCATATACAGTTGTATGTAATTGTTAAGCATTAGTATTTCTGGGGCTGGAGAGATAGATTAGTGGTTAAGGCACTTGTCTGCAAAGACTAAGGACCAAGGTTTGATTCCCCAGTACCCACATAAGCCAGATGCACAAGGTGGTGCATGCATCTGGAGTTTGTTTTCAGTGGCTGAAGGCCCTGGCACATCCATTCTCCCCTCCCCTCTATATCTCTCTGTCTCTCTCTTTCTCCTTGCAAATAAATAAATAAAATATTTTTTAAAAAAAGAATTAGTTAAGCCGGGCGTAGTGGTGCACGCCTTTAATCCCAGCACTCGGAAGGCAGAGGTAGGAGGATCACCGAGAGTTCAAGGCCACCCTGAGACTACATAGTGAATTCCAGGTCAGCCTGGACCAGAGTGAGACCCTGCCTTGAAAAACAAAAAAACAAAAAAAAAAAAGAATTAGTATTTGTAAAATAGTTAGAATACTATCTGGAACACAGTAAATACTGTGAAACACTACATATAAA
Source organism: Orientallactaga sibirica (assembly GCA_036365145.1). Taxonomy (NCBI): domain Eukaryota; kingdom Metazoa; phylum Chordata; class Mammalia; order Rodentia; family Dipodidae; genus Orientallactaga; species Orientallactaga sibirica. The sequence goes on along the minus strand of JAEOAD010002422.1, from coordinate 1,054,002 downwards.
TTATGTATTTATTAAATACAAAGCCCATTGTTTAAGAAATTTAAAGCTGTTTAGTGTTTTCCTTAAAAAGGAATAGTTAGCGAGGTCAGGGAAAGAGACTGAGTAAAGGAAGGGTCAGGGAAGGTTAACCAAAATTTAAGATGATATGAATAAGCTGTATGGAAACCCACTTTTTTGTTCTTTAGTTTCATTGAAACCTACTTTTTTAGACAATGGTGCACACAGGAGCCATAGATTATTACTAGAAATTTTCAGTGCCACCTTCCAATGAGTTGTTGGCCAGGGAGGTCCCTGATGACCCCAAAACATTACAGGCCATTGCCTAGACTCTTGGTTTCCCATCAGAAATAGATGGTAAGACCATATTGTTGAAGACTCCACATGTCTGGGCTGCAAGTTCACTGAGAATCAAGCTGGGGCTGAGCTGAAAACTTTGGCCTTGTAGACCAGCTGACAAAAAGCTGGAAAAAGCTATGCTGCATGAAGCCCTATGGGAGACAGAAGTTATCAGCAGTGAAAACAGTGGACAATGCAAGCCTTAAGTTTGGCCAGCAAGACCAAACGACTGAACGGGTGCAATAATGGCATGTCTTTTATGGGGGAAACCAATTGCTCTCTAATTGGATTGAGACCCACTCTATAGGAGGGAATACATGTCTGGTACTGAAAACTTAAATCAAAAGCCTATGATGGGGAGGTCATGGGCCTTACAAGTGTAATGTCTGCTCCTGCCTGGCTAAATGCATAATATACGGATTATACTCACCAAACAGCCCTGTAAGCACTTTACTTAATGTTCATACCCATACATTAATGCTACTCTCACTTTTGGTTAGAGAAGCTTCTCTTTTCACACAGTGGTGACCAACGAAATAACTCAAAAGGCACCATAGTGCTGAGAAGTGACGCAAGTGTGCTCAGCATCTGAAACATCTCTATCACACTTTCCAAGGCTCAGGGTCCACTGCAGAAGAGGTGGCAGAAAAAATTAAGAGCCAAAGGAAGGGCAGGACTGCTTACAATGCAATCGTCCAGACAGAAATTGGCCTTGATATCCTTGACCTCACAGTGCCTAGAACTACCTTCACAAGACCCTTATAATAGTAGGAGAAAAAGATGATGACATCAAAATAAAAAAGAGACTGATTGGGGGGGAAGGGATATGATGAAAGAGGAGTTGTGAAGGGGAAAGTGAGGAAGGGAAGGTGTAGCAGTCAGGTTCACATTGTTGGCAGAAATCACCCAACCAAGAACAGCTGTGGGAAAAAAGGTTTATTTTGGCTTACAGACTCAAGGGGAAGTTCCATGATGGCAGAGGAAAATGATGGCATGAGCAGAGGGTGGACATCACCTCCTGGCCAAAATAAGGAGGACAACAGGTACAGGAGAGTGTGTCAAACACTGACAAGGCAAAACTAGCTATAATACCCATAAGCCCTCCCCCAACACTACACTGCCTCCAGGAGGCGTTAATTCTCAAATCTCCATCAGCTGGAGACATGGCATTCAGAACACCTAAGTTTATGGGGGGCACCTGAATCAAACTGCCACAGAAAGGAATTATCACGGTTTATTGTCTACAAGTCTGGAAGATGTCAATTTTTTAAAAAGTTAAAAAAGGAGTGTGGGCCGGGTGTGGTGGCGCACACCTTTAATCCTAGCCCTGGGGAGGCAGAGGTAGGAGGATGCTGTGAGTTCAAGGCCACCCTGAGAGTACATTCCAGGTCAGTCTGGGCTAGAGTGAGACCCTACCTCGAGAGGAAAAAAAAAAAAAAAAAGTGTGGTAGTGCACACCTTTAATCACATGGAGGCTGAGGTAGGAGGATCCCTGTGAGTTCAAAGGCCAGGCTTCCAGGCCTAATGACAGCGTCCAGAAAACAGAGCCTGTTTCACTAGAGGCCCTTCAGACCACCTTAAAACCCTAAACTCAGTTCTGGACATGGTACTTCACAAGCTCCCTTAACAGTACAGTCCATCTATCTATGGATCCACAATAACAGAATTTGTAGATATAGCATAATCATTTATTCATTCTCACCAATTAGAACTGTCATTTAAAAGGACATTTTAAATGTCCTAAATGTTTATGTCAAATAATGCATGCATATTAAAGAGAGACCAGTACAAGGCTGAAAAGATGGCTTAGCAGTTAAGGTGCTTGCCTGTAAAGCCTAAGGACCCATGTTTGACTCTCCAGATCCCACGTAAGCCAGATGTACAAGTTGATGCAAGCACACAAGGTCGCATGCACCTGGAGTTCAGCTGCAGAGGCTGGAGGTCCTGGTATGCTTGTGCTCATTCTCATTCTCTCTCTCACTCTCTCAAGTCAAACAAGAAAAAAGAAAGAAGAATTGGGCATGGTGACGCATGCCTTTAATCCCAGCACTTGGGAGGCAGAGGTAGGATTGCTGTGAGTTCAAGGCCATCCTACCTCGAAAAAACAAAACAAAAAAAATTTGGGGAGCGGGGGCTGGAGAGGTGGCTTAGTGGTTAAAACACTTGCCTGAGAAGCCTAAGAATTCATGCTCGAATCTCCAGGTCCCATGTAAGCCAGATGCACAGTGACACAAGTGCGCAATGTCTCACATGTGCACAAAGGGGCACACATGTCTGAAGTTCATTTGTAGTGACTTAAGGACCTTGTGCGCCCATTCTTCCTCTCTCTCTGCCTCTTTCTCTCTCTGTATTGTCTGTGTGTATTGTGTGTTGAGTGTGAATACGTATTTGTATATGTGTGGGCATGTGTGTGTAGAGGCCAGGGGACAATCTCAGATGTTATACTTCAGTATGCTGTCCACCTCTTTCTTGGTTTTTCATGGTAGGGTCTCACTCTAGCTCAGGCTGACCTGGAATTCACTAAGTAGTCTCAGGGCAGCCTCTAACTCATGGCGATCCTCCTACCTCTGCCTCCCCAGTGTTGGGATTAAAGGCATGCATCACCACACCCAGCATCCAGCCCAAAAATTTTGAGACAAATACCACTGTCCTTTTCCCCAGCCTCAATTTCACCAAATGTTTTCTTTAACATTTTTATTTATTCATTTGTAAGCAGAGAGAGATACAGAGAACAAAGACAGAGAGAAAATGGATGTGCCAGGGCCTTCCAACCACTGCAAATGAACTCCAGATGCATGCACTTCACTATGCATTTGGTTTCATTGAATTGAACCCAGGTCATTAGGCTTTGCAGGCAAGCTCCTTAACTACTCTAGTCCTCACCAAATGTTTTGATGTTTTCTGCTTTTGTTTTGAGGCAGGGTCTCACTCTGGCCCAGGTTGACTTGGAATTCATTCTGTAGTCCCAGGCGGGCCTTGAACTCACAGCGATCCTCCTATCTCTTGCCTTCTAAGTACTGGAACTGAAGGCATGTACCACCATGCCTGCTTCATCAAATGTTTTTTTTAATTGCTTATTTATTTATTTTGGTTTTTCAAGGTAGAGTCTTGCTGTAGCCCAGGCTGACCTGGAATTCACTATGTAGTATCAGGCTGGCCTCGAACTCATGGCAATCCTTCTACCTCTGCCTCCCAAGTGCTGGGATTAAAGGTGTGTGCACCATACCCAACTCAAATGTTTTTTTTTTTAACTTACAAATGCTATATAAAGAATATATCACCTTAAAAGGCAGAAATTTTGTTACATTAATTCACTGTATGTTACAGACTTTTAGCTTTGCTGATGAGACCATTGGTTTCAAGAAAAGAAAAGAAAAGAAGAGAAGAGAAGAGAAGAGAAGAGAAGAGAAAAGAAAAGAAAAGAAAAGAAAAGAAAAGAAAAGGGAAAAGGAAAAGAAAAAGAAAAAAGGCCAGTCTACTTTGTGCAGGAAAATATACCACAAACTCAGCAGACTCTTGGGCATAAATCACTAGTCACACAAAAGCTAAGTTAAATTAGGTACACATAGGTCTGCAGATGTAGCTCAGTGGTAGAATGTTTGCTCACCATGTACCAGGCCTGGTGGTTCGGTCCCTAACATGGAGGAGGAAAAGAAGATAGGTATGTTTATCAGTGATTGCTATAAAATCACAATGACTATGGGGGGATTACCATAGGCTTGGGAAGAGGAGGCAGAAACATTATAATGATTGGATACTCATATGAGCATTAAAAAACTTTGTAAGTCTTCAAAAAACAAAAGAAAAGCTTGGCCTGGAGGGATGGCTTAGTGGTTAAGGCATTTGCCTGCAAAAGCCAAAGGACCCAGGTTCAATTCCCCAGGACCCACGTTAGCCAGATGCACAAGGGGGCACACGCATCTGGCGTTTGTTTGCAGTGGCTGGAGGCCCTGGCATGCCCATTCTCCTCTCTTTCTCTCTCTCTCTGTCAAATAAATAAAAATTAAAAATTAAAATTAAAAAAAAGAAAGAAAAGCTTTATAAGCGTGGTTGGGGGAGCCAGGCCTGGTGGTGCAAGCCTTTAATCCCAACACTCCGAGAGGAGGATAACCGTGAGCTCAAGGCCACCCTAAGACTACATAGTGAATTCTAGGTCAGCCTGGGTTAGAGCGAGATCCAACCTCAAAAAACCAAAAAAATAAAAATAAAAATAAAATAGCTGACATGGTGGCACATGCCTTTAATCCCAGCACTTGGGAGGCAGAGGTAGGAGGATCAATGTAAATTTGAGGCCACCCTGAAACTACAGAGTGAATTCCAGGTCAGACTAGGCTAGAGTGAGACCCTACCTCAAAAAATCAAAAATAAACAAATTAATTAATTAAATAAAATTTAAAATTAAAAAAGTATAAAACCAGGCATGGTAGGATATGCTCGTAATGCCCGCACTCAGGAGGTTGAGGCAGGAGGACTACCACAAAGTGTAGGCCAACATAGCCTATAGCAAGTTCCAGGCTAGCCAGGGCTACACAGTTAACACTCTGAAACACCAAAACAAAAACAGAATTAAATCTATCAGTCCCATGTTTGTATCTTCTTTATAATGGCACTCTGTATGCCTTTAGAACATAATCCAAAATCTTGACTCTGATCCACAAGTTCCTATAAGTCATCTGATCCCTACCTCTGTTTCTGCCCTCACCTTTACTTTTTTTTCGCTGTCCTCTTATGTTCCCTGTCATCTTCTCTTCCTTTTATTCTTTTAATATTTTATTTATTTGAGAAAGGGAGGGGGAATGAGCATGCCAGGGCCTCCAGCTACTGTAAACAAACTCCAAACATATGCGCCACCTTGTGCACCTAGCTTTATGTGGTACTGGGAAATTGAACCTAGGTCCTTTGGCTTTGCAGGCACGACACCTTAACCACTGAGCCCATCTCTCCAGCCCTTTTTATTTGAGAGAGGGGCAAAGTATAGATATGCCAGGTCATCTTGCTGCTGCATACAAACTCTAGGTGCACCAACCACTTTGTGTACCTGGCTTCACCTGGGTAGTAGGAAATCAAACCTAGGCCAGCAGTCTTTGCAAGCAAGCACCTATAACCACTCAGCCATCTCCCCTCACATTCTTTTAGCATTTGCACATATATGCTGCAGCCCCACATTCACACCAGTACACGATTTTTTGCCTGGTTAATTTTTAATTTTTTTTTTTTTATGGTTTTTTTCGAGGTAGGGTTTCACTCTAGTCCAGGCTGACCTGGAATTAACTATGTAGTCTCAGGGTGGCCTCGAACTCTTGGCGATCCTACTACCTCTGCCTCCCGAGTGCTGGGATTAAAGGCGTGCGCCACCACGCCCGGCTTAATTTTTAATTTTTTAAAAATATTTTTATTTATTTATTTACTAGTGCGCGAGAGAGACCGGGCATGCCAAGTCCTCTAGCCACTGCAAAGAACTCCAGACACATGTGCCATCTTGTGCATCTGGGTATGTAAGTCCTGGGGAATCAAACCTGGGTCCTTAGGCTTCACTGGCAAGCGCTTTAACCACTAAGCCGTCTCCTCAGGCCTAATTTTTAATTCTAATTATCTCAATTACTCTACCTTTCCAATTTCAAATTCTACTTCCTGTTAAGACTTTCCCACTCCACAATCTGTTGTTCGTGCACAAGTAGCATGAAGACATACATGCACTCACTTCAGTGGTTAGTTATTAAACAAGTCACTTCATTGCATGCTCATGCTACACTCTACTAGGTGACTATAGTTTCTACTCTGTCCCCAATACTTAACACAGTGCCAAGCACTAGGTATAAATTTAACATTGGGGGGCAGGAAAGGGTGACCCCTCTCCCACTGTCATAAAGGATGACATTTCTTTAATTAATTAATTAATTTGAGAGAGGGAGAGAATGAGCACGCCAGGACCTGCAGCCACTGCAAACAAACTCCAGACACATGTGCCACCTTGTGCATCTGGCTTACGTGGGTCCTGGGGAATCAAACTGAGGTCCTTTGGCTTTGCAGGCAAACACCTTAATGAAGCCATCTCTCTCCAGCCCAAATTTAACACTTTTGTTTAAAATTTTATTTTTATTTATTTATTTGACAGAGAAAGAAGGAGAAAGAGAGAGGCAGAACGGGTGTGCCAGGGCCTTCAGCCCCTGCAAACGAACTCCAGATCCATGCGGCCCCTTGTGTACCTGGCTAACGTGAGTCCTGGGGAATCGAACCTGAGTCCTTTGGCTTTGCAAGCAAACTGCCTTAACCACTAAGCCATCTCTCCAACCCACAAATTTAACTTTTTTGTTGTTTTTTTTTCAAAGTTGGGTCTCACTCTAGCTCAGGCTGACCTGGAAATCACTATGTCGTCTCAGGGTGGCCTCAAACTCATGGCGATCCTCCTACCTCTGCCTCCCAAGTGCTGGCAAATTTAACATTTTTGAATGAATAATACAAATTGGGGGGGTACTCCTTTGGATGACACTCAGAAGAAACAAAAAACTCAAGACCTAGCTTTTCTCTGGAATTTATACTTAACAACCAAGTATTAAATATTATCCTATTTTTATTTAGGGAAAGTGTCCAAAGATTAGTGAATATGACAGTAGGAGAAAATTCTCATTAATTTGTTTTTTTTTGGGGGGGGGGAGGTTCGAGGTAGGGTCTCACTCTAGCCCAGGCTGACCTGGAATTCACTACACAGTCTCAGGGTGGCCTCGAACTCACGGCCATCCTCCTACCTCTGCTTCCTGAGTGCTGGGATTAAAGGCGTGTGCCACCACACCCAGCCCTCTTTTTGTTTTTTTTTTCCAGAGGTAGGGTCTTCACTGTAGCCCAGGCTGACCTGGAATTCACTATGTAGTCTCAGGGAGGCCTCAAACTCATAATGATTCACCTATGTTTGCTTCCCGAGGCCTGGGACTAAAGGCGTGTGCCACCACACCCTGCTGAAAAATCTCCATTTTATATAAAGCTATACTGTTTTTGTAACCAAGCAATAAACAACAGGAAAGCTGTAATGGGCAGCTTTACATCTTATACTTAAACATTTACTTACTTACTTATTTATTTGAGAGGGAAAGAGGCACAGTGAGAGAAAGACAGAGACAGAGAATGGGCGTGCCAGGGCTTCCAGCCACTGCAAATGAATTCCAGATGTGTGCACCATCTTGTGCATCTGGCTTACGTGGGTACTGGGGAAATGAACCGAGGTCCTTTGGCTTTGCAGGCAAACACCTTAACCATTAAGCCTTCTCTCCAGCCCATGTCTTATATTTATAGTAACTCTACAGAACAAAATGTCAGTAGCTGGTGGAATAGTAACCTTAATTTTTTACTTATGGATCAATATAAAAAATGAAAAACTACAAACAAATGCTGACTATAGCAGCCTCAATTTATAGACAAAAAATAGGTGCTTCCTATTTTATCATCCAATCTTTTGTCAAATTCCTTGGCATATTCATTTCATAAAATTTAGTTCACTGTATCTGTTATATCTTGGATTTTCACATCAAAGAATGTTACATTCAGAAATATTGTACTGAATTTATTTTTGGCGCTGGGGATCAAACTCAGGGTCATGATAAGCATGTACTCTAACACAGGGCTAAGGGACATAGTGGTAAGCATCCATATCTATACAAAGAATTGTCCTCTAATCTCAAAAAATTGTAATTTATCAGAGAAGAAAAATAATATTCACAGATGAATGAGGAAGGCAGCCAAAGAGCTTTAGAAAGACAGCTCCAAGAGAGAATTTCAGTTGACTTTTGTAAAGGATGGGGGGAGGGTTAAGCTTTTAGAAATATGACAAATATCGGTGACAGATATAAATTTTTCAAACATTGAAATGCAGGATTAAAATATCACAAAATATGTGGTGGTGTACGCCTTTAATTCCAGCCCTAGGGAGGCAGAGGTAGAAGGATCACCATTAGTTCAAGGCCAGTCTGAGACTATATAGTGAATTCCAGGTCAGTCTTGGCTGCAGCGAGACTCTACCCCAAAAAACAAAAACCAAAAACAAAAAAGCATATATATGAAATACACACACACACACATACATTCTTTTCCAGAGTGGCTGGGGTATGGCTCGGTGGTAGAGTGCTTATTTAGTCCGCACATGGCCCTGTGGTTCCAGATCCACAATCACATACAAAAAAACTTTTCCTATTGATTTAAAATATAGTATTGGGGCTGGATGGTTCAGTGGTTAAAGTGCTTACCGGCAAAGCCTAAGGACCTGAGTTTGATTCCCAACACCAGATGTACAAGGTGGCACATGCATCTAGAGTTCATTTGCAGTGGGTAGAGGACCTGGCATGTCCATTCTCTCTCTCTCTGTCTCAATCTCTTTCAAATAAATAAAATATTTCTAAAATATACATTACTGTCTAACTTTATTATACAAATTTTTAATGTTTTAGGTTTTTTCTAGTGTTTACTATGCTCAATAAGTCAATTTCTTATTCTCTTGTTCCTGTGCCAATGCTACAGTATTTTTAAATGTGTACCTTTCTAAGTCACTTGATTATTTTACAATGCACATCTTTATAGCTTGGTGGCACATGCCTTTAATACCAGCACTCAGGAGGAAAAAGTAGGTGTATCACTGTGAGTTCAAGGCCACCCAGAGGCTACACGGTGAATTCCAGGCCAGCCTGCTAGAGCACAAGAACCTACCTCAAAAAAAGTTTTTTTTCCTTTGGTTCATTTTTCTTGGATAATTGTTCCACGTGAGCTCCATATTTAGTGTTTCCCACACCAATATATCCTGACCTTCTAAGTCAAACTGTAATAAATTCACACGTGTCATATTAACTTCCAATCTAGATACAAAGGATAGGGCTAGAGAAATGGCTCAGTGGATAAGGTACTTGCCTGCAAAACCTAACGACCCAAGTTTGATTTCCCAGGACCCACGTAAAGCCAGATACACAAAGTGGTGCATGCATCTGGAGTTCACTTGCAGCAGCTGGAGGCCCTGGCATGCCCATTTCTTTCTCTCTTCCCCTCACTCTGCTTGCAAAGAAAAAAGAAAGAAAAAAAAACAGCCAGAGCCAGGGCTAGAGAACATGGCTTAACAGTTAAGGCGTTTGCCTGCAAAGCTAAAGGATCCCAGTTCAATTCCCCAGGACTCACGTAAGCCAGATGCACAAAAAGGCTCATCCCCAGGACTCTCTCTCACTTTCTTTACTTACTTTCCAAATAAACAAACAAACAAAAAAATTTTTTAAAAAGCATCTGGGCATGTTGACACACACCTTTAATTCCAGCACTTGGAAGGCCATTCTCTCTTCAAGGCCAACCTGAGTTTACATTGAAATCCAGATCAGCATGGGCTAGAGTAAATAAAAACAAACAAACAAAAAAATTTTTTTAAAAATATTTTTAGAGCTGGGCATGGTGACACACACCTTTAATTCCAGCACTTGGAAGGCAGAGATAGGAAGATTGCTGCCCTGAGACTCAAGTGAATTCCAGGTCAGCCTGGGCAAGAGTGAGATCCTACCTTGAAAACCAAAAAAAAAAAAAAAAAAAAAAGAAAAGAGAGAGAGAGAGAGAGTGTGTGTGTGTGAAGGCCAACCTGAGTATACATAGTGAAATCCAGATCAGCATTAGCCCTACTGCAAACAAATAAAACACAACAAAGGATAGCCAGCTAAAAAATAAATAAAAGCCTTTAATCCCTGCACTTGGGAGGCAGAGGTAGGAGGATTGCTGTGAGTTCGAGGCTGCCCTGAGACTACATAGTGAATTCCAGGTCAGCCTGGGCAAGAGTGAGATCCTACCTTGAAAAACCAAAAAAAAAAAAAAAAAAAAAAAAAGAAAAGAGAGAGAGAGTGTGTGTGTGTGTGAGAGAGAGAGAGAGAGACAGGGTCTTAGCACTGCAAACAAACTCCAGATCCATGTGCCACTGTGTGCACCTGGCTTTACGTGGGTACTAAAGAATCAATCCTGGTCCATCAAACTTTGCAAGCAAGGGTCTATAACTACCATTTCTCCAGCCCTATTTCCATTCTTTCTAGACCTTTTCCTCTATAGGTTTCAGCTTACATTTTGTTTTTGTTATTGACATAAGGTCTTATGTAGTCCAGGCCACCACTATATTGGTTTATACACAGTGCTAGAGATCAAACCCAGGGAGGGTTTTGTGCATGCTAGGCAGGAACTCTATGAACTGAGCTACATCCCCAGCAATGTTTACAGCTCACTGAGTTTATGAGAAAGAATATCATCTCTTTGTCAACTGCTGCATTTTTTTTTAAGGCAGCGTTTCACTCTAGCCTAGGCTGACCTGGAGTTCACTGTAGTCTCAGGTAGCCTTGAACTCATGGTAATCCTCCTACCTCTGCCTCCCAGGTGTGTGCCACTATGCCCAGCCCAAGTATTGCATCCCCCCCCCCAATTTATTACCAGTAAATCAAGATTCTCAGAACACTGGCAGAAACTATACATGGCCAGATACACAACAAATATTCACAGAAAAATAATCCTCAATTAGGCATTTATTAATACATTTCACAGCATAAAATATACAATAAAAAATCATTAGGTTTAGCACTGTTTGCTAGGTATGGTATATACTACCATGATACTCATCTCAAGAAAAAAAGTTTTTTAATATTTTATGTTTATTTATTTGTGAGAGAGAGAGAATGGGTTTGCAGGGCCTCCAGCCACTGCAAACAGACTCCAGATGCATGCACCACTTTGTGCATCTGGCTTTACATGAGTACTGGGGAATCAAACTCGGGCTGTTAGGCTCTGAAGGCAAGCACCTTATCCCTCCAGCCCCCCTTATTTTTTTTGAGACATATCACACTGTAGTTTAGGCAAGTCTAGAATTATGTAGCCAGGCTGGCTGTGAACTCTACAGTGATCCTCTTGCCTAAGCTTCCCTAGTGCTAGGATCACAACACAAACCACATGTAGTTCATTTTTTTTTTCTTTTTCTATGTATGTGTGTAGTGTGCATGTATGTATGGAGGGCATCAAGTATCTTCCTCTATCACTCTCCACCTTACGTACTGAGGCAGGGTCTCACGTGAATCCAGGGCTCACCAATTCAGCTAGTCTAGCTAGCCAGCTTATCCCCCTTACACCTCTGCCTCCCCAAATGCTGGGGTGACAGGCAGGCCTCCATGCCCATCCAGCACTTATATGGGTGTTGGGCATCTGAACTCTTGTGCAGCATACATAATATTCACTGAGCCATCTCTCTAGCCCCCAATTTGTTTCTTAGGTTTCTGGGAGGTTTTGTTCGTTTGTTTCTGAAACAGGATCAGCTTTTCTTGCCATATACTTCAGTAGCTATTTCCAACTTTATTTTTGTTGTTGTTTTTCGAGATGGGGGTCTCACTCTAGCTCAGGCTGACCTGGAATTCACTATGTACTCTCAGGGTGGCCTGGAACTCACAGCAATCCTACTACCTCTGCCTCTGCTGGGTTAAATGCATGAGCCACTACGGCCCTTTTATTTCCAACAAAAATCTGTAACTATTACCTCTTACCTTCAGCAGGTCTTCTCACCTCCTAATCACTCCTTGCATACCTGACCAAGGAACTGACACCTCAGGTTTTTAAGCCTTATAGAAAGGAGTGTTCTTTTCCCACCTCTACTTGAAGACAAACAACTTAATAATTTATGCATGGTAAGGAGAAAAGATCAAAAAGAGGCAAGACACAATGAATGTTTTACTGAGGGCCTTTGCTCCATAAGTTATTTCCAGCCTACCTGGTATGTATTGAACCTTTGACTTTTTGTTTTGTTTTCTTTTGTTTTTTGAGGTAGGGTTTCACTCTAGTCCAGGCTGACCTGGAATTCACTATGTAGTCTCAGGGTGGCCTCGAACTCGCAGCCTCCCGGACGCTGGAATTAAAGGCATGCGCCACCATGCCCTGCATGAACCTGACTCTTTCTCTTGAGAGTCTCATAGTCTAGGCTAGCCTCAAACTCTCTAATTAGACAGAGATGACCTTGAACTTCTGATTCCCTGACCTCCACCACCCCAGTGCTGGGATTATAGGCATGCACCACATCTGGTTTATGTGATGCTGGGGATGGATACAACCAAAGGCTTCATGCATTTTAGGCAAGCATTCTACCAAATGAATCACATTCTCAGCTCTCAACCTCTCACTTTTTGATTTCTTCCTTTTGTCCTCATGTATTCTAGTGACATCTATTCTTTTTTTTTTTTTTTTTTTTTTTTTGGAGGCAGGGTCTTGCTCTAGAGCCCAGGCTGACCTGGAATTCACTATGTAGTCTCAGGGTGGCCTAGAACTCTCGGCATTTGCCTCCCGAGTGCTGGGATTAAAGGACCGCCCGGCTGATCTATTCTTTAAAGAGAAAAAAAGGGCTGGAGAGATGGCTTAGTGGTTAAGGCATTTGCCTGTGAAGCCAAAGGACCCATGTTCAATTCCCCAGGACCCACATAAGCCAGATGCACAAGGTGGCGCATATGTTTGAAGTTTATTTACAGTGGCTATAGGCCCTGCTGCACCATTCTTTCTCTCTAATAAATAAAATAAAAATAAATTATTTTTAAAAGAGAAAAAAGAGATTACTGCATACTTTCACCCTTCCTATTATTACTAATCTAAATTATGAAACATAGGAAATTAACATCATGACACTGGACTATGACCAATCGTGAAATACAGGATCGTTTTGATTCCACAAATAAGTTTTATGAAAAATTTTGTGTACAACTATGCATATGGATAGAATCAAGACTGTGCAGAGATCTGATTATGAGTTTGTCCTTGGCTCTAAAGTGAAAAAAACTAGAATCAGTACACTTCCAGAAATTGGGCAAGAGATGAGTAACATTATTTGTGTGTGGACTTAAAGTGATTAAAAAATATCTTATGGGCTGGAGAGATGGCTTAGCGGTTAAGGCATTTGCTTCACAAAAAGCCTAAGGACCCAGGTTCAATTCCCCAGTACCCACATAGCCAGATGCAACAAGGTGGCGCATGTGTCTTGGAGTTCATTTGCAGTGGCTAGAGGCCCTGGTGTGCCCATTCCCTTTCTGTATCTGCCTTTCTCTCTCAAAATAAATGAATAAATCAAGTATTAAACAAATCGGGGCATCGTGGCACACAACTTTAAAAATCCCAGCACTTGGGAGGCAGAGGTAGGAGGATTGCCATGAATTCAAGGCCACCCTAAGACTACATAGTGTATTCCAGGTCAGCCTGGGATAGAGCGAGCTCCTACCTTGAAAAACCATAATAATAATATATAATATATAATAATATATAATATATAATAATACATAAAATAAAATCCTTAAAACAAAAAAGAGTGTAACTTAGTGAGGTAACCCAGGCCCAGAAAGCCAAATGTCACATTCTCTCTCATATCTGGATCCTAGCTACAAATGATTGGACTTCTATATGAGTAGAAATAAAAGTTAGTAGCAGAAGCTAAGTAAGCTAGGAGGGCATATAAAGGAATAGGAAGAGGGGGTAATTAATAGGATGGTATTGTATATATGTAAGTAGAAACACAGACTAATGGGGGTGAAAAGGCCTAAGTGAGGTCAGGGGAAGAGATTCAGTAAAGAAAAGGTGGAGGGAGGGCTAACCAACGCTAAGGGATATGAATAAGTCATATGGAAACCTACATTTCTGGGCAATGGAACACTCAGAAGCAATGGATTGTTACTACAAAATTTTCAGTGCAGGGATGGGATACCTTCCTGTGAATTGTTGGCCAGGGAGGTCACAGATTCCCTCAAAATATTATAGGCCATTGCCAAAGCCGTTGGTTTCCCAGCAGGAATAGATGGTAAGACCCTATTGCTGAAGACTCCAACATACTTGGGCTGCAAAGTCACTGAGAAATCCTGTTGGAGCTGAGCTGAACGCCTCCTCCACGTGGACCAGCTGATAGAAAGCTGGAAAAAACTACACTGCATGCAGTTCAATGGAAGAGAGAGAAAATACCAGTGAAGATACTCAACAGTGGACACTGCAAGCTTTAAATTTGGCCAGCCAGGCCAAATGAGCCAACAGGTGCAATAGTGGCAAGTCTGTTATGGGGAAAACCAACCGCTCTCTAATTGGAAGTCTGCTCCATGGGAGGGAACACATCCCTGAAAACCTACGACAGGGGTAGTCATGAGCCCTAGGGGTGTAATATCAGCTGGTGTCTGGCTAGTACATACTATGCTCACCAAACTGCGCAGTTAGCAGTTCTTTTAATGTCCATACCCATATATTAATGCTACTCTCATTTTTGGTTAGAGAAGCTTCTCTTTTCAGATGGCAGTGACCTTGGGATGAATTAGAAGGCACCATGGTGCTAAGAAGAAGGGACAGAGGAGTGCTCAGCACTGAAACATCTCTAACATACCTTCCAAAGCTCAGGGTCCATTGTGGAAGAGGTGGTGGAAAGAATGTAAGAGCCAAAGGAAGGGTGGGACTCCTTACAATGTGCTCCTCCATACACAAAATGGCCTGGATATCCATGACCTCACGGTGCCTGACACTATCTACACAAGACCATCATAATAGAAGGAAAAGATGATGACATCAAAATAAAGAGAGGGGCTAGAGAGATGGCTTAGTGGCTAAGGCATCTGCCTGCAAAGCCAAAGGATTCCAGTTCAATTATCCAGGACCCACATAAGCCAAATGCACAAGGAGGCACATGAATCTGGAGTTCGTTTGCAGTGGCTGGAAGCCCTAGCATGCCCATTCCCCCCCCCGCCTCTTTCTCTCTCTCAAAACAATAAATAAATACAATATATTAAAAATAAACAAACAAAATTAAGATTGAGATTGATTGAGAGGGGGAGGGGATATGATGGAGAGTCGAGGTTCAAAGGGGAAAGTGGGGAGAGGGAGAGTAGTACCATGGGATATTGTCTACAATTAAGGAAGTTGTCAATAGAAAAAAATTTTAAAAAAAGAAAACTAATGAATAAAATATGATTGCAATACCATACACACACACACACACACACACATATGATAGTGTGACTGATGTTACTGATGTTACCTATCCAAGACCTGCTTCATAGGAGGGGGGAAAAATACTGACATCAAAATAGAAGAGAGACTAGTTGAAAAGAAGGGATTTAATGGAGGGGAGATTTGGGAGGGCGAAAAAAGAAATGTGGTGGAGGGGATTATGATCCTGGCATATTGTTTATAATTATGGAAGTTGTCAATAAAAAAGTTTAAAGTAGCCGGGTCTGTTGGTACACACCTTTAATCCCAGCACTCAGGAGGCAGAGGTAGGACGACCATAAGTTCAAGGCCACCCTGAGACTACAGTGAATTCCAGGTCCAGTCTGAGCTAGAGTGAGGCGGTACATCAGAAAACCAAAAAAGGAAGTTTAAAATAGTAAAGAGAAGGCAGGGGATGTGATTCATTGATAAAGCACTCGTCCAGCATGCTCAAGGCCCTGTGTTCAACTCCCAGGATCACCACAAAAAGAAACAAGATTATACTGTACTCCAGTTTAACTGTGAGACTTAATACAACAAACGTGACAGCACTTCACACAGTTCCAGGCACAGACCTAATACCTTCCTTTACCTTAGCATAGGGCCAGGTTCACAATAAGAATTTGACTATTAAGTAGTAAATTACTGAAAATGTGACAAAAGCACCATCTGTTCATACTCACTATTAATAGCGTTGAAAGAAAAAGCTTCAATTAGAGTGGAGGTTACTAGAAGATGCTCCAGTATAGTGAAGAAATTCAAACAGTAAAGATACTTTTATTGGTCAAATTCCCAGTGATCTGTTCTAATGGTGTAAAAGTTCACCTATGATTTAATGAAATGGACAGAAATAGATTCTGCTGCAGTTTTCCACACTGAGAAAGGCAAATGTAATTTGTCCTTGGGGAGGATGCATCTATCTTAAGTGCACAAAATTTCCTCAGTTATACCCAAAAGTAAATCAAAGGAATTTGGAATGGAGGGAGGTTTTCCACTAAATCCAAAAGTAGTAATACACAGTCAAAATGAATCTTCTCCATATATTTAGGGGGACAATCAGTCTATTTCTTAGAATTGGTGCAAAGCCGTGGGACGTATAAATAGATAGAATGCAACATATCAGTTGCTAATTCTGAAAAAAAATTCTCAGGCTAGAGAAAGCAGGCAATCTTCCCAATAAAACAAGTGTCATACAGCACCATACATATGTAAGACCATACACATCTGTTCAATATCAAATTACACTGTTCCAGTCAATTTACTAATCAAGAAGTATTTATGATCTAAGTTTATTAAAAAAAAAAAATCCTCCACTACTGTGGTCACGTTTTGCAAGGGTGACTACTGGAGACTGGAGTTGTCCACGCTGACTCAAGGCTCAAGGCAAGACTGAATAATAAATCCAGTGTTCACATTCAAATGTGGGGGAGAGGAAAAGGGAGGCTCCAAGTCCATAAAGTTCTCCTCCCTCTCAGAACACTGCAAAAATTGTCCATGTCCAAGGACACTTACCCTTGAAACTCCTTGGAGAGTGACTTGGAGACTTTCTGTTCAGATTTTTTGAGGGGGAGAGATTTAGGAATGCTGCAAGATCGCAATTTTCACATACAGGGACATAATTAAAATTTCTACTTTCTTTCATTAATTTTACCGCTTTTTTTTAAAAGTCGACCAACATACTCATATTGATAAAATACTTAATGCAACATAAAGTGTAACACTCTCACCACCCAAAAAAAAAAAAAAAAAGGCTTTAAAGCCTATACAAAACGAAGCACACAGACTATTCCCAATAATCCCTAATTCGAAATGAGAAGAGAAAGGAGAAACCAAAGAACTCCAAACAGGACAAAAAGAAAAAGAAAATCACTTGGGGGGAAGGAAGGCAGCGAGATGACCAAGTAGGGAGGGGTGGGGGGAGGAGGAGGGGCACAAGAGAAGAGTCCAGCTGATGCTGACGCTCAGAAGAAGGGAAGGTGGAGAAATAGCCCCAAAGATAGAGGAAGAATGGGGGTGTCACCAGGCAGAAGGCCTAGTCGATGGGCTCAGGGACGAGCACAAGGGGACAACACTCCTTAGAAGCGATGGCAGGGCCCCAGGGCTCGGGAGGCAGAAGTGGAGGAGCCGGGGTGACTGTGTGTGGGAAAGCGGACAGGGCACGGGGTGGGGAGGGTGAGGGGTTCTCGGAGGCGAGCCCGTCGGGCGGGTGCGGGGGTCGGCCGATGTGGGAAGAAGGGAGGAAGGGGGTGCGGCCGCAGGGTCTGCGGCGGCGGAGCGAGCGGGCCCACCGGCCACCGTACCTTGTAGTAAACATCGAACTGGATATTCTCCGGCAAGGAACGGATGTCTCGGCGGGAGCGGATGTAGTTGTCCACGACGGCGGAGATGGCGGTGTTGTAGAGAGTCTCCGGGATCCACTCGAGCTCCACCGCCGCCATCTTCCTTCCCGCCGCCTCCTCCTCCTCCTCCTCCCGAAGGCCCCCGCCTCCCTCCGTAGCGAACCCCTCAGCGGGCCCCGGAGGATTCGGAGGGGCGGCGGCGGCGGTGGCCACGCGGACACACGGTAGAAAAAGTCCCGGCCGCCCGGTCTGCCGGCCTGCCCCGGGCGTCGGGCGAGGGGCGGAGACAACGGACGCAGGGCCGACGATCAGCACAGCCAGCCCAAGCCAGCCTCACATTCCGGGTTTGAGAAGAACCCGGGTTCCGGCCCAGCGCCCAGCTCTGCAGGGGCGGGGCTACGTGTGCGGCGTCGTGACGTCAGCGCGCACGGGCGCGCGGCGGGGAGAGGAATGCGGCAGGCGGGGGACTCACGGACGATCCCACGCTGTTCCCGGCCAAGCCGGCGCTGGGCGCTGGGGGGACGGGGACGCTGGCGTTAAGTCGGTCCAAGGTCTTGACCCTCCATTTCCAAGCACTTGGCACGTCCGTTCCTTCGTTTGAGTCCTGCGTTGGGAGTTTTTTTGGGGAGGAGGGTACACGGACCCTCTTGAGCTTTCAGGTTCAAAGTTTAAAAAACTAGCCGGGCGTGGTGGCGCACGCCTTTAATCCCTGCACTCGGGAGGCAGAGGTAGGAGGATCGCCTTGAGTTCAAGGCCACCCTGAGAGTACAGAGTGAATTCCAGGTCAGCCTGAGCTAGAGTGAGACCCTACCTCGGAAAAAAAAAAAAAAAAAGTTGAAAGAGCTCCGTTACAGTGATGGATATTTTTATCTAGGGCTGGAGAGATGGTTTAACAGTAAAGGCACTTGCCTGCAAAGCCTAAGGACCCAGGTTCGACTCCCCAGTACCCACGTAAAGCCAAGTGCACAAGATGGCACATGCATCTAAAGTGCGTTTGTAGCGGCTAGAGGCCTTGGGTTGTCCATTCTCTCTCTCCTTTCAAATTAATAAAAAAATTTTTAAGTTTATCTGACACACATATGAGAAGGGAAGGCCTACCCTGAATATGGGTAGTGCCATCCCATAAGCTGAGATCCAGGACTAAATAAAAGGAGAAAGTATGACCAGGCGTTGTGGCGTACGCCTTTAATCCTAGCACTCTGGAGGCAGAGGTAGAAGGATCACCATGAGTTTGAGGTCATCCTGAGAGAAAGCAAGCTGAGTGTCAGCCTTCATTTTTCTCATCTTTTCCTAACTGTAGATGCAATGTGACTGACCCGCTGCCTGACACTCCCACTGCTGTGCCCTTTTCACCATAATAGACCTTAACTGTGGGCCAAAATAACCCCTTTCTTAAATTGCTTTTTGTTACAGCAATGAGAAAAACAAAAACAACCCAGCCTGTTTCTTTTTCATTAAATTATTTAATCATTTTACACTGAAATACCAAGGTGAAGGGTGTGTCAAAAAATTTCTTCCAATTCCTTTTGAGCTAAGTAACAAGGCATTATTGTTGTTTTGAGGATATGCATTGTTATAGAGTGAGTAAGAAATTGACAGTCACTATTAAGATAGTTTCTTCCTTGTTAAATTCCTAGAACAGAAAGATGTTGCATTATGTTCTTGAAAAATGAAACTTGGAAAACTAAATTACATAAATAGCAGATGTCCAGTCTGAGGAAGAAAAAGAACTAAACAAATTTTCCTAATTAGTCAGCAATCTCTCCTTGAAGCCAGGACTATATAACCCAGGGAGAAATCTAAAATCTTCATTTCTGTCTATAAGTCTTAACACAGTCACCTTTTAGCCTTCTTTATTTAACCACTAACAGTATTTTTATTTAGTTTATCTTCAGCTTTCTCCCCAAATTCTTCTAGAATTCTGTCACTTCTAGTGGGAGTGTCAGGTCATACTGAATCTGTCATCAGGAAGAAGAGAAAGATGAACACCGGTGCTCAGCTCAGCTTGCGTTTTCTCTCTCTCTCTCTTTTTGTTTGTTTTTTCGAGGTATGGTCTCACTCTAGCCCAGGCTGACCTGGAATTCACTCTGTATTCTCAGGGTGGCCTTGAACTCATGACAATCCTCCTACCTCTGCTTCCTGAGTGCTGGGATTAAAGGCGTGAGCCACCACACCCAGCTCTCCTCTTTTATTTAGCCCCAGACTTCATTCCATGGGATGGTGTTACCCACATTCAGGATAGGTCTTCTCTCCTCAGTTAAACCTTTCTGAAAACTCCCTCAAAGACACATTAAGGGCTGGGGAGCTGGCTTAGTGGTTAAGGTACTTGCTGGTAGAGCCAAAGGACCCAGGTTCAATTCCCAGTATCCATGTAAAGCCAGATGCACAAGGTGGCACGTGTATCTGGAGTTTGTTTGCAGTGGCTAGAGGCCCTAGTGTGCCCATTTTCTCTCAATTTTTTTTTTTTTTGAGGTAGGGTCTCACTCTAGCCTAGGCTGTCCTGAAATTCACTATGCAGTCTCAGGGTGGCCTCAAACTCACAGCAATCCTCCTACCTCTGTCTCCTAAGTGCTGGGATTGGCGTGTCCAACCACATCTGGAAAATGTGTCTTTAAAAAAAATTATTAGCTGGGCGTGGTGGTGCATGCCTTTAATCCCAGCACTCGGGAGGCAGAGGTAGGAGGATCATCTTGAGTTTAAGGCCACCCTGAGACTACGTAGTGAATTTCAGGTCAGCCTGGGTTAGAGTGAGACTCTATCTAAAAAAAAAAAAAAAAAAAAAAAAAAAAAAAAAAAAAGACACATTTGCCAGGCAAGGTGGCACATGCCTTTAATCCCAGCACTCAGGAGGCAGAGGTAGGAGGGTCACTGTGAGTTTGAGGCCACCCTGAGACTACATAGTGAATTCCAGGTCAGGCTGGGCTAGAGCAAGACCCTACCTTGAAAAAAAAAAAAAAAAAATAATAATAAATTTAGGAGCTGTGGAGATGGCTCAGTGGTTAAAGGTGCTTGCTTGTAAAGCCTGTAGCATTTGTTCAATTCCCCAGCCACTCCCCATAAAGCTGGATCAGCAAGAGATCCTGGTGTACCCATACACACACATGCACACACACTTGCACAATTAAATAAATTTGTTTTTAATTATTAAAGATTAAATCTAGTCAGGTTGACAATTATGATTAACTACCACATAACTCATTCTTCAGTAAATGTGATTTTTTTTGTCGTCGTTGTTGTTTTGTTTGGTTTTGTTTTTTGAGGTAGAGTTTGCTCTTGCCCAGGCTGACCTGAAATTCACTGTGTAGTCATATATATATGGCAGGGGCCTGGAGAGATGGCTTAGCGGGTAAGGTCCTTGCCTGAGAAGCCTAAGAACCCAGGTTCAATTCCCCTGTATCCACGTGAGCCAGATGCACAAGGTGGCACATGCTTCTGGGATTCATTTGCAGTGTCTAGTGGCCCTGGTATGTCCATTCTTTATCTGTCTTTCTGTCTGCCTGCTCACAAATAAATAAAGATATTTAAAAAAAAAAAAAAAAAAGGCAAGCCGGGCATGGTGGCACACGCCTTTAATCCCAGCATTCGGGAGGCAGAGGTAGGAGGATTGCCATGAGTTCAAGGCCACCCTGAGACTACATAGTTAATTCCAGGTCAGCCTAGGCCAGAGTGAGACCCTACCTTGAAAATAAAAAAAATAAAAAAATAAAGTAAAATTAAAAAAAAATACAAGGCAGAGGTAGGATGATCATTGGGAGTTTGAGGCCAGCCTGGAACTACAGGGTGAGTTTCAGATCAGCCTGGGCTAGCGTAAGACAATACCTTGGGGCGGGGGAAGCCAGGTATGGTGGCACATGCCTTTAATCCCAGCACTCTGGAGGCAAAGGTGGTAGGAGTTCCCTGAGTTTGAGGTCACCCTGAGACAACATAGTGAATCCAGGTTCAGCCTGGGCTATCTCAGTCAACCTAAGCTAGACTGAGACCGTACCTTGAAAAATATAAACAAAATAAATGCAAATGCCTAAACCACCACCTAGAAATACCTATAATAGGCCATCCTAGCCTAAAGGTTTTTTTTTAAATCTTTTTTTTTTTAATTTGAGAGAGACAGAGAGAGAATGGGCACACCAGCAGCCTCTCAGCCACTGTGAATGAACTCCAGATGCGTGCGCCCCCTTGTGCACATGTGCGACATTGCGTGCTTGTGTCACTTTTTGCATCTGCTAGCCTAAACTTGAATTTATACTTATCTTCTTGCCTCTGCCTCTCTAGTGCTGAGATTATAGGCACTTAGTACCATGCATAGCCTCTAATTACATATTAATTTCAGATAAATAATGAATGTGGTTTTTGTTTGTTTGTTTAGGGTGAAGCATGGGTTCTCATAATGTAGTCCCAGATGACCTGGAACTAGTTAGTCCAATCTGGAACTAACAATCTTGCTTCAGCCTCATGAGAGCTGGGATTAAAATTGTGTGTCACCTGGCTCTGCCGAATTGTTTTCAAACCTAAGCAAATCCCAGGCTATAGTTTCACCCATGGCATTAGCATCAGTGAAAGATATAGTTCCTTCAGCAAATCATGGGGCTGGGAAGATAATTCAGTGATTAAAGGTGCTTGCTAGCAC
Source organism: Orientallactaga sibirica (assembly GCA_036365145.1). NCBI lineage: Eukaryota > Metazoa > Chordata > Mammalia > Rodentia > Dipodidae > Orientallactaga > Orientallactaga sibirica. Next base: position 1,031,730 of record JAEOAD010002422.1, on the reverse strand, counting down.
ATCCTGTATTAGTTTTTAGACACTGACTTTAAAGAAATCATATTATTTATTTACAAGTGGAGGAAGGGGGTGGAGAAAGAGAGAAAGAATGGACACGCCAGGGCCTCTTGCCACTGCAAACAAACTCCAGATGTATGTGCCACTTTGTTCATCTGGCTGTATGTGGGTACTGTGGAATCGTGGAATCAGGATGTCAGACTTTGTAAGCAAGTGCCTTTAACTACTGAGCCATCTCTCCAGACCCACTGACTTTTTTTTTTTGAAGTTCATATAAATGCTTAGAACCCCTCCTTACAAAAGTGCATAACTACCCATTATCTGTGCAAATACTGCATGGGATATACTTATACTAAAAGAGCGTTTGATGTTTATCTGCAATTCACATTTAGTTGGGCACCTATAATTTTGATTTTTCCTTTTTGGTTTTTCGACATATGGTCTCACTTTCTAGCCCAGGCTGGCCTGGAATCCACTAAGTAGTCTCAGGGTGGCCTTGAACTCATGACGATCCTCCTACCTCTGCCTCCTGAGTGCTGGGATTAAAGGCGTGTGCCACCATGCCCAGCTAGGGCACCTATAATTTTATCCAGCACCCATACCTCCAGGGATTCATGAAACAATGCAGATTTTCTGAGATATTTTGGCTGAGTCAGAACCAGCACACAGATCCTATAAATAAAGGAAGTGTATCAGATAAACATTTAATTCTGTCAGATCTTAGATGCTGACAGGCAAGGTTAAAGATTTAAAAATGGGGCAAGGGGACTGGACAGATGGCTTAGCAGTTAAGGGGCTTGCCTGCAAAGCCAAAGGACCCAGGTTCGATTCCCCAGTACCCACATAAGCCAGCTGCACAAGGGGATGCATGTGTCTGGAGTTTGTTTGTAGTGGCTAGAGGCCCTGGCACACCCATTCTCTGTCTTCTCTCTGTCTCTCTGCTTGCAAATAAATAAATTAAAAAGCATTTTAAAATCTTTGAAAAAAAATGAGGCCAGGATGTGGCTCAGTGGGAAAGCATGTGTCTAGTGTGCACAAAGCCCTGGGTTTGATCCCCAGATTCTCCCAGTTCAAAAAAAGAAAGAACCAGTGGGCGTGGTAGCACACACCTTTAATCCCAGCACTTGGGAGGCCGAGGTAGAAGGATCACTGTGAGTTAAAGGCCACTCTGAGAATACAGAGTGAATTCCAGGTCAGCTTGGACTAGAGTGAGACCCTACCTCAAAAAAACCAAAAAAAAGCCGGGCGTGGTGGCACACACCTTTAATCCCAGCACTCAGGAGGCAGAGGTAGGAGGATCGCAGAGAGTTCGAGGCCACCCTGAGACTGCATAGTGAATTCCAGGTCAGCCTGAGCCAGAGTGAGACCCTACCTCGAAAAACAAACAAAAAGAAAGAAAGAAAGGGAGGGAGGGAGGGAGGGAGGGGGGGAGGGAGAGGGGGAGGGAGGGAGGGAGGGAAAGAAAAAAGAAAAGAAAGAGCCTCCTCCTAGCACTTTGGAAAAATCAAAATAAAAGGAAGGAGGGAAAGGAGGGAGGGAGGGAGGGTGAAAAGAAAGAAAGAAAGAAAGAAAGAAAGAAAGAAAGAAAGAAAGAAAGAAAGGAAGGAAGAAAAAAAAGGCTCCTTGATCTCTTCATTGCTTTGAGACAAAAGTTATTAAGATATTGAGATGTCCTTGAAGTCTCTGACTAAGAAGACAAGAAGAAACATGACAGGACTGGGCATATATCTCAATCAGTAAAGGGTTTGCCATGTTAGCTTGAGGACCTAAGTTCAGTCCCTAGTACCCACATAAAATGACAGATGTGGTGGCACATACCCATAACCCCTGAGCTTGGTAGGCAAAAAACAAGAGGCTCTCTAGAGCTCATGGGCTAGTAGCCAGTCTAGACTAGACTCTGTCTGAAAAAGAAGTGGATGACTGCCCAGGATCCAGCCTGGCGACCCTGTGTGACCCTGGCGCTCCTTTGGAATCAAGCGAGGGCAGGTGGTGAAGATCATCCCGCCCAGCGAGGAGGCGGCAGGCCGCTACATCACTTACCGCCCTGGGGCAGTAGCCAGGGCCGGCCCGCCACACCGGTGAGTGCCTCTCCACAGAATCCCAGACCAGCCCTGGCCAGCACAGCACCCAAGGAGGATCCCACACAAGGCGCCGCCAACCTCTGTCCTCAAAACTAGAACCCATCGTGGTCATTTGGCTAGTAATGTCAAACACTATAATCTCAGCACTCAAGAGACCAGACCCAGGCAGAGGGATTACCAGAAGTTCAAGGCTAGCATGGGCTCCATAATGAATGAGACCATGATTCCAAAAGCAAAAAAAAGTCCTGTGCAGGTAACGACAGTCACTTTGGACCTGTCAACATTCCATCATGGGTAGTAGAGGAGACAAAAAAAAAAAAAAGACATCAGTGTACAAGAGGAACTAAGCTGGGCGTGGTGGCACAGGCCTTTAATCCCATCACTTGGGAGGCAGAGGTAGAAGGATTGTCATGAGTTTGAGGCCACCCTGAGAATACATAGTGAATTCCAGGTCAGCCTGAGCTAGAGCAAGATCCTACATTGAAAAATAAAATTATCAGGCTGGAGAGATGGCTTAGTAGTTAAGGTGTTTGCCTGCAAAGCCAAAGGACCCCAGTTTGATTTCCCAGGACCCAAGTTATCCCGATGCACAAGGGGGTGCACGCACCTGGTGTTCCTTTACAGTGGCTGGAGGCCCTGGCACGCCTATTCTCTGTTTCTCTTTTCCACTCTCTCTCTGTCAAATGAATAAATAAATAAAAATAATTTTTTTTAATTATCAATAAAAAAAATTTTTTTTTGGTTTTTTGAGGTAGGGTCTCATTCTAATCCAGGCTGACCTGGAATTCAGTATGTAGTCTCAGGGTGGCCTTGAATTCATGGAGATCCTCCTACCTCTGCCTCCTGAGTGCTGGGATTAAAGGCATGCACCACCACACCAAGCTCTCAATAAAAAAAAAAATTTTTTAAACAGGGCTGGAGAGATGGCTTAACAGTTAAGGCATTTGCCTGCAATGCCAAAAGGACCCCTGTTTGATTCTCCAGGACTCATGTAAGCCACACAAGGGGGTGCACACATCTGGAGTTCATATAGTGGCTGGATGCCCTGGAACGCCCATTCTCTCTCTCTCTCTTTCTCTCTGCCTCTTTCTCTCTCTCAAATAAATAAATAATATATATTTTTAAAAACTTATTTTAAAAAATAATTATACTATGCTGCTTTTCATATTTTGTACTGCAGCATAGACTCTGAGTTTCTCAGTAGTTGACACTCGATCACAAAGGGACTTATATGTTACGGTAATATCCTCGAACTTTATCTTAAAGGTGTGACCTTCAAAGACAGCCAGAAGATAATGTAGAATCATGTGCTCCCAGCTGCAGAAGCTAGAATACAGCAGAGGCCTGCTAAGCCATTACTTTGGTTTAGTGGGCCTATATGTTTTGGTGGACAGAGGACCTTTGAGTTATGAAGTTGGCCTTACAGCTCACCAAATTCCCTTTAAGCCTTGACATCCAACAGCTTCATATTAGGCAGAAGGCCTTGCACTATGCAAAGACATGTAAGACTTGAACCTGGCCGCAAAAGATTGCTCATAATCCTTACAGGCTGTCATATATATATTGGAGATTGTTTGTTTGTTTTTTGTTTTTCAAGGTAGTGTTTCGCTCTAGCCCTAGCTGACCTGGAATTCACTATGTAGTCTCTGGGTGGCCTTGAATTACAGTGTTCCTCCTACCTCTGCTTCCTGAGTGCTGGGACTAAAGGCATGCACCATCATGCCTGGCTTGTCCATGTATGTATTGTGACAGCTTTTTATTATTTACTTATTTATTTATTTATTTTAGTTTTTCGAGGTAGGGTCTCACTCTAGCTCAGGCTGATCTGGAATTCACTATGAAGTCTTAGGATGGCCTTGAACTCATAGCAATCCTCCCACATCTGCTTTCCCAGTGCTGGGATTAAAGGCGTGCGCCATCACGCCCAGCTTTGTGACAGCTTTTATTATACAAAGAGATGCGGGGGGGGGGGGGAGAATGGGTGCACTAGGGCTTCTAACCACTGCAAATGAACTCCAGATGCATGCACCACCATGTGCATCTGGCTTACATGGGACCTGGAGAATTGAACCTGGGTCCTTAGGCATCACAGGCATGTGCCTTAACCACTAAGCCATCTCTCCAGCCTGTGACAGCTTTTACATGATAATTTCTGGGGTTGGGGAAATGGCTCACCAGTTGAAGGAACTTGCCTGCTAAGCCATCTCCCCAGCCCTGCTTCTACCTTTTTGGCAAATGTGAAAAATCACTGCTATGAGCATAAATGTACAATTATCTGTTTGTATCCCTTTTCAGATTTTTGGGGAATATACCCAGATGTAGAATTGCTGGAGCATATGGTAATCTATGTTTAACTTTTTTATAGTTTTATTTTTATTTATTGATTTGAGAGAAAGAGGCAAAGAGAGAAATAAAGAGAGAGAGAAAGAGAGAGAGAATGGGTGTGTTGGGGTCTCTAGTCACTGCAAACAAACTCCAGATGCATGTGCCCCCTTGTGCATCTGCCTTACGTGGGTTCTGGGGAATCAAACTGAGGTCCTTTGGCTTTGCAGGCAAATGCCTTAACCACTCAGCCAGCTCTCCAGCCCCCTATGTTAAACTTTTTGAGGAACTGTCAAATTACTTTCTACAGCATCAGCACCATTTTATATTCCCATAAACAATGTAGAAGGGTTCCAGTTTCTCAACATCCTAGATGGCAAGGCACCTGCATACAAAGCCAAAGGACCCAGGTTCAGTTCCCCAGTACCCCGTAAAGCCAGACGCACAAAGTGCTGCATGCATCTGGTGTTCATTTGCAGTGGCTAGAGGCCCTGGCATGCCCATTCTCTCTTTCTCTCTCTCTCCATTATCTTTCTCTGTCTCTCTTCTCTCTATCTATCTATCTCTGATTATAAATAAATAAATAAAAATTGAAAAAATATATAAACTGATGTTATTCTGCAAGTGGTCCTTGTCCCCATCCATGCAGGCAGCCGCTAGTTTTTTTTGTAAATATTTTATTTATTTATGAGAGAGAGAGGAAGAAGCAGATATATAGAGAGAATGTGCATGCCAGGGCCTCTAGCCACTGCAAGAAACAAACTCCAGGTGCATGTGCCACCTTGTGCATCTGGCTTAGGTGGGTACTGGAGAATTGAAGCTGGGTCCTTAGGCTTTGTACGCAGGTGCCTTAACCATTAATCCATCTCTCCAGCCCTAGTAGCTAGAGTTTTAAGTGTTGCTTGTTTTTTTGTTTTGTTTGTTTGCTTTTGGGTTTTTTTTAACTTTATTTTATTTTATTTGTTTTGAGAGAGAGAGAGAGAGAGAGAGAGAATGAGCATGCCAAGGCTTTCAGCCACTGCAAACGAACTCCAGATGCATGTGCGACCTTGTGTATCTGGCTTATGTGGGTCCTGGAGATTTTAACTAGGGTCCTTTGGCTTTGCAGGCAAGCGTCTTAACCACTAAGCCATCTCTCCAGCCCCTGGTTTTGGTTGTTTTGAGGTAAATCTCACCCTAGCCCAGACTGGCCAGGCACTCACTCTGTAGTTCTAGGCTGGCCTCAGACTCACAGCTATCCTCCTACCTCTGCCTCCCAAATAAGTTCCAGGTCAGCCTGGGCTAGAATAAGACCCTATCTTAAAAAAATAATAATAGGACTAGAGAGATGGTTTAGTGGTTAAGGCATATGCCTGTGAAGCCTAAGGACTCCAGGTCCCATGTAAGCCAGACACAAATGGCTGCACATGCGTCTGGACTTTTTTTGCAGTGGCTGGAGGCTCTGGAATGCCCATTCTCACTCTCTCTCTCTCTCTTTCTATCGCTCTCTTTCTCCCTCTCTCTGTCTCTAATAAGTAAATAAATATAAATAAATCTTCAAAAAATAATTTAAAAAAACACTTTTTTGGAGGCAGAATATCACTCTAACCCAGGGTGACCTGGAATTCATTCTGTAGTCCAGGTTGGTCTCAAACCCACCATGCTCTTCATACCTCAACATCCCAAGGCTTTCCCATTTCTTAAACCATCCAGTTTCTCAGAAAAGGAGAAAGGAAAAGCAGGGAAAACCCAGAGAAGAAAAAATAGAACGGGAGATGGCTCCGCCGCTAAAGGTGCTTGCCTGAAAAGCCTGCCCATGTAAAGCCAGATACACAAAGTGGTGCATGCATTAGGTCATTTGCATGGCAGGAGGCCCTGCAGCTCCCAAAGCCACTCTGTCTGCCTCCTTCTGTCTTTCTCTTTTAAATAAATAAAAATATATATTTTTAAATTTTGAAAGGAATCTACACACACAGGGTCCTCATTCACAGGAAGAGTCCAGAAACATGGTTAAACAGCTGCCAGATATGCCCTTAGTGTGCCTTTAGATAATAGCACAGAGCCCTCCCCATCCCCCATGGTACTGAAGTAGAACAATGGGGCTAGAGAAATGGCTTAGAGGTTAAGGCACTTGCCTGTAAAGCCAAATGACCCAGGTTTGACTCCCCAGGACCCATATAAATCAGATACACAAGGTGGTGCATGCGTCCGGAGTTCATTTGCAGTGGCTGAAGGCCCTGGTGCACCCATTCTCTATCTGCCTCTCTCTCAATCTCTCTAATAAAAATAAATAAATAAATAAATAAATAAGCCAGACGTGGTGGTGCACGCCTTTAATCCCAGCACTCAGGAGGCAGAGGTAGGTAACTAGGATCTTTTCCGAGTTCTAACTCCAAAGGCATAACCTTTCTTTTCCTTCTTTCTGTCTCTTCTTGGGATACCAGCCAGAATCCTAAGCAGGCTTGCCCTGACACTGGGCTTTCTTGCTAATTTCTCAATCCATTTCCTTTGCTTTACTTGGAGGAGGAGAGTTGTTCTATAATTGGGCTGCTGCTGCTGCTCAGTAGTAGGACACATGCTTAGTGTGTGAGAGACCATTGCTTTGATCCCAGCACAAGGTAAAACAAAAAAGCATACTTGGTTGGGCGTGGTGGCGCACACCTTTAATCCCAGCACTCTGGAGGCAGAGGTAGGATGATTGCTGTGAGTTCAAGGCCACCCTGAAACTACATAGTGAATTCCAGATCAGACTGGACTAGAGTGAAGCCCTATCTTGTAAAAAACAAACTAACTAACAACAACAACAACAAAAATGCTCTGGATCCACAAGAAGGAAAGTAGAGCACTGATGGTCACGGGCAATGGCCAAGAGCTAAACATAAACAAGACACTGACCATCTTGCAGATGTTAATCCCTAACAAAATGACACTGCTCCAGCTAAGGTTTCAAGGTAGGGTCTCACTCTAACCCAGGCTAACCCAGAATTCACTATGTAGTTTCAGGCTGGTCTCAAATTCATAGTGATCCTCCTACCTCTGCCTCCCGATTCGTTAGTTTCAGGCTGGTCCACCTAATTTTTTTTTTTTTTTTTTATCTCACTCTAGCTGATCCTCTCAGCAGGTGGCCTTGAACTCACAGCGATCCTCCTACCTCTGCCTCCCGAGTGCTGAGATTAAAGGCATGCACCACCAACTCCAGCTTTTTAAAAAAATTATTTATTTGAGAGTGAGAAAGATGCAGAGCGAGAAAGACAGACAGAGAGAGAGAGAGGGAGGGAGAGAATGGGCATGCCAGGGCCTCCAGCTACTGCAAACAAACTCCAGACGCATGTGCCACTTTTTGCATCTGGCTTATGTGGTTACTGGGAAAGTGAACCTGGGTCCTTTGGTTTTGCAGACTATCACCTTAACTGCTAAGCCATTTCTCCAGCCCCTCCACCTAATTCTTTTAAATTTTTATTTATTTATTTATTTATTTTTATTGGCAACTTCCTTAATTGTAGACAATATCCTGTGGTACTTCCCTCCCACCCCCCACTTTCTCCTTTGAAACTCCACTCTCCATCATATCCCCTCCCCCTCTCAATCAGTCTTTCTTTTAATTATGATGGTCTTGTGTAGGTAGTTTCAGGGGGTGCAAGGTCATGGATATCCAGGCCATTTTGTGTCTGAAGGAGCACGTTGTAAGGAGTCCTACCCTTCTTTTGGCTCTTATTTTTGTTTGTTTTTGTTTGTTTGTTTGTTCTTTCCGCTCCCTCTTCTGCAATGGACCCTGAGTCTTGGAAGGTGTGTTATAGAGATGTTTCAGTGCTGAGCACTCCTCTGTCCCTTCTTCTCAGCACCATGGTGCCTTTTAATTCATCCCAAGGTCACCACCATCTGAAAAGAGAAGCTTCTCTAACCAAAAGTGAGAGTAGCATTAATATATGGGTATGGACATTAAGAGAAGTGCTTACTGGACAGTTTGGTGAGCATAGTATATACATTTAGCCAGACACCAGCAGACGTTACACCCCTAGGGCTCATGACTACCTCTGTTGTAGGTTTTCAGGATCAAGGATGTATTCCCTCCCATGGAACAGGCCTCCAGTCCAATGAGAGAGCAGTTGGTTTCCCCATAACAGACATGCCACTATTGCACCCGTTGGCTCATTTGGCCTGGCTGGCCAAATTTAAAGCTTGCAGTGTCCACTGTTGAGTATCTTCACTGGTATTTTCTCTCTTTCCCACTGAACTGCATGCACACAGCATAGGTTTTTCTAGCTTTCTGTCAGCTGGTCCACATGGAGGACCATTTAGCCACTGCAAACAAACTCCAGACATGTGGGTCCCGAGTCCTTAGGCTTCACAGGCAAACGCCATAACTGCTAAGCCATCCCTCCAGTCCCCATTTTGTTTTTTTGAGGTAGGGACTTACTGTAGCCCAAGCTGACCTAAAATTCACTATGTAGTCTCAGGCTGGCCTCAAACTCACAGGGATCCTCCTACCCCTGCCTCCCAAGTGCTGAGACTAAAGGAGAGTGCCACCATGCCCAGTTTAGATGTTTCGGTTTTTTTCACATGGGTGCTAGGGTTTCATCTCAGATGATCTCAGGCTTTCTCAGGCTCTCAGGCTTAAGCAATCTTACCTGCTGAGCTGTTTTCCCAGCCCTTTAGTTTTTATTTATTTATCTTAATTTTTCCCTTCTCTGTCTCCTTGTTTGTTGTGGTTGCCTAAAATTAATTGGCCCTCAGCCTCAGTAAATTGGCACTTTAGAGAAAACTATATTTAATACTGTAGAATTATGATCCTTATCCCTTAAGACAGTAAACACTTCTCTTCCCTTCCCAGTCCTCTGAATCTTCTCTGTGTGACTTTTTCCCATAGCATGTCACACCTTCTAACATTTCACATAAACTAGTAATTATTGTTGCTATTATTTTTATGGTAGTGGGGATTGAACCTGGAGTCTCATGTATATTAGGCAAGTTTTTTTTTCTTTCCTTTTTCTTTTTTTTGGGGGGTAAGGTCTCACTCTAGCCCAGGCTGACCTAGAATTCACTATGTAGTCTCAGGGTGGCCTCAAACCCATGCATGATGATCCTCCTACTTCTGCCTCCCAAATACAGGGATTAAAGGTGTGTACCACCACACCAAGCCAAAAAAAATTTTTTTTGTTAGGCAAGTTTTTAATTTAATTTAATTTTATTATTTTGTTGTTGTTTTCCAAGGTAGGGTCTCACTCTAGCTCAGGCTGACCTGGAATTCACAATGTGCTCTCAGGGTGACCTCAGACTCTTGGTTATCCTCCTAACTCTGCCTCCCGAGTGCTGGGATTAAAGGCATGTGCCACCACGCCCAGCAAGTTTTTTATTTTTTTTTTTATTTTTATCACTAAGCTACATCGTCAACCACTATTTTTTTGGTGGGGAGGGACAGGGTCTCATGTAACCCAGTTTGGCCTCCAGCTCAATATGTTGCCGAGGGTGGTATTGATCTTCCAATTCTCATGCCTTTACCTCCTAAGTGCTGGGATTATGGGTGTAGGAGACCATGCAGTTTTATGCTGCGCTAGAGATTGAACTTGAGTTTAGTAAATGTTAGGCAACTGCTCTGCCAACTGAGCTACATCCCCAGCCCTGTTATATTTACTGTTATTTCCTGTCTTGCTGCTCAAATGTTAAGTTCCACAATAGTAGGGAGTTTTATCTTTTCCTTACTGCTGTTTCCAGTGAATAGAGCAGTACCCAACACAAAACAGGTGCTCAGTTAAAGGTTTATTTAGCTGGGTGTAGCCGCACAGGCCTGTAAACCCAGCCCCGTGCCAAAAGAAGATTCTGAGCCTCTGAAAACTGCAGTGCTGGGTTCAGAGAGACTCTGTGCCAAGGAAATATGCAGATAAGTAATAGAGGAGGACATCTGGTTTTCTCCTCTGCCCTCTAAACATGCATGTACACACGTGCATACTCCACATGTACTACATACACATTCAAAAATGTTATTGTTGCCAGGTGTGGTGGTGTACGCCTTTAATTTCAGCACTTGGGAGGTAGAGGTATGAGGATCACTATGAGTTCAAGGCCAGCCTGAGCCTACATATTGAATTCCAAGTCAGCCTGGGATAGAGCAGACACTATCTTAAAAATAATTACTGTCACCGGGGGTGGTGGCACACGCCTTTAATCCCAGCACACGGGAGGCAGAGGTAGGAGGATCACCGAGAGTTCGAGGCTACCCTGAGACTACATAGTTAATTCCAGGTCAGCCTGGACCAGAATGAGACCCTACTTTGCAAAACCAAAAAAAAAAAAAAATTACTGTTAGGTACCCTAAAATGTAGAGGTTCCCCCCCGCCGAGGTAGAGTCTTACTCTAGCCCAGACTGACCTGGAATTCACTCTATAGTTGAAGACTGACCTAAAATTGGCAGTGATCCTCCTACTTCTCCCTCTCCAGAGCTATGATGAAAGGCATGCACCATCACACCTGGTAAATGTAGAGATTTTTGTTATTTTGTTTTATGGTTTTTCGAGGTAGGGTCTCACTCTAGTCCAGGTTGACCTGGAATTCACTGTGTAGTCTCAGGCTGGCCTCAAACTCACAGCAATCCTCCTACCTCTGCCTCCCGAGTGCTGGAATTAAAGGCATGCGCCACCATGCCTGGCATGTTTGTTTCAAGGTAAGGTCTCATTGTAGCCTAGCCTGACCTGGAATTCACTATGTAGTCTCAGAGTGGCCTCAAATTCACAGTGATCCTCCTACCTCTGCCTCAAAGAGCTATTTGTTTATTTGAGAGAGAGAGTGAGGGTTGGAGAGAAGGCTTAATGGTTAAGGTGCTTGCCTGCAAAGTCTAAGGACTCATGTCCAACTCTCCAGCTCTCCTGTAAGCCAGACACACAAGGTGACTCAAGCGCGCAAGGTTGCACATGCGCACAAGATGGCACACGTGTGTGGAGTTCAACTGCAGTGGCTGGAGGCCCTGGCATGCCCATACTCTATCTCTCTCTCTAGATCTATCTGCCTCTCTCTCTCTCGAGAAAGATAGAATGGGCATGCCAGGACCTCCAGCCATGCAAATAAACTCCAGATGCATGCACCACCCTGTGCATCTGGCATTATGTGGTTACTGGGGAATCAAACCTGGGTACTTTGGCTTTGCCAGCAAGTATCTTAACCACTAAGCCATCTCTCCAGGCCCCCTTTATTTTCCCAAAATGAGATAACCTGGAACTCACCATTCATGTAAAGCTGGATTCAAAAAGTGGCACAAGCATCTGGCATTTGTTTCCAGTAGCAAGAAGCCCAGACACACGCACACACCAAAAAAAAAAAAAAAAAAAAAAAAAGAAAAAAGAAAGAAAAAAATCAAGAAAAGAAGAGCTGGAAGGTTTCGCTCTAGGTCGGGTTGACCTGGAATTCACTATATAGTTTCAGGGTGGCCTCAAACTCATAGTGATCCTCCTACCTGTGTCTCCCAAGTGCTGGGATTAAAGGCATGTGCTACCACACCCAGCTTGACTCTTTAAAATATATAAAAGCTGGGCAAATATTGAAAGATATATATTTTTTAATTTTTGTTTAATTTAATTTATTTATTTGAGAGAGACAGACAGAAAGAGGCAGAGAGAGAGAATGGATGCACAAGGGCCTCCGGCTACTGCAAATGGACTCCAGATGCATGTGCCACCTTGTGCATCTGGCTTATGTGGGTACTGGGGAGTCGAGCTTCGAACAGGGGTCCTTAGGCTTTACAGGCAAGCACTCAACCACTAAGCCATCTCTCCAACCTGGAAAGATTTTTTTAAAAATATATTTTATTTATTTATTTGAGAGAAAGAGGCAGAGGGAGAGAGAAAGAATGGGTGTGCCAGGGTCTCCAGCCACTGCAAATGAACTCCAGATGCATGCGCCCCCTTGTGCATCTGGCTTATGTGGGGCCTGGAGAATCAAACCAGGATCCTTTGGCTTTGCAGGCAAATGCCTTAACCACTAAGTCATCTCTCCAGCTCCTAAAAGATATTTTTAAAATATTTTTAAATTTTTATTTATTTATTAGAGACAGAGAGAGTGAGAATGGGCGTGCCAGGGCCTCTAGCCACTGCAAATGAACTCCAGATGCATGCGCCACCATGAGCATCTGGTTTATGTGGGACCAGGAGAATCGAACCTGGGTCCTTAGGCTTCACAGGCAAGTGCTTAACTGCTAAGCCATCTCTACAGCCCCTAAAAGATTTTTTTTTTTTTTTTTTTTGTTTTTTTCGAGGTAGGGTTTCACTCTGGTTCAGGCTGACCTGGAATTAACTATGTAGTCTCAGGATGGCCTCGAACTCATGGCAATCCTCCTACCTCTGCCTCCCGAGTGCTGGGATTAAAGGCGTGCGCCACCACACCCGGCTTGATACTTTTTAAAGATACAAACCAGTCAGGTATTTTGGCACACACCTTTAATCCCAACACTCGGAATGCAGAGGTAGGAGGATTGCTGTAAGTTTGAGGCCAGCCTGGGACTACAGAATGAGTTCTTGGTCAGACTGGGCTAGAGTGAGATGCTACCTTGAAAAAAAAAAAAAAAATAAAATAAAAAAAAATAAAAAACTCAGCCAGAGCCAGGCATGGTGGCGCACGCCTTTAATCCCAGCACTTGGGAGGCAGAGGTAGGAGGATCACAGAGAGTTTAAGGCTACCTTGAAACTAGTAGTGAATTCCAGGTAAGCCTGGGCTAGGGTCAGATCCTACCTCAAAAAAACAAAACAAAACCAAAAAAAAAAAAATTGCCACAAACCAACAAGAATAAAGAAAACAGTGTTTTGACACACACCTTTAATCCCAGCACTGGGGAGGCAGAAGTAGAAGGGTGGCTGTGAGTTCAAGGCTAGCCTGAGACTGCATAGTGAGTTGCAGGTCAGTTTGGGCAACAGGGAGCCCCTACCTTAAAAAAAAAAAAAAAGAAAACAATAATGGAAACAACAGTAAAACAGGTTCAGTACGGGATGTGGGCAGCTGGGCATAACTGGCTTAGACCTTGGAAAGCAGTGATGGGAAAATAGTCCTCTTAAACACATCACTAAACTCATGAAGGACTCAGGGGTGGGTGACTGTGTACCTCAGTATTGGGGAATGGAGGACTGGAGAGATGGCTTAGTGGTTAAGGCACTTGCCTGCAAAGCCTACGGACTCATGTTCAACTCTCCAGGTCCCAAATAAGCCAGATGCAGAGTGACAAGTGTGCAAGGTCACACATGTGCATAAAGGGATGGTCACATCTGGAGTTGTCCCTATATATTTAATATATATATTAAAAAATGCCTTTCCCTTAGCTAGTCATGGTGGGGAGGCAGAGTTCAGATTGCTGTGAGTTCAAGGCCACCCTGAGACTACATAGTGCATTCCAGGTCAGCCTGGGCTAGAGGAAACCCCTACCTTGAAAACCCCTCTCATTTTCTATTCACAGATGATTTTATTTATTTCATTATTGTTATTATTTTCTTTTATTTTTTGGTTTTTCGAGGTAGGGTTTCACTATAGTCCAGGCTGACCTGGAACTCACTATGTAGTCGCAGGGTGGCCTTGAACTCACGGTGATCCTCCTACTTCTGCCTCTCAAGTGCTGGGATTGAAGGCGTGCGCCACCACGCCTGGCTTTATTATTATTATTTATTGAGACATGTCTCATGTAGCCTAGGCTGTCCTTGAATTTCAGAAATATTGATGGATGACCTTGAACTTCTAATCCTTCTGCCTCCATCTTGCCCCAGTGCTGAGATTACTGTTGTGAGCTGCCCCACCCAGGTGTGTGTGTGTGTGTGTGTGTGTGTGTGCGTGTGTGTGCGCTTGTTTAACTCAGTGCTGGGATTGAAGCTGGGGCTTGATGAACGCTAGCTGAGCACTCTGTCAACAGAGCTCCATCCCCACCCTTTCTGATCATCTTTTTTGACTAGCATTGGGCATTAGCATTTAGAAAGCAGGCAGAAAGAGAAAATGAGAAAGTGCCCAGTTCACACAAGGAAGAAAGTTGTAGAGAAGATACCCTCTGAGTCTCCAGGCCAATCACACCAATATGAAACAGGAAGTTTACCTTTAGTCCCAGCACTCGGGAGGCAAAGGTAGGAGGATCACTGTAAGTTTGAGACCAAAGTGAGACTATGCAGTGAATTCCAGGTCAGCCTGGGCTAGAGACCCTACCTCGAAAAAAAAACCAAAAATTAACTAACCCAGCATGGGGAGATGATTCAATGTCATGAAAGCATAAAGACCGGAGTTTGGCTTCCCAGCATCTACATAAAATGCCAGGCATCATAGTGTGTGTGAATCCCAGTGCCGGCGGGTACAGAAAAGAGGACCCTTGGGATTTGTTGACTAGCCAGTCTAGCCACATGAGTGAATTCTGGGTTTTTAGAACTCCTTTTGAAAAATAAGGTAACAGGCTGGAGAGATGGCTCAGCAGTTAAGGCACTTCCCTGCAAAGCCTAAGGACCTGGGTTTGATTCCCTAGTGCTCATGTAAAGCCAGATGCACAAGGTGGCACATGCACCTGGAGTTCATTTGTAGTGGCTAGAGACCCTGGCATGCTCATTCTCTCCCTCTCTCTCTCTCTCTCTCTGTCTCTACCTTTGTCTCTCTCTAACTCTCAAATAAATAAGTAAAATATTTTTTTAAAAGAGAATAAAAATGAAACACCTGACATTGACCTCTGGTCTCCATATACACATACACATATAATCGTACACATGCACACATGCACACATGTATATACACACAAAATTAAGTAAAACAAAATGACTAAATAAGCTAGCTAATTATTAGCCTCACATATATATTAAAGGCTAATTTTTTCAGCTTGTCATGATTCTACATGGCTGTAATCTCAACACTCAGGAGGCTGAAGCAGAACAGCAAGTTCCTGACAAGCCTGAGCTACCTAGTGAGTCTCTGTCTGAAAAGAAAGCAGGTTGGAGAAATGGCTCAGCAATTAAAGGCAATTGCTTTTAAAGCTTGCTAGCCCAAATTCAATTCCCCAGCCACTCACGTAAAGCTGGACAGGCACTTATTTGCAGCAGCAAGAGATCCTGGCACACCCATACACACGTGCAAATAAATAATTTTTTTTTTTTCAGTTTTCCGAGGTAGGGTCTCACTCTAGCTCAGGCTGACCTGGAATTCACTATGTAGTCTCAGGGTGGCCTCAAACTCACAGTGATCCTCCTACCTCTGCCTCCTAAGTGCTGGGATTAAAGGCATGCACCACCATGCCCGGCAATAAAATGTTTTAATTTTATTCATTACTTATTTGCAAGGAGAGAGAGAGAGAATGGGTGTGTTACTGGGGCATCCTGCTACTCACTGTCAATGGAACTCCAGATGCATGCACCACCTCGTGCACCTGGCTCTATGTGGGTACCAGGGAATGAAACCTGGGTCATCAGGCTTTGTAAACAAATACCTTTAACTGCTGAGCCATCTCTCCAGTCCCATAAATAATTTTGTTTTTGTTTTTGTTTTTGAGGCAGGGTCTCACTCCAGCCCAGGCTGACCTGGAACTCATTCCAGGCAGCCCTTGAACTCACTATCCTCCTACCTTAGTCTCCCTACTACTGGGATTAAAGATGTGTGCCACCATGCCCATCAATAATCTTTTAAAGTTTTTTTTTTTTTGTGGGGAGGAGGTTATGAGGTAGGGTTTCACTCTAGCCCAGGCTGGCCTGGAATTCACTATGTAGTCTCAGGGTGACCTCAAACTCAAGACGATCCTCCTACCTCTGCCTCCTGAGTGCTGGGATTAAAGGCGTGTGCCACCATGCCCAGCTAAAGTAACTTTTTCTACTTGACAAAATAGCTAAGTTAAGGGCTATGAAAATATTTGCTGTCATAGAAATTCAATCAATTCCAATATGAGCTATGTAGTTTGACATTTTCTAGTAGCCAAGAAGTAAAAAGCAGGTGAAATTAGTTTTTGTTTTTGGTTTTTTTTGAAATTAGTTTTAATAATGCTCAGTGTATTCTGGGAAACACAGAGTACAATGAAGTAAGTAGGACAACTCCTTCATTCTTCTCTGAAACTGCCCTCATTCCATTCATTCCTTAGTATTAACTCTTCAATTTTCTTCCTTTGTTTGAGAAACAGTATATTTTCATTCTTCTCAAAGTACCCAGGGGCTGGTGTTTTATTTTTTGCTTCTTGTTAGAAGGATCTTAACAGTATAAAATGGGCAAACAGACTACCCCCAAGCTACATTCCAAGCCCTTTTTTGATTTTTGAGACAGGATTTTGTTTTATTTTTATTTTTAAGATATATTTATTTGCAAGAAGAGAGAGAGAATGGGTGTGCCAGGGCATCCAGCCACCCCAAATAAACTCCAGATTAATGCACCACTTTGTACATCCTGCTTTATGTGGGTACCTGGGAATCAAACCCAGGTCGTTAGAGTTTACAGGCAAGCACCTAAACTGCTGAGCCATCTCCCCAGCTCCCAGACAGGATTTTTTTTTTTTTTTTTTTTTGGTTTTTCGAGGTAGGGTTTCACTCTGGTCCAGGCTGACCTGGAATTCACTATGTAGTCTCAGGGTGGCCTCGAACTCTCAGCGATCCTCCTACCTCTGCCTCCCGAGTGCTGGGATTAAAGGCGTGCGCCACCACGCCCGGCTTCCAGACAGGATTTTATTAAGTTGGTCAGGCTGGCCTGGAACTTACTCTGTAGCAGGTCTTGAACTGCAACTTTCTACCTCAAGTAGCTGCAATTACAAGAAGCCTGCACCACAAGGCCCAGCTTTAGCCTAATATTTTGTTGTTGTTTTTATTTTCTCAAGGTAGGGTCTCACTCTAGCTCAGGCTGACCTGGAATTCACTATGTAGACTCAGGATGGCCTCGAACTCACAGTGATCCTACTGTCTCTGCCTCCCGTGTGCTGGGATTAAAGGCAAGCACCACCACACCTGGCTTTTTGTTTGTTTTTTTAGGTAGGGTTTCACTCCAGCCCAGACTGACCTGGAATTCACTATGTAGTTTCCGTGGCCTCAACCTCACAGCAATCCTCCTACCTCTGCCTCCTGAGTGCTGATATTAGAGGTATTAATCACCACACCAGATTGAAAAACTGATTAAAAAAGAAAAAACAACCAAGCATGGTGGCACATTCCTATATATATGGTGTGTATGTGTCATAGTGCACACACACAAGCTTAAATAAATTATGGGCTTTGGGGGGGTATTTAATTAATTTATTTATTTAAGTTTTGTTTTTTTTTTTTAATTTTGAGGTAGGGTCTCACTCTAGCTCAGGCTGACCTAGAATTCACTATGTAGTCTCAGGCTGGCCTCGAACTCGTGGCGATTCTCCTACCTCTGCCTCCCAAGTGCTGGTATTAAAGGCGTGTGCCACCATGTCCGGCTTTATTTTATATTTGAGAGAGAGAAAGAGAATGGATGTGCCAGGGCCTTTCAGCCTCTGTGAATGAACTCCAAATGTGTGTGCCCCCTTGTGCACATGTGCAACATTGCATGCTGTATTATGACGTCTGGCTATGTGGTACCTGGAGATTCAAACATGCGTTCTTAGGTTTTGCAGGCAAGTGCCTTAACCACTAAGCCATCTTTCCAGCCCAAGTGTTTTTTTTTTTTTTTTTTGGAGAGAGACAGAGAGAGAGGGAGAGGAAGACAGATAGAGATGGGTGCTCCAGCAGCCTCTCAGCTGCTGAGAACGAAATCCAGATGCACGCGCCCCCTTGTGGTCAAGTGCAGCATTGTGCCCTTGTGTCACTTTGCATCTGGCTAAATGTGGGACCTGGAGATTGGAACCAGCATTCTTAGGCTTAGGAGGCAGGTGCCTTCACCACTAAGCCATCTTTCCAGCCCCCGAGTGTTTATATTTATTTATTTATTTATTTATTTATTTATTTATTTATTTATTTATTTGACAGAGAGAGAGAGAGAGAGAGAATGGGTGCGTCAGGGCCTCCAGCCACTGCAAACGAACTCCAGATGCATGCACCCCCTTGTGCATCTGGCTAATGGTCCTGGGGAATTGAACCTGGGTCCTTTGGCTTTGTAGGCAAACACCTTAACTGCTAAGCCATCCCTCCAGCCCCAGAATGGTTTTTTTAAAAGCTAAGCAAAGTGGCCTATACCTGTACTCTCCAAACCCTGTTGGACCTGATAAATCTGTTTTTTTTTTATAACAGTGGCTAAATCTGAAGTCTTCCCCAAAGTGACAAAGCCCCTTTGAAGTACCTCCAAAGTTGCCAGTGCAGGAGACACTCAGGGATGAGTGTTCTCTGAGAGGCACAGGGAGCACAGTCCTCTTGGGTATTTTTGGTGGAGGAAGAGAACTGGTTTTCATTTCCCAGACCTGGTGTGTTCAGTGGTTACTTTTCTCAAATACCTGACAAAGGCAGCTTCAGGAAGGCAGGGGGTTACTTTGGCTCAAGATTTAAAGGACAGTCTCATGGCGGGGAAGGCATGGTGCCAGGAGTGTGAGGCAGCTTCTTCTCAAGACTATAAGCCAAAATAAAACCTTTCCTCCCATCACGTGCTTTGGCTTGCGTGTTTTGTCCCAGCAACAGGAAGATAACTACAACATTGCCTAATCATGTAACACATGCTCTTGACACATCAGTATTGAGAATGCCTTTGTACTCTGAATTACTTGGCATATATTCTGCCTGGGCTACCAGGCAGCTCAAGGTTAAATTTGTTGCCTATCCATTGAATGCATCTTTACTAGCTTAGTAATTATTTCTTTTCTTTGGAACATTGGAACACTGGACTATTTCTCTCTTTATAGCTAAGAATTTAAGTTAGGGCTGGAAGGATGGCTTAGCAGTTAAGGCGCTTACCTGTGAAGCCAAAAGACCCATGTTTGACTCTCCAGATCCCAATGAAGTCAGATGCACGAAGGTGAGGCAAATGCAAGGTCGCACATGCTCACTAGGTGGTGCAAGCATCTGGAGTTCAATTTCAGTAGCTGAGGCTCTGATGCACCAATTCTCTTTCTCTCTCTGTTTCTCTCTCTCTGTCTCCAAAATTTAAAAAAAAAAAAAAAAAAAAAGGCGTGGTGGTACACGCCTTTAATCCCAGCACTTGGGATGCAGAGGTAGGAGGATTGCCATGAGTTAGAGGCCACCCTGAGACTACATAGTTAATTCCAGGTCAGCCTGGGCCAGAGTGAAACCCTACCTCGAAAAACCAAAAAAAAAAAAAAAAGAATTTAAGCTGGGCATGATGGTGCATGCCTGTAATCCCAGTACTTGAGAGTTAGACACAGGAAGATTAAAGCAAATTTGAATCCAACCTAGTATACATAGAGAAATATAGGCCAGACAGGTTAACGTTAAGAAGAGCCTATCTCAAAATAAGAGCCTATCTCAAAACAACCAATGGACTGGAGAGATGGCTTAGAGGTTAACGTGCTTGTCTGCAAAGCCAAAGGACCCAGGTTTGATTCCCTGGTATCCACATAAAGCCAAATGCACAAGGTGGTGCATGTGTCTGGAATTCATTTGCAGTGATTGGAGGCCCTGGCATACCTATATTCTCTCTCTTTCTCTCTCTCTCTCAAATAAATAAAATATTTAAAAAAAACAAGAAGAGTTAAGTTTTTGCCATGTATAGTGGTATATATCTGTAGTTCCTCTACCTCAGGAGGTAGTGATGGGAAAAATCAGGAGTCCAAGGTCATTCCTGGCTACATACATACATACATACATACATACAAGGCTAGCCTGGACTACATGAGATCTTATTTCACAAAAATTCAAACTAACAAAAAATTGTTTTATGTTTTGTTTATTTATTTTTTGTTTTTATGTTTTGGTTTTTTGAGATAGGTCTCACTCTAGCCCAAGCATGACCTGGAATTCACTATGTAGTCTCAAGCTGGCCTTGAACTTACAGTGATCCTCCTACTTCTGCCTCCCAAGTGCTGGAATTAAGACATATACCACAACACCCAGCAAAACTTAATATTTATTTATTAAGAGAGAAAAAGAGAGATGGGCATCCCAGTCCTCTGGCCACTGCAAACAAACTCCAGACACATGTGCTACCTTGTGCCTCTGGATTGTGTGAGTGCTGGGGAATCAAACCTGGAATTTAGGCTTTGCAGACAAGCGCCTTAACTTCTAAGCCATTTCTCCAGCCGAAAATTAGTTTTTTAAAAAAATTTATTTATTTATTAAAGAGAATAAGAATGCATGTACCAGATAACACATGCTCTGACACATCAGTACTGGAGAATGCCTTTGTACTCTGGAATTACTTGGCATATATTCTGCCTGGGCTACCAGGCAGCTCAAGGTTAAATTGTTGCCTATCCATTGAATGCATCTTACTAGCTTAGTAATTATTTCTTTCTTTGGAACATTGGAACACTGGACTATTTCTCTCTTTATAGCTAAGAATTTAAGTTAGGGCTGAAGGATGGCTTAGCAGTTAAGGCGCTTACCTGTGACCAAAGACCCATGTTTGACTCTCCAGATCCCAATGAAGTCAGATGATGGTGAGGCAAATCATGTCGCAGACATGCTCACTAGGTGGTGCAAGCATCTGAGTTCAATTTCAGTAACAGGCTCTGATGCACAATTCTCTTTCTCTCTCTGTTTCTCTCTCTCTGTCTCCAAAATTTAAAAAAAAAAAAAAAAAAAAGAACCAGATCAGGTGCGCTTTAATCCCAACACTTGGGATGCAGAGGTAGGAGGATTGCCATGAGTTAGAGGCCACCCTGAGACTACATAGTTAATTCAGGTCAGCCTGGGCCAGAGTGAAACCCTACCTAAAACCAAAAAAAAAAAAAAAAAGAATTTAAGCTGGGTACATGATGGTGCATGCCTGTAATCCCAGTACTTGAGAGTTAGACACAGGAAGATTAAAGCAAATTTGAATCCAACCTAGTATACATAGAGAAATATAGGCCAGACAGGTTAACGCCAGAAGAGCCTATCTCAAAATAAGAGCCATCTCAAAACAACCAATGGACTGGAGAGATGGCTTAGAGGTTAACGTGTATTGTCTGCAAAGCCAAAGGACCCAGGTTTGATTCCTGGTATCCACATAGCCAATGCACAGGTGGTGCATGTGTCTGGAATTCATTTGCAGTGATTGGAGGCCCTGGCATACCTATATTCTCTCTCTTTTTCTCTCTCTCTCAAATAAAAATAAAATATTTAAAAAAACAAGAAGAGTTAAGTTTTTGCCATGTATAGTGGTATATATCTGTAGTTCCTCTACCTCAGGAGGTAGTGATGGGAAAAATCAGAGTCCAAGGTCATTCCTGGCTACATACATACATACATACATACATACAAGGCTAGCCTGGACTACATGAGATCTTATTTCACAAAATTCAAACTAACAAAAAATTGTTTTATGTTTTGTTTATTTATTTTTGTTTTTATGTTTTTGGTTTTGAGATAGGTCTCACTCTAGCCCAAGCATGACCTGAATTCACTATGTAGTCTCAAGCTGGCCTTGAACTTACAGTGATCCTCCTACTTCTGCCTCCCAAGTGCTGGAATTAAGACATATACCACAACACCCAGCAAAACTTAATATTTATTTATTAAGAGAGAAAAAGTGAGATGGGCATCCCAGTCCTCTGGCCACTGCAAACAAACTCCAGACACATGTGCTACCTTGTGCCTCTGGATTGTGTGAGTGCTGGGGAATCAAACCTGGAATTTAGGCTTTGCAGACAAGCGCCTTAACTTCTAAGCCATTTCTCCAGCCGAAAATTAGTTTTTTAAAAAAATTTATTTATTTATTAAAGAGAATAAGAATGCATGTACCAGAATGCCACTGCAAAGGAACTCCAGATACATGCGTCACCATGTGTATCTGGCTTAAGTGGGGAATTGAACCTGGGTCCTTGGGCTTAGCATGCAAGTGCCTTAACTGCTAAGCCATCCCTCCAGCCCAAAATTAGTTTTAAAATTACAAAATTAGTTACCTCAATTGAGACCCTACTCCAAAACCCCCCATCCCTTCAAAATTTACAAAATTATTAGGAGCCAGATGCAGTGGTTCAGACCTCTAATCCCAGAGGATGGTAGTGTAAAAGCAAGCCTATTCTGCATAGAGAGTTCCAGGTCATGCAGAGCTACATAGGGAGTTCTCTCTCTCCAGAAAAGGGGTGGGGTGGGGGGCTGGGGAGCGGGCTCAGTGGTTAAAGGTGCTTATTTACAAAGTCTGTGAGCCTGGGTTCAATACCCCAGACCCACATAAAGCCAGATGCAACCTAGAGTTCAGTTGCTGTGTAGAGACCCTGGCGCATCTACACACATATACACATATGTGCAAATGAATAAATGAATAAATAAAAATTTAAAATAATAGGGCAGAGAAATGGTTCCGTAAGTCAAGCACTTGCCACACAAGCATGAGGGCCTGAGTTCAGATCCTTAGCACCCACATAAAAGTCAGGCATGGTGGCTTGGATCTGTAATCCGAGCACTGGGAGGGGAAGAAGGACCCCTGGGACTTGCTGGTTTGGTGACTGGCTGAATTGGTGAGTGCTAGGTTCAGAGAGGGACCCTGTATCATAAGCCTAAGGTGGAGAAGTGACAGAGGAAGACACTTAACATTGATATCTAGTCTCCACCTGCACATGTACACATGCATACCATAACCACACACACTTGTGTGCCCACACACATATGAACATGCAAACACCAGAACCACATATGCACATGCAAAAGAAATAGCTGGGCATAGTGGTGCAAGCTTTTAATCCCAGCACTCGGGAGGCAGAGGTAGGAGGATGTCTGTGAGTTTGAGGCCACCCTGAGACTACATCATGAGATCCAGGTTGGCCTGGGCTAGAGCAAGAACCCTATGTAAAAAAAAAAAAAAAGAAGAAGAGGAGGAGGAGGAGGGAGGAGGAGGAGGAGGAGGAGGAGGAGGAGGAGGAGGAGAAGGAGAAGAAGAAGAAGAAGGAGAAGTAGTAATAATTTTTTTTGAAGTAGGGCCTAGCCCAGGCTAGACTCCAGATGCATGGAATTCACTCTGTAGTCTCAGGGTGGCCTCAAACTCACTGGTGATCCTCCTACCTCTGTCTTCTGAGTGCTGGAATGAAAGGCATGTGCCACCATGCCTGGCCTATTTTGTTTTTAAAATATTTTATTTAGTTACTTGTGAGGAGAGAGGAAGAGAGAGAAAGTATGAGCATTCCAGGGTCTTTTGTTGCTGAAAATGAACTCTAGACACATGTGTCACTTTGTGCATCTGGCTATACGTGGGTGCTGGTTAGTCAAACCTGGGAGGACAGGCTTTGCACACAACTACCTTAATCTCTGAGCCATCTCCCCACCCCCATGCACATGACTTTATATCTGAAGATACATTTCTTTTTATTTATTTATCTTTTTGAGAGCAACAAGCAGAGAAAGAGAGAGAGGATGGGTGCATCAGGGCCTCTAACCACTGCAAATGAACTCCAGATACATGCGCCATCTTGTGCATCTGGCTTACGTGGCTACTGGGGAATTGAGCCTCGAACCAGGCTCCTTAGGCTTCACAGGCAAGCGTTTAACCACTAAGCCATCTCTCCGGTCCTGAATATACATTTCTGATGCTTTAAAAGTAGCATATTATAAATGTTAATGGACATTCTCATATAACCTTGTAAAAAAGCTTTACTAATTTGTATTTTCACCAACAGGACATAACTGCCTAATTTCTTTTTTATTTTTAATTTTTTATTATTTACAACTTCTATAATTTTAGACAATAAAATATGATAATTCCCTTCCCCTCTCTTTCCCCTTCACAACTCCACTCTACATCATATCCCCTCCCCCTCTCAATCAGCCTCCCTTTTATTTTGATGTCATCATCTTTTCCTCCTATTATACTGGTCTTCTGTAGATAGTGCCAGGCACTGCAAATCATGTATATCCAGGCCATTTTGTGTCTGGAAGAGTGCATTGTAAGGTGTCCTACCCTTCCTTTGGCTCTTACATTCTTTCCACCACCTCTTCTGCAATGGACCCTGAGTCTTGGAAGGTGTGATAGAGATGCTTCAGTGCTGAGCACTCCTCTGTCACTTCTTCTCAGCACTATGGTATCTTTTGAGTCATCCCAGAGGTCACCACCATCTGAAAAGAGAAGCTTCTCCAACCAAAAGTGAGAGTAGCATTAATATGTGGGTATAAACATTAAGAGAAGTGCTTACCGGGCAGTGTGGTGAGCATAATACATGCATTTAGCCAGACACCAGCAGACGTTACACCCCTAGGGCTCAGGACCTCCTCTGTTATAGGTTTTCAGTAGAATTACAGAGTGGTTGGTTTCTCCCATAACTGTTGTACCTGTTGGCTCATTTGGCCTGGCTGACCCAACTTAAGGCTTGCAGTGTCCACTGTTGTTTATTTCCACTGATAGCGTCTCTCTCTCCCATGGAGCTGCATGCAGCATAGCTTTTTTCCAGCTTTCTATCAGCAGGTCTACAGGGAGGTTTTCAATTCAGCTCCCTCTTGATTTCTCAGTGACCTTGCAGCCCAAGCATGTGGAGTCTTCAGCAATAGAGTCTTACCATCTGTTCCTGGTGGGAAACCCAGAGCCTCAGCAATGGCCTGCAATGTTTTGGGGGTATTGGGGATCTCCCTGACCAGCAACTCACAGGAATGTATGCCATCCCTGGCACTGAAAGTTTTCTAGTAACAATCTATGGCTTCTGGATGCACCATTGTCCAAAAAAGTAGGTTTCCATATGACTTATTCATACCCTCTTTGATTTTGGTTAACCCTCCCCCAATTCTTCCTTTACTCAATCTCTTCCCCTGACCTCACTTATGGCCTAATTTCTTTCTTTCTTTCTTTTTTTTTTTTTTTTTTTTTTTTTTGGTTTTTCGAGGTAGGGTTTCACTCTAGCCCAGGCTGACCTGGAATTAACTATGTAGTCTCAGGGTGGCATCGAACTCATGGCGATCCTCGTACCTCTGCCCCCTGAGTGCTGGGATTAAAGGCGAGCGCCACCACGCCCGGCTGGCCTAATTTCTATAACATAGACATTGGTTGGGTAGGATTGGTTTTCTACATCGCTGGCCTCCAGTAAGGGCAAATCCTCACAGGTGCATTCATTCAGATTTTAACTTTTTGACGGAGCTGAAAGACTTTTTACATTAACTGTTGTTTTTGTGAGCTTTTTATTTATGTTTTTCTCCCCTCTCCCATAGTTGTTTTCTTCCAATGTGTATTAAAAATAATACTGTTAGGCTGGGCATGATGGCGCACGCCTTTAATCCCAGCACTTGGGAGGCAGAGGTGGGAGGATTGCCGAGAGTTCGAGGCCTGGGACTACATAGTGAATTCCAGGTCAGCCTGGAAAAACCAAAAAAAAAAAAAAAAAAAAAACTGTTTTATTAAGTGGTCCATTATATTTTCCTTGGATTGTCACTGGAATTTGTCTTCATTTATGGTAAGTTTGGGACCTTAAAAGCATATTTAACTTTTATGTGTACTGCTTTCTGGTTTTTTGTTTTTTTAAGGTAGGGCCTCACTCTAGCCCAGGCTGACCTGGAATTCACTCTGTAGTCTCAAGGTGGCCTCAAACTCATAGTAATCCCCCTACCTCTGCTTCCTGAGTGCTGGGATTAAAGGCATGCACCACCACGCCCAGGTTGCTTTCTGTTTTTGATGTTTTCTAGTATCTTGAAGCCAGTGGGCATATGTTTTAGATTCTGTCTTCCACTGCCCAGGTTGTATCAGCTCTTCTGGGAACACAGTGAACCCTATGGTGTTCCAGGGAGGGGAAGAAGCTAATAGCGGAGACCTTCCCACACTCTCTGGGCTGGCCTCCCAGACGCTGACCTAGGGCAAATAGGATGGTAGTCTGGCTTCCCAGGCTTTATGAATGCCTCTTTGACACTAGGCTGGCCTTGAAGCTTTGCAGGAGGTGAAGAAGAACATTCACTTTATTCATCAGCTACATTATACACAAAATGGGAAGTCACGGCTCATTTATTCAGTCACATTTTTCACTTTTAGTTTTTAAGATACCACCTACATAATGTTGTACCATTAAAAAAATTTTTTTTTTGTTTTTCAATTTTTTTTTCACAGTACAAAAACCAGAGTTTATTTTAGCAAAGAAACCATCCAATTGCCTCAGAAGGCCTAGAACAGGCCCTGACAGCACACACCCGGGAGAGCAGCAGCCAGGCACAGCTGCCAATGGTGAAGAGGGCAGCACCTGTGCTGGCTCCCAGGCCCCAGCCATGCCTGGGAAAGAGTCCAGAGGAAGACAGGTCAGGCCACGCTGTAGAGGAGCTGCTCCTGAGAAAGCTAGCCCTGAGGAAAGGCTCAGGCCATGTGGCTTCACAGAGCACCCACAGGGCCAGAACCCCAGATGCCAGCAGCTCCTTCCTTGATCGGCAGAGGGAAGAACAGAGGGGAGCAGAGAGCGCACCTCACATGTACTCTCCACAGTCAGAGATGATCACCTTCTGCTTTGGCTTCCCGTCCTTGCTGCCCTGGGCCTCAATCTGCCTCAAAACATCCAGGCCTTCAGTGATCTCCCCAAACACCACATGTTTGCCATCCAGCTAGTCTGTCTTGTCCCACGTCAGGAAGAACTGGGAGCCACTGGTATTTGGGCCAGAGTTGGCCATGGAGAGGAGGCCTGGTCCTGTGTGTTTGAGGATAAAGTTTTCGTCATCGAACTTCTTCCATAGATGGACTTGCCCCCAGTGCCGTTGTGGTTTGTGAAATCACCACCCTGGCACATGAACTGGGGGATGATGCGGTGGAAGCTGCTTTCCTTGAAGCCAAAGCCTTTCTCATGGGTGCACAGGCAACAGAAATTCTCTGCTGTCATGGGCACATCAGAACGTAGAAGCATTTGGATGCAGCCAATCTTGATGTCCACATACACCTGAGGATTTGACCCGTTTTTTTTTTTTTTTTTTTTTTTTGCAATGGGCTCTCCCTCTTGGGTTTCTGCTTTGGGGGGCTCGGACCCCTCTTCCTCTTTATT
This sequence comes from Orientallactaga sibirica, assembly GCA_036365145.1. Taxonomy (NCBI): domain Eukaryota; kingdom Metazoa; phylum Chordata; class Mammalia; order Rodentia; family Dipodidae; genus Orientallactaga; species Orientallactaga sibirica. The sequence continues at coordinate 1,004,409 of JAEOAD010002422.1, read as the reverse complement.
CTCCTCAAGAGTCTTCCCAGAAAACTTCTTCAACCAGTCATCATCTGACCAAACTGGTCTGGAAGAGCCTTCCTTAATTCTCATTGGTTTGGCCAAATTGACAAGAATTGTCTGTCCAAAGAGCTCAGACTCATTCATGTTGTCGATAGCTGCTGCAGCGTCCTCTGCCAACTCGAATTCAACAAAGGCAAATCCTCGGTGCTTTTCCGTTTCATAGCCCAGAGGAATCTGAATATCTGTGATGTCTCCAAAAGGAATAAAGGCAGCATGAAGAACTTTGTCATCCACCTCCTCTGCCAGCCCACCTCTGCCTCCCGAGTGCTGGGATTAAAGGCTGTGCCACCACCACACCCGGCTTCTAGGTGGATTTCTTCCCGCACCCAAGACCCTGTCATCACCATCCGTCCCCATCACAGAGCTTGTCAAAGTGTGGCACTGAGGGCATGTTATCTTCCGGCTAGTGTGGGAACTCCTTCCTCCCGGGCAGGGACGGAGCCCCTCTCTTAGTGAAGGTTTGTGAAATGAACTGGCGCGAGGATGCAGAAGCCTTTAGCATTCCTCCACTGCTCCGGGCTGCAGAGAAGCTGGGCGGCCCACGTACAGCACACGCTTGGTCTGGTTTTTCAATTTTTTGAGATAGGGTCTCTAGGCTGACCTGAAATCCACTATGTAGTCTCAGGGTGGCCTTGAACTCACAGTGATCTGCCTACCTCTGTCTCCCAAGTGCTGAGATTAAAGGCATGCACCACCACGCCTGGGTAAAAAAAAAAATTTATACCATTTAAATATATTATTTATTTATTTATTTACTTACTAGAGAGAGAGGGAGAAATAGAGAGAATGGGCGCTCCAGGACCTCAGCCACTGCAAATGAACCCCAAACACATGTGCCACCCTGTGTATTTGCTTTATGTGGGTACTAGAGAATCAAATGTAGGTCCTTAGGCTTCAAGGGAGAGTGCCTTAACTGCTAAGCCATCTCTCCAGCCCTGGACCATTTTTTATATATTTCATTTATTTGTTTTCACTTGATCTTAGCCAAAAGGCTGAGAAGCAATCATTTATTTATTTTCAATATGAGAGAGAGACAGAAACAGAGAGGGAGAAAGAGAGAATGGGCACCCCAGGACCTCCAGCAAGTGCAAAAAAACTTCAGATGCATGTGCCACTTTGTGCACCTGTCTTTACATGGATACTGGGGAATTGAACCCGCCTCATTAGGTTTTGCTGACAAGCACCTTAACTGCTGAGCCATCTCTCAAGCCCTAGGCTTTTTTGTTTGTTTTGTTTTGGTTTGTTTTTTGAGGTAGGATCTCACTCTCACCCACACTGATCTGGAATTCACTCTGTAGTCCAGGTTGGCCTTGAATTTATGACAATCTTCCTACTGTGGTAGAAGAAATTTGTCACTGCAAACAAATGCCCATCTAGTTTTTCATGGGAGGTTGGGGTATTGAACCCAGGCTGGCAAGAACAAACAAATGTTCCTGTTCTGGAATTGGGAGGTTGTGTAAGTGATGAGAAGATGAAGTCATGGTCCGAATCCATTCACAAAGAGGCTGTCAGGACAGCATCTTGCCATAGCAAGGATAATGACTGCTTCTTGATAAAAGACAGCTGTAGGGCTGGAGAAATGGCTTAGTGGTTAAAGTGTTTGCCTGCGAAGCCAAAGGATCTTGGTTCGATTCTCCAGGACCCACGTAAGCCACTTAAGCCAGATGCACTAGGGGCACATGCATCTGGAGTTCGTTTGCAGTGGCTAAAGGCCCTGGTGTGCCCATTCTCTCTCTCTCTTCTATCTTTCTCTCTGCTTGCAAATAAATAAATAATAATAATACAAAAAAAAAAAAAAAGGCAGCTGTAGCCAAGCATGGTGATGGACACCTTTAATCCCAGCACTCGGGAGGCAGACATAGGAGGATCACTGGGAGTTCGAAGCCAGCCTGAGACAACATAGTGAAGTCCAGGATAGCCTGGACTAGGGTGTGAGACCCTACTTCAAAAAAACAAAAAAAGAAGCCAGGCATGGTGGCGCATGCCTTTAATCCCAGCACTTGGGAGGTAGAGGCAGGAGGATGGCCATGAGTTCGAGGTCACCCTGAAAACACAGAGCAAATTCCAGGTCAGCCTGAGCTAGAGTGATACCCTACCTAAAAAAAAAAAAAAAAAAGGGGCAGGGCGCTGGAGAGATGGCTTAGCAGTTAAGGCCCTTGCCTGCAAAGCCAAAGAACCCCGATTCAATTCCTCAGGACCCACGTAAGCCAGATCCACAAGGTGGCCCATGCATCTGGACTTCGTTTGCAGTGGCTGGAAGCCCTGGCGTGCCCATTTTCTCTCTCTCTCTTTCTCTCTCTGCCTCTTTCCTTCTCTCAAATAAAGAAATAGAAATAAAATATTTTTTTAAAAGATTGAAAAAAACCCACAAAGGTAGCTGTGGTGATCCCTGCTTCTTTGCTTCTCAGGCCTGCACTGTTGGGGCTTCTGTTCACCTTCCAGGTCCGATGCCTCCGCACTGCATCTTTATGAGCTCAGATATCTTTCCACTCAGAAGATACAGAGTGAGAGATATCCCCAAAGGAGGAGGACTGAAGCTAGGCAGCCCAAAACAGTAACGAATGGTCAACTGCATCTTTTTTCCTTACTCTAGCACTCATCCCACACATATAAACCTATTGAATTGGGCTGGCACAGTGGTGCACACTTTAAATCCCAGCACCAGGGAGGCAGAGGTTGGAAGATCACCATGAGTTGGAGGCCACCCTGAGACCACATAGTGAATTTTAGGTCAGCCTGGACTAGAGAGAAACCCTACCTCGAAAAACGGAACAAAACCAAAAACCAACTATTGAAATGGTTGCTGAGCACGGGGACGCATACCTTTAATCCCAGCACTTGGGAAACAGAAGTAGGAGGATAGCTGTGACTCTGAGGCCAGCCTGAGACTACATAGTGAATTCCAAGTCAGCCTAGGTTACAGCAAGACACTATCTCAAAAACAACAACAACAAAAACCCTACTGAATTGGCCAGGCATGGTGGGGTACACCTTTAACCCCAACTCTAGGGAAGCTAAGGTTGGAAGATCTTCAGGAGTTTGAGGCCACCCTGAGACTACCACTAAGCCATCTCTCCAGCCCTGCATTTGTTTTTGTTGTTGTTTTTCAAGGCATGAGGTATAGAGTGAGACCTTGTCTCAAAAACAAATCTTGGGGGGCTGGAGAGATGGCTTAGTGGTTAAATACTTGCCTGTGAAGCCTAAGGACCCTGGTTTGAGGCTCAATTCCCCAGGAGCCACATAAGCCAGATGCACAAGGTGGCGGATGTATCTGGAGTTTGTTTGCAGTGGCTGGAGCCCTGGTGTGCCCATTCTTTCTCTCTCTGTCTGTCACTCTCAAATAAAGTAAAAACAAGCAAACAAACAAACAACAACAACAAAATCTCTGGTTGGAGGGATGGCTTGGCAGTTAAAGTGCTTGCCTGTGAAGCCTAAGGATTCATGTTCAACTCTCCAGGTCCCACTTAAGCCAGACGCCCAGTGACACAAGTGCGCAAAGTCACACATGCGCACAAGGGAGTGTATGTGTCTGGAGTTCAAGTGCAGTGGCTGGAGGCCCTGGCACACCAATTCTCTCTTTTGCTCTCATTTTCACTCTTGCTTATGCTCTCACTCTCACATTAAAAAAAGAAAAAAGAAAAAAGAAAAAAAAAAAAGCCGGGCGTGATGACACATGCCTTTATTCCCAGCACTTGGGAGGCAGAGGTAGGAGGTTCATCATGAGTTTGAGGCAACCCTGACAGTACAGAGTGAATTCCAGGTCATCCTGGGCTAGGGAGATGATTCAGTGGTTAAAGGTGCTTGTTGGCAAAGTCTGATTGCTTAGGTTTAATTCTCTACCACCCACATCAAGCCAGATGCAAAGTAGGGCATACCTACCTCTGGAGATGGTTTACAGTGGCAAGAGACCATGGCATGCCATCCATACACAGACAAGCAAATTAAAAAAAAAAAAAGAAAGTAAAAGAAAGAAAGAAAGAAAGAAAGAAAGAAAGAAAGAAAGAAAGAAAAAGAGAGAAAGAAATCAAAGCTAAACAAATATAATAGATAAACAAGCTTGGTGTGGTGACACACATCTTTAATCCCAGCACTTGGGAGGCAGAGGTAAGAGGATCACTGAGGTTTGAGGCCAGTCTGAAACTAGAGTGAGTTTCAGTTCAGCCTGGTCTAGAATGAGACTCTACCTTGAAAAATAAATAAACAAACAAAAAATAAACAGGACGTCCAAAAAACATTTTTTTTTCGGGGTAGGATCTTGTTCTAGCTCAACTGGAAGGTCTAGGCTGACCTGGAATTCACCATGTAGTCTCAGGCTGGTCTCCAACTCACAGTGATCCTCCTACCTCTGCCTCCCAGAGTGCTGGGATTAAAGGCATGCGCCTCCATGTCCAGCTATTTTTTTTTTTAATTTTTCACTTTTTACCAGAGAGAGAGAGGGAGGGAGAATTGGTGTGTCAGGGCCTCTAGCCACTGTAATCGAATTCCAGACATGTACACCATCTTGTGCACATGTGCAACCTCGCACTCTTGTGTCACCTTGTGTGACTGGCTTATGTGGGACCTGAAGAGTTTAACATGAGCCTTTAGGCTTCACAGGCAAGTGCCATTAAGCCATCTCTCCAGCCCTGGCTTAGGACTTAAAAAACCATATTTATATTACTTACTTATGCATGTGTAGTGTGTGTGTGTATATGGGTGTGCCAGGGCTTCCTCACTGCAAATGAATGCCAGATACTTGTACCACTTTCTGTCTCTGACTTTATGTGGGTGGCCAGGGAATTGAACCCAGGTCAGCAGTTGTAAGAAAGCACCTTTATCCACAAGAGATTTTTCTAGCATTTTCAAAATTAAATTCTTAACCCAGGTATGATGGCACATGCCTTTAATCCTAGCACTTGGGAGAAAAAGGTAGGAGGATTACCATGAGTTTGAAGCCACCCTGAGACTACATAGTGAGTTCCAGGTCAGCCTGGGCTAGAGTGAGACCCTACATCAAAAACCAAAAAGGTGCTGGAGAGATGGCTTAGTGGTTAAGGCACATGCGTGCGAAGCTTAAGGGCTCAGGTTCAATTCTCCAGGTCCCACATAGCCAGATGCACATGGTGGCGTATGCATATGGAGTTCATTTGCAGTGGCAGAAGCTCTGGCACACCCATTCTCTCTCTCTCTCTTTCTCTCTCTCTCTCTCTCTCTCTCTCTCTCTCTCTCTGCACGCCCTGTCTCTAATAAATAAATAAAAATAAATCTTAAAAAAAAAACCAAAAGAAAAAAACCCACAAAATTAAAATCTTTTTGTAAAACATTTTATTTAATTTATTTAATTTATGAGAGAAAGAAAGAGACAGATAGAGACAGAGAGAGAATGGGTGCTCCAGGGTCTTCACCATTGCAAACTTTGGCTTTGCAGGCAAGTGCATTAACCACTAAGCCATCTCTACAGCCCCCAAATTAAAATCTTATCTTTGAAAACACATCAATAAGAAAATGAAAAGGGCTTGTGTATAATTCAGTGGTAGAGCACTTGCCTAGTATGCACAAACCCTGGGTTTGATTCTCAGCACTAGGAGAAAGAAGAGGAGGTGGTTAACGAGGTGGAGGAAAGGCAAGATGGGAGAAAATATTAATTTATGTGTGTATCTGAAAAAGCATCTTATCCAGAATATATGGAGATCCCTTACTACTCAATATGGAGAACATAAATAATCTGATTTTTATCCCCCCCCTTTTTCGATTTTTTTGAGGTAGGGTCTCATTCTAGCCCAGGTTGACCTGGAATTCACTATGTAGTCTCAGGGTGGCCTCAAACCCACAGCTATCCTACTATCTCTGCCTCCCAAGTGCTGGGATTAAAGCGTGTGCCACCACGCCCATGGAGAAGTGGCTCAATAAAGTAGTTTTCTCCTAAAGCCTGATGACCAAAGTTTGGATCCCAGCACCCATGTAAAGCCCAACACAAAAGTGGTGCACAGGTCTGAAATCCCAACACATCTGCAGCAGTGGGAGGCAGAGTCAGTGAATTCAAAAGCTCACAAGCCAGCTACTCTGGCCTTCAGAGCAACAAAACAAGAGAGGTCCTGTCTCGAACAAAGTGGAAGGAAGTATACATTCACATGCATGCTGTGGCACACATAGATCCATACCCATACACATACCTATATACACACTTCACACACACACACACACACACACACTTCACAAAAAGTTATGTGAGCTGGGTGTGGTGGTGCATGCCTCTAGTCTCAGCCCTCGGGAGGCAGAGGTAGGAGGATCATTATGAGTTTGAGGCCAGCCTGAGACTACATAGTGAATTCCAGGTCAGCCTGGGCTAGAGCGAGTTCCTACCTTGAAAAACAAAAACAAAACAAACAAACAAAAGAGTTATGTGAATGGTCAATAAGTAGAGATTCCATCCACATCATTAGCCATTCAGGAGCTCAAATTTAAAAGCATGTTAAGGCCAGGCGTGGTGGTGCACGCCTTTAATCCCAGCACTCGGGAGGCAGAGGTAGGAGGATCACTGTGAGTTTGAGGCCACCCTGAGACTAGATAGTGAATTCCAGGTCAGCCTGGGCTAGAGTGAGATCCTACCTCAAAAAAAAAAAAAAAAAAAAAAAAAAAAAGCATGTTAAGAACTAGAGAGATGGCTTAGTAGTCAAGGTGCTTGTCAGCAAAGCCAAAGGACCCAGGTTCAATTCCCCAGTACCCATGTAAGGCCAGATACACAAGGTGGGACATGCATCTGGCATTTGTTTGGCATGCCCATTCTCTGTGCTTCTTTCTCTCTCAAATAAATAAATATTTTTCTTTTTTTGAGAATTATATATATATATTTAAAGCATGTTAATACCAGGTGTTGACCAGGAAATGGAATAACTAGAACTCACATTTACTACTCATGGCTGTTTCTTCCAAAGTTAAACTTCCAGCCGGGTATGGTAGCACACTCCTTTAATCCCAGAACTCAGGAGGCAGAGGTAGGAGGATCGCCATGAGTTCGAGGCCACCCTGAGACTACACAGTGAATTCCAGGTCCGCCTGAGCTAGAGTGAGACCCTATCTCAAAAAAAAAAAAAAAACAACAACAACAACAACAACAAAAAAAAGTTAAACTTCCATTTGCCATCTAACCCAGCCATCCTGTCCTAATTGTTACAGTCAGGTTTGCATTGCTGGCAGAAATCACCCAACCAAGAGCAGCTTGTGGGGAAAAAAGGTTTATTTTGGCTTACAGACTCGAGAGGAAGCTCCATGATGGCAGGGGAAAACGATGGTATGAGTAGAGAGTGGACATCACCCCCTGGCCAACATAGGGTGGACCATAGCAACAGGAGAGTGTGCCAAACACTGGCAAGGGGAAACTGGCTGTAATACCCATAAACCCACCCCCAACAATACACTGCCTCCAGGAGGCGTTAATTCCCAAATTTCCACCATCTTGGGAACCTGGCATTCAGAACACCTAAGTTTATGGGGGACACCTGAATCAAATCACCACATTAATACTTACTCAAGACAAATGAAAATATATGTCCCATAGAGAGTGACACTCAAACTGGACATGGTAGCACACACCTTTAATCCCAACATTTGGGAGGCACAGGTGGGAGGATTGCTGTGACTTCAAGGCCAGCTTGGGAATATAGAAATGGTTCCAGGGCAGCCTGGGCTAGACCCTACCTCAAGGGCTAGCTAAGTCAAAGGCACTCACTTACAAAGCCTGATATCTGGGTTCAATTCCCCAGTATCTACATAAAGTTACATGCACAAAGTGGCACATGAGTGTGGAACTCATTTGCAACAGCAGAGGCCCTGGTGTGCCCATTCTCTCTCTGCCTCTCTCTCTTTCTGCTTGCAAATAAATGAAAGAAGGAGAGAGAAAGAGAGAAATGGATACGTCAGGGCCTCTAGCCACTACAAACAAACTCCCGATGAATACACCACCTTGTGCATCTGGCTTATGTAGGTCCTGGGGAATTGAACCTGGGTCCTTAGGCCTCACAGGCAAACATTTTAACTGCTAAGCCATCTCTCCAGCCCTATTATCATTATTATATTGCCATTATTATCTGAGACAAGGTCTCACTTTGTGTCCCAGGCTGACCTAGAACTCACTTAACAGCCCAGATGCAAACTCATGGTGATTTTCTTGCCTCAGACTCTTGCATGCTATGATTACAGGCATGAGCCCCCCATGCCTGGCCTCCAAGCTCCTATTTTACAGCACTGTAAGTCTGTGATACCCAGCAGAGAGCAGAAGAAAACTAGACTTAAGAGGAACTAAGTGTTTTTATTACATTCTGTCCTTGTCCTTATCAGAAAATTTGAAGGTCTCAGTATCATTATAAGACCCTGGGACAAATGGTGTTTTGCTGTGGTCTGGTACATAGCCTTGGTACACAAAACAACTGCAAGAATTCAGAGGACTAGAGCCATGGAGGCCAAGAGCTTGTCGCAGCGGGCTTTGGTCACTGCGCTGACAGCTCTTTGTGCCCACTGGGTAGGCACCAGACTCTGAGTCGGAGGTTTTCTCACACGGAGTTTTCCGAAGGCTGAGTCCGTTGCTCCAGTTCAACACAGTGGAGACCACAGCACAGTGTTTGTCATCAAAACGTCTTCATTCTATGACACTCGGTTTTTGAAGTTACTGAAATTCTCCCTTTTACTGGCTGGGGTTCCAGTGTTAATTGGCATAGCATGGGTGACTCTATTTATTGGTGGAACTGAATTAGCAGAAATCCCTGAAGGCTAGATCCCAGAACACTGGGAATACTACAAGCACCCAATCTCAAGATGGATTGCCCGTACTTTCTATGACAGTCCTGAGAAGAACGATGAGAAAGCAATGGCTGTCTTTGAAATCGAGGTTGAAAGGGCTGATGTACGGTTAAAGGAGCAGCAAGTTCGAAGGCTGAGGCGTGCGAGGGGAGACGGGCCCTGGTATCAGTACCCAGCTCCTGATAAGGGACTTATTGATCATTCTCCAAAAGCAACTCCTGACAACTGATCACTTTCTCTAAGAGCAAAGTGTGCCCTCTCTAGTGGACAACGAATTAATACACATTTCTGTATTTTTGCTCTGTGTGAATAAAAGTGCTTCTTCCGTTAAAAAAAAAAAAAAAAGAATTCAAGGCCAGGTGTGGTGGTGCACACCTTTAATCCCAGCACTCGGGAGGCAGAGGTAGGAGGATCACTGTGAGTTCAAGGCCACCCTGAGACTACATAGTGAATTCCAGGTCAGCCTGGACTAGAGTGAAACCCTACCTCAAAAAAAAAAAAAAAAAAAAAAAAAAAGAATTCAGAGGACTAATCTCCATATAGTCCCCTGCATACATGTCGAAATCCTATCTCTCAGTATTTCAGAATGCAGCATCCTTATAAACAGACACAATAAGGTCTAGACTATGGGGTGCCCTAGTTCGGTGACTGCTGTCATTACAGGAGGATATCTCAACACAAGACATGGCGCCACAAGAACACCATGTAAGAACAGAGCCAGATTGGAGTTGTAGAACTAAAACACAAGAGGGCTGGAGAGATGGCTTTGTGGTTAAGACACTTGCCATGTTCCATTTCCCAATATACATATATATATATCTGCCTCTCTCTCTTAAAAAAATAAAATATATTCTTTGTTGTTTTTGTTTTTCTTTGGTTTTTCAAGGTAGGGTCTTGCTTTAGACCAGGCTGACCTGGAATTCACTATGTAGTCTCAGGGTGGCCTTGAATTCATGGTAATCCTCCTACCTCTGCCTCCCAAGTGCTAGGATTAAAGGCGTGTGCCACCACGCCTGGCCTAATAAAGTATTTTTTTATTTTTTATTTATTTTTTAAAACTTTTAAAAGTTTTTATTTATTTATTTATTTGAGACAAAGAGGGAAAGAAAGAGAAGGAGAGTGAGAATGGGCACACCAGGGCCTCTAGCCACTGCAAACCAACTCCAGATGCATGTGCCCTCTTGTGCATCTGTCTTATGTGGGACCTGGAGAATCGAACTGGGGTCCTTAGGCTTCACAGGCATGAGCCTTAACCACTAAGCCATCTCTCCAGTCCTAAAATATTTTTTTAAAAAGGAAAGACAAAGACTTCAGCAACCACAGCATCTTACAATGTTAAGGGAGGATCTTCCTGTTCTTAGCTCTTGGCAAAATGAAGATATAAAAAAAGACAGGGGCTGGAGAGTTGGCTCAGCAATTAAAGGCACTTGTTTGCAAAGCCTAATGGCCTATGTTTGATTGCCCTGTACCACATAAAGCCATGTACAAAGTGGTGTATACATCTGGAGTTTGCTTGCTGTGGTTGGACACCCTGGTGCACCCATTCTCTCTCTGTCTCTCTCTCATCTATCTATCTATCTATCTATCTATCTATCTATCTAATAAATAAATATTTTTAAAAAGACAAGGTGGCTGTCTGCACCCCAGAACAAGTCCCTTACCAGACACCTGGATTTTGGCTGTCTTAGTCAAGAGAAGTAGGAGAATGGCCTGTTAATACCTCAGTTTTGGACTTCCAGCTTTTAGAACTATGAGAAATTTATTTTATTATTATTATTATTTATGTATTTATTTAATTTTTTGGTTTTTTGAGGTAGGGTCCCACTCTAGCTCAGGCTGACCTGGAATTCAATGTTAGTCCCAGGGTGGCCTCAAACTCATAGCAATACATATACCTCTGCCTCCCAAGTGCTGGGATTAAAGGCGTGTGCCACCATGCCTGGCTGTGAGAGAATTTAAAGACACCCACTTTATAGTAATTTGTTACCAAATCTAGGCTATTAATACAGGCTTAGAATTATTTTTGTAGAGCTGGGCGTGATGGTGTACGCCTTTAATCCCAGCACTCTGGTACAGAGGTAGGAGGATCGCTGTGAATTCAAGGCGAGCCTGAGACTACATAGTGAATTCCAGGTCAGCCTAGGCTAGAGCAAGACCCTACCTCAAAAAAAAAAAAAATTATCATACACTGTGAGGGTCTTCTATGAGACAATGTCAGTGAGTTTGAGGCCCGAAGAACTGTGGTAGAGTTCTCAGAGAAGAAAGACGTCCACCAACAGCCCAGTAGCCAGCCTAGCGTCACGTACTGTGATCTTTTGTGATGCTGTCATGTCTGTTCTTGTTTCCATGTAGTGGATTTCAGTTCCTGTGGCTCTCCTCAGCTGCCAGGTTCCATAAACCTCTGGAACATTCTGCATATAACATGTCCTTTGTGTGTGTGTTGGTGGGGGGAGAAGCTATAAAACTTCTAAATATTAGGGGCTAGAAAGATGGTTTAGTGGTTAAGTGCTTGCCTGTGAAGCCTAAGGACCCCAGTTCAAGGCTCCATTACCCAGTACCCACATAAGCCAGAATCACAAGGTGGCACATGCATCTGGAGTTTGTTTGCAGTGGCTGAAGGCCCTGGTGCGCCCATTCTCTCTCTTTCTCTTTATCTGCCTCTCTCTCTGTCTCAATTAAATAAATAAATATATTTTTAAAAAGTGTGTCACTGCGCCTAGCCAAATATTTAAATTAAAACAACTTCTAAATATTAATGTGCATGCCCTCACCTTCCCATGAACAATTTGTTTCTTCCAGGTGTTTCCCCACAACCTAGAATGAGTTCTGAATTTCCATTGCTTTGGGAAACTGGATGGAGGGTGGGGAAATCACTGTGGAATGTCAGGAATGAAAGTGGGTAAGTTTGGGATCTTAACAGTCAGCAACTATTTATGTACTATAAAGCTAAAATTACCAAAAAAGAGTTAAAAATCAGCCTGTAGCTGACCAGAAAGGTAAAGAGAATTTGATAACCTCTCTTTATTCACCCAGCAACCCTGGTAGTTTCTCTCTCTCTCTTTCTCCTTTCTCTCCCTGTCTCTCTTTTCCAAAGGGAAAAAGCACCAAACCTAAGCACAATATATTTTAAACCTGGTTTAACATAGATTTTGTTGTTGTTGTTGTTTATTTATTTATTTGAGAGCAATAGACAGAGAAAGAGGCAGATAGATAGAGAATGGGCGTGCCAGGGCCTCCAGCCACTGCAAACCAACTCCAGATGCATGTGCCACTTTGTGCATCTGGCTTACGTGGGTCCTGGGGAACTGAGCCTCGAACTGGGGTCCTTAGGCCTCACAGACAAGTGCTTAACCACTAAGCCATTTCTCCAACCTCTGCTTCCCGAGGGCTGGGATTAAAGGTTTGTACCACCACGCCCGGCTGACCCTGAACTTCTGATCTTCCCACTTCCACCTCCCAAATAGTGGTATTATAGACGCATGCCACTACACCCAGTGTATGTGCCACTAAGGATCAAACCCAGGGCTTTGTGCATGTGAGACAAGCATCAACCCAGCTACATTCCCAGCCTGATTTTGCTAATTTCATAGTATACCTTTCAACATTGTCCTGAACTTTGGTTTTCTCTAGGGGAAACCATCTGTGTATGCTAGAGATCATTCCAGCTCTTATTTTTGTTTGTTTTTGTTTTTTTTATTCTTCTTATTTTTTTTTTAAGGTAGGATCTCACTCTATCCCAGGCTGACCTCATTCCAGATCTTTGACTCTGACTTTGTCAAATCTTCCCCAGGCTGATATATCCTCCCTATTTTTCAAGACTATTGTCAAGACTGTTAGATCTGAGTAAAAGGTTCCTTATGTCATTTCACTCATAAAATCACAGCCAAGCCTGGTATGGTGTCTCATGCCTTTAATCTCAGCACTCAGGAGGCCAAGGCAGGAGGATCACTGTGAGTTCAAGGCCAACCTGAGATAGTGAGTTTCAGGTCAGCCTGGGCTAAAGTGAGACCCTACCTCGAAAAAACAAAACAAAACAAACAGTGAAAACCCATAAGATCACAGTGTGCTGGGCTGGAGGCCTATAATTCCAGCACTCAGGAAGCTGAGGCAGGTGGATCACCATGAGTTCAAGGCTACAAAGTGATTCAGGACAGCCTAGGCTATAGAGTGAGACCCCATCACAGAAGTAGTAACAATAATAACAACAAGATCATGGCTTTTCCGAGAACTTCTAGTCTGTCCTCTGACACTTCTGTATAAAAACCCATCATAAGTGCAGTTGATAATCCAAATGACTAGCTGAGGCGAGCAACAGAAATCTGTCTTACATCCCAGCAATAAGTGACATCTTCCTCCTCTACTAATTAGGTTCTCACAAGGGATGGTTTCTTCACAAAGGGCATACGCTCTCGCAAAGTAGGTATCAACCATGAAATGTTAGCTCATTTCCCAAAGGGCACATTTGGAGCTGGAGAGATGGCTTAGTGATTAAGGCGCTTGCCTGTGAAGCCTAAGGACCCAGTTTCAATTCCCCAGTACCCACCTAAGCCAGATGCACAAGGTGGTGCATGTGTCTGGAGCTCCTTTGCAGTGGCTAGAGACCCTGGCACAACCATTCTCTCTCTCTCTCTCTTCTCTCTTCTTCTTTCTCTCTCTCTCTCTCTTTCAAATCAATAAGTAAATATTAAGAACCAAGGACACTTTTTTTTTTCAAGGTAGGGTCTCACTCAGGCCTAGGCTGACCTGGAATTCACTCTGTATTCTCAGGGTGGCCTCGAACTCACAGCCATCCTCCTACACACCCTCCTACTCACAGCCTCCCAAGTGCTGAGGTTGAAGGCATTCACCACTATGCCTGGCCTAGAGGACACATTTTGCAGCACGTTGGAGACGCCCCCTGGTGGTCACATGTAGTGTTCTTTCTTGTATAACAACCAGTCACAGCAGTCACTGATAATCACTGCAGTGAGCCCATGGATTAACAGACTCTCCTGTAGGGCAGTCCACTCCCTAGTCCAGCCACAGTAGCCAGTAGCCAGGTGGATGCCTCCACCTTCCTTTTCTGCTTCCTTACTTCCAGATTAATCATGACACAATCATTAAGAGAATCATGTTGGTAACACTTTCTGTTATACTGTCCAAGTTGTTCATTGATATGATGGCAAAAATATGTCGGGAGGTGACTGGGAGTAGGGGCACACAGCTCTTAACCCAGAGCTTGTGAGGTGGTGGTAGGAAGATTAGATCAAGGTCAACCTCAGCTCCATAGTGAGTCTGAAGCCAGCCTGGGCTTCATGAGCCCCTGTCTCAAAACAAAGCAAAACGTAACTGAAAAGTTTGATAATTTTCAGAGCCAGATGCACAAGGTGGTGCATATATCTGGAGTTTGTTTGCAGTGGCTAAAGGCCCTGGTGCGTGCTCCCTCTCTCTCTCTCCTTGCAAATAAATTAATATTTATTTTATTTTTATTTATTTATGAGAAAGAAACAGCAAGAGAGAAAAATGGGCCCACCAGGCCTCTAGGCACTGCAAATGAACTCCAGACACATACGCCATCTTGTGCATCTGGCTAAGGTGGGTACTGGGGAATTGAACCTGGATCCTTAAGTTTCACAGGCAAGCATCTTAACTGCTCAGCCATCTCTCCAGCCCCCAATAAATATTTTTTTAACAACAAAAAAAGTTTGGGCTAGGCATGGTAGTGCATGCCTTTAATCCCAGCACTCAGGAGGCAGAGGTAGGAGGATTGCTGTGAGTTTGAGACCACCCTGAAACAACATAGTAAATTTCAAGTCAGCCTGGGCTAGAGTGAGACACTACCTCAAAAAAACCAAAAAAAAAAAAAAAACAAAAAAAAAAAAAAAAAAAAAACAGGTTTGGGTGCTAAGTGAAGGGTTAATAGCCTTCCCTGAAAACTAGAGGGAACTAAAGAGTTAATAACTAACCTTCAGATGAGAAGGCCATAAAGAATGGAGACATCCAGTCCTCCCTAGTCAACTCTGCTAAAGAGCCTATTCCGAGCAAATAACTTTGATGCCTTATCTACTTCCCTTGGACCTGCAGCTAATTCAGTATGTTTGCCTTAGGATCCTCCTAAGAAGTTTGAGCCCCAGTTTGACTTGGGGGCTTTTCTCCTGCTCTTTCCTTACACTAAGTAGCAACAGGAAGTGGGCAATTAGCATATCCATTCTCTGTCAGCAAAGAATAATTCATGTCCAACAGGAAAATTGTTAAACAGAAAACTCAAACATCATGTGAGACACCAATTATTACTTGAAAATATATACGTGTATTATATAAATCAACTCTAATAGGATCATTGTGACTTTGAGGCCAGCCTGAGACTACATAGTGAATTCTAAGTCAGCCTGGGCTAGAGTGAGACCCTACCTCGAAAAACCAAAAAAGGGCTGGAGAAATGACTTAGTGGTTAAGGCGCTTGCCTGCAAAGCCTAAGGACCTATGATTGACTCTCCAGATCCCACATAAGCCAGACACACAAGGTGACGCAAGCGTGAAAAGTCACACATGTGCATAAGGTAGTGCACATGCATCTGGAGTTTGATTACTGTGGCTAGAGGCCTTGTCCTGCCAATTCTCTCTCACACTCTCTTGCAGTTAAAAAAAAAAAAAAAAAAAAAATGTGGCCAGTCTGTTGAGTTTGCCTCAAAACAAAACAAAACAAAACAAAACAAAAAAACTAAAAGTGGTGATTATCTGTGGCCAACCAAGCTGACAGGGTTCCTTGACTTGTTGGTGTCCCATGTGCAGTGGTCACAAATAGCACCCCTCAGTTGCAGATGCAGACGGTTGCTTGTATGGGTTGTCATAAGGAACCCCGGAGACAAGTCTTTCCATTGGATATTCATGCCTCTGAGCTTAAGCTTTTCCCTATGTAGGCTCCAGAAAGGTTTGAGCAGTGACTTGGGGAAGTCCCAGGCACAGTGGCCAAGGTTTAGATTTGACAAGTCACCTTACCCACCTGCACCAAGCTACAACAAAAGGCCCACACTGGGCCAACATCAGGCTCCCTAGCAGAAAGAAGATCTACATCTGAGCCTGGAGAGATGGCTCAGTGGTTAAAGGCACTTGCAGCCGGGCATGGTGGCGCATGCCTTTAATCCCAGAACTCGGGAGACAGAGGTAGGAAGATCGTTGTGAGTTCAAATCCACCCTGAGACTACAGAGTGATTTCCAGGTAGCCTGAGCTAGAGCGAGACCCTACTCTGAAAATAAATAAATAAATAAATAAATAAATAAATAAATAAATAAATAAATAAAGGCACTTGCTTGCAAAACCTGATGGCGTGGGCTTCATTCTCCAGCACCCACCTAAAGCCAGATGCACAAAGTAGCACATGCTTCTGGAGTTAGTTTTCAAAGACAAGATTTTCATTCTCTCTCTCTCCAGCTGAAAGAAAGGGGTCTTCACCAAGGTGTGTGCAGATGCGTTTGAAGACATGGCAGCTGAGAAGCAACTCATCTTTGGTTGTTCCCAAATCATGGTCCTAGATAAGGGTAGGGCCTGCCCTCCAGAGGGCTTCCAGTGTGCTGCCTCCGGTTTAATCATGTCCATCAAAGTGAGAGAAAAAAGCAGTGGGTTGGACAGATGGCTCAGTGGCTAAAGGCACTTGCTTGCAAAGCCTGAAGGCCTGGGCTCGATTCCCCAGTACCCACGTAAAGCCAGATGCACAAAATGAAGCATGCATCTGGAGTTTGTTTGCAGTGGCAGGAGGCCTGGGCACACCTGTTCTCTGTCTCTGTCTTTCTCACTCTCAAATTAAAAAAATATATAAAGGTATAGATATATTTAATATTTTATTTATTTATTTGAGAGAGGCTGATAGAGAAAGAGAAGACGGGTACACCAGGGCCTCCTGCCACTGCAAACAAATTCCAGATGCATGCACCACCTTGTGCATCTGGCTTTATGTGGGTACTGGGGAATTGATCCCAGGCCTTTAGGCTTTGCAGGCATTACAGGCAAGCACTTTAACAGCTGAGTTATCTCTCTGGCCCCATATATATATGTTTAGAGAGATTTTATTAGCTTAAGAGGAGAAAAGAGAAGGAAGGTCAGAGTGCTCCTGCCATGTTGAAGGCAGGAGGAGGTAGAGAGCCCATGTGAGAGTAAAGGTCCCCTTCTCCCATATCCCAGACAGCCATTAATCCTAGACACTGCAGAGGCAGGAGGATTGCCATGAGTTTGAGGCCACCCTGAGACTGCATAGTGAATTCCAGGTCAGCCTGGGCTAGAGTGAGACCCTACCTCGAAAACACACACACACATCGTAAACTGGGTCTGGTGGGGCATACAGGCCTTTAATCCCAGCATTCAAGAGGCTGAGGTAGAAGGATCTCTGAGTTCTAGGTTAGCTTGGGCTAGAGTGAGACCCTGCCTCAAAAAACACCCAAATATGGCTGGAGAGATGGCTTAGTGGTTAAGGCACCTGCCTGCTAAGCCTATGAATGCTGGTTCCAATTTCCAGGTCCCACATTTAGCCAGATGCAAAGTGATGCAATGGCACAATGTTGCACTTGCACACGAGGGGAAGCACGCATCTGGAGTTTGTTCACAGTGACTGAGAGGCTATTGGCGTGCCCATTCTCTGTCTCTCTCTCCCTCTCTCTGTCTCTCTCCAAAAAAAAAAAAAAAAACAAATAAAAAACACACCCAAGTAAGAGCCTAGGTAATACCCTACCTTGAAAAACAAAAACACCTAAACAAATACATAAACAAACAAACACATCATGTTAAGCAGCAGGACAGCAAACACCACTGCACTGAAATCCAAAGAGCCTAGTCAGGCTGAGGAAGAACAGAGCTGTTCCCTTCTGCCCAGAATGCCTCCCTTCCTCCTGTGGCTGCACCTGCCTGACAGCTTCTTTTCATTCAAATCTCAGTGCAAAGCCGGACGTGGTGGCGCATGCCTTTAATCCCATCACTCGGGAGGCAGAGGTAGGAGGATCGCCATGAGTTCAAGGCCACCCTGAGACTACATAGTGAATTCCAGGTCAGCCTGGGCCAGAGCGAGACCCTACCTTGAAAAACAAACAAACAAACAAAAAAAAATCTCAGTGCAACTATCACTTCCTCAAAGGGGAAGATTTGATCAACAAAAATAACCCATGAGCACACACCCATGTCACACGAGTATACTTCCTTGACTTAGTTTCTTCAGAGCAGGTAGGAGTTTATTTACTTAATTTGTCATCTATTTATTTATTAATCATCCTCTTCCCCTTCAGTTAAAATTTAAAATTCAAGCACATGTATACATGCACATGTGTACACATACACACACATTTGCCTATAAGCGATTGATAATCTTTTAATTTTGTACTTATGCTTAAAATCAATATAGGCGGATTGGAGAGACAGCTCGGTGGTTAAGCCTGCAAAGCTTAACCTGGGTTCAGTTCCTCAGTTCCCACGTAAAGCCAGATGCACAAGTGGTGCATCTGGAGTTTGTTTGCAGTGGCTAGAGGCCCTGGTGTACCCATTCTCACTCACGCTCTCTTTGCTTGCAATGAATAAAATATTAAAAATATATATGTATAGGCAGTAAGTGCCTGGGAAGGAATGGTCTACCCACTCCTCTCGGTTTCAAAAAGAAGGTGGGGCCTGGAGAGATGACTTAGTGGTTAAGGTGCTTGACTGCAAAGCCTAAGGACCCAGGTTCAATTCCCTAGGACCCACATAAGCCAGATGCACAATGGGGCACATACGTCTGGAGTTCGTTTACAGTGGCTAGTGGTCCTGGTGCACCCGTTCTCTCTCTCTCTCTCTTCCTCTTTCTCTCTCTCTCAAATAAATGAATAAAAATAAAACATTTAAAAATAAAACATTAAAAAAAGAAGAGTTGAGGGCTTGAGAGATGGCTGAGCAGTTAAAGGCGCTTGCTTGCACAGCCTGGCAGTCCCAATTCGATTCCACAGAACTCACGTAAAGCTTAGATGCACATCTGAAGTTTGTTTGCAGTGGCAGGAGGCCCTAGCATTCCCATTCTCAGGGTTGGGGATTTAGCTCAGTGGATGAGCGCTCGCCTAGCAAGAGCAAGGCCCTGGGTTCGGTCCTCAGCACCGAAAAAAAGTGGGGAACTAGCATGCCCATTCTCCATTCTCTCTCTGCTTGCAAATAAAAAAACCATATATATGGAGGATCGGGTGTGGTGGTGCATGCCTTTAATTCCAGCCTCTAACTCCAGAAGGGTTAAGGTAGTTCATTCAAAAAGGCAGAAGTTACCTTTTGTACAAATGTGTCATCTGTATATGTGCTGTCAAAGCAAGCACGAAGTGTGTGATCTGGATGAAGTATTGACCAGCATATCCTGTGACGAAAATAGAAAATGTTCCAAGTGTGACTCTTTCCTTGATGTGTAGGTTGAATAGGTGGGGATGTTTATGAAGGAAGAGGAAAAATAGATTATGTCCTGAGTATTTAGTGTACTGAAGTGATTGTGTCATTTCTGACCGTTGTGACATATCCTAGAACAATACAGGAACTTCCTTAAGAACAGCCATTTGAGAAGGGCTAATGTTGATTAGTGGTGTCCCTGGCTTAAAGTGCCCAGAGGGCTTTGATGTAAGTGACGGAGAAGACCTGTTCTGCAATACTCAGATCTAAGGGGAAATCTAGTTACTCCATGACCTCATCTCAGTAAGAGCTGACGACCACTGGGAAGGACTAATTTCTCCCTTGAGCCAGCTCAGTCTATTTTCCGTTCTGTGGATTTGGAAGTAGTCCCACTCCTGGGAATTTAGCTCTACCTCTACGACAATATGGTTCTGGCCTACATATGACTATCCTTTCTCCCACCCAGAATTAAGGTTCTTACCACTTCACATTAGGGGCCCTTGTTTTAAAGGTCAATGTCTTATTTTTCATGCAATTCTCTCTACCAGAAATGTTCCATTCTTGACTTGTTAGACTTGTGAATTTTAGTTTACCAAGAGCTCTGAGCCAGGCGTGGTGGTGACTTTAATCCCAGCACTCGAGAGGCAGAGGTAGGAGGACTGCCATGAATTCTAGGCCACCCTGAGACTACATAGTGAATTCCAGATCAGCCTGAGGTAGAGCAAGACCCTACCTTGAAAAAACAAAAGAAAAAATAAAGTTCTTTCTTTTTCTGCATTTTTCTTTTGTCTGTAATGCTAGTAAACTCAGAATTAAACCTTATATCCACTCAATGATAAATTGCCCTATCAGCTGGAGAGATTGCTTAGTGGTTAAGGCATTTGCCTGAAAAGGACCCAGGCTCAATTCCCCAGGACCTATGTAAGCCAGATGCACAAAGTGGCACATGCATCTAGAGTTCATTTGCAGTGGCTGGAGGCCCTGATTCACTCTCTCTCTCCCTTCCTGTCTCTCTCTCTCAAATAAATTAAATTAAAAGGACAACCAATTTTTAAAAATAAATTACCCTAATTTTTAATAAAATGCCCATTTTTTAAACATTTTAAAATATGTATTTATTTGAGAGAGAGAAAGAGGCATGGAGGCTCATGCCTTTGATCCCATGCATTTGGTTTTTTGGAGGCTGAGAATCTTTGGCTTTGCAGGAGGATCACAGTGAGTTTAAGGCCAGTCTGGGCTACAGAGTAAGTGTCAGGTCAGCCTGGTCTAGAGTGAGACCCTGTCTCAAAAAAAAAAAAAAAAAAAAAAAAAAAAAAAAAAAAAAATTTTTGTTTTATTTGGTTTTGTAAGATTGGGCTGGAGAGATGGCTTAGCAATTAAGGTGTTTGCCTGCAAAGCCAAAAGACCCAGGTTCGATTCCCCAGGACCCACGTTAGCCAGATGCACAAGAGGGTGCAAACGTCTGGAGTTTGTTTGCAGTAGCTAGATGCTCTGGCTTGCCCAATCTCTCTCTCTCCCCCTTTCCCCCTTCTCTATCAAATAAATAATATATATATAATAATAATATATATATATAATAATAATATATAAATGATCATTTAAATATAAAAACTAGGGCTGGAGAGATGGCTTAGAAGTTAAGGCACTTGCCTGCAGAGCCAAAGGACCCATGTTCAGTTCCCACACAAGGTGACGCAGATGTATGTATCTGGAGTTCATTTGTAATGGCTGGAGGCCATGGCATGCCCGTTCTCTCCCTCTCTCTCTCTCTCTCTCTCTCTCTCTCTCTCTCTCAAATAAAAAATAAAAAAGCCAGACGTGGTGGTGTATGCCTTTAATCCCAGCACTTGGGAGGCAGAGATAGGAGAATTGCTGTGAGTTTGAGGCTAGAGGGAGACTCTACCTCAAAAAAACAAAAAACAAAACAAAATAAAAAAAAGGGCTGGAGAGATGGCTTAGCGGGTAAGGCATTTGCCTGCAAAGCTAAAGGATCCTGGTTCGACTCTTCAGGACCCACATAAACCAGATGCACAAGGGGCGCATGCATCTAGACTTTGTAGTGGCTGGAGATCCTGGCATGCCCATTCTCTTTCTCTCTCTTTGTGCCTCTTTCTCTCTCTCAAATAAATAAGTATATTTTTTTAAAAGCCAGGCATGGTGGTGCACACTTTTAATCCCATCACTCAAGAGGCAGAGATAGGAGGATCGCTGTGAGTTCAAGGCCACCCTGAGACTATAGAGTGAATTCCAGGTCAGCCTGAGCTAGAGTGAGACCCTTCCTTTAAAACCAAAATATTAAAAAATTAAAAAAATTAAAACAACAGCAATTAAAAAGCAACAACAACATTATTCCAGAGGCAAAGGCTACAGCTCAGTTGTTAGCGTGCCTGTTTAGCATGCACAACACCCTAGTTATGATCCTCAGTGCTGCATACATAGGACATGATGACACACGCCTATCATCCCAGCATTAGGGAGGTGGAAGCAAGAGGATCAGAAGCGCAAGTGAGTTCGAGGCCAGCCTGGAATACAGGAGACCCTGTCTCAATAATAAAACAAGGACTGGGGAGATGTTTGCTATGCAAGCATGAAGACCCAAGTTCTAAACTCCATCACACACATAAGATGCTGGGCATGGTGACATGTACCTGTTATCCCAGCACTGGGGAATTAGAGACAGGAGGACCCTCAGGGCTGACCAGTTAGCTTGTCTAGCTAAACTGATGAGTTCTGGGTCCAATGAGAGACCCTATCACAAAACACGCCTCTAATCCCGGCCCTCCAGAAACAGAGGTAGGAGAATCACTGTGAATTCAAGGCCTACAGAATGAATTCCAGGTCAGCCTGGACTAGAGCAAGACCCTATCTTGAAACAAACTAAAAACAAGGTGGGGGCTGGAGAGGCGGCTCAGCAGTTAAGGAGCTTCCTTATGAAGCCTAAGGACTCAGGTTCAATTGCCCAGGACCCACGTAAGCCAGATGCACAAGGTAGCACATGCATCCGGAGTTCATTTGCAGTGGCTAGAGGCCCTGGTGTACCCATTCTCTCTCTCTCTCTTTCTCTCTTTCTTTCTGTCTCTCAAATAAATACTATATTATTATTATTAGTTTTTCAAGGTAGGGTCTCACTCTAGCTCAGGCTGACCTGGAATTCACTCTGTAGTCTCAGGGTGGCCTCGAACTCATGGCGCTTCTACCTCTGCCTCCCAAGTGCTGCGATTAAAGGTGTGCACCACCGCACCTGGCTCCTCTGACTTTTGAACAAGACATCCTTTTCTATCTTTCTCCGCTTCTCTAGTCTTCATGATCTCCACCCCTCCTAGAACTACTATGGCTCCTTCAGGGAAAAGTTCCCTAGCCTTAGCTCCCTCTGCTTTCTGTGGGGAGAGCTTTCCTGTGGAGTCTACGATGTTTAGCAGCAACGCTGGTATCCACCCACTAGATGCCAGTAGCACTTCGTTTCTCCCAGCTGTGACAACCAAAACTGTCTCTAGATGTTATCAAATGTCCCTTTGGGGAAAGCATTGCCCACAGTAAAGAACTACTGGCCCTAAAAGATGTGGATTTAGGGGGTTAGCCTAGCATGTGTGAAGTCTGGGATTCTATCCCTAGCACTACAGAAAGAGAAAAAAAAAATAATCGTGTGACCCTGTCCTGGCAAACACTGTTTGAATTAAATCATATATGTATATATCAATATGTGTGTATAGACATAGCTAGATTGGGGTTAGGAAAGACTTCTAAGAAAAGTTCTTCGCTTGAGAAAGAGCAAGAGAAGCTATTCTTTCTCTCCCATCATATGTAGTGTTGGCTGCCATCAGCAGGTCTGGATGAAGAAAGGAATGGCTTCTGGTGATGTCACTGACCAACCAGTCCGGATGCCAGCTGTTCCTCTGCATTTAGCCCCGACTACTGTCTTCCGAACGTGCTTATTCACCCTGTCTCCCGAGGCTCATCCGTCCTGCCTGTGTTTGGTCTCTCATCCCGTTCTCTTCAGATTGCCGTTTCACTGCATTGCTTGGTTTTTTGCTTCTGTTTTCCCAGCAGATACAAACTTTAACTCTCTTCTTCTAAACATTGGTTATGAAGGCCTGCATCACCTTACCTGTCACAACCATCCAGTTCCCTGACTTCCAAATCTCAGAAACATCTCTCTGCACAGCTGAGGGGTCCCTGGAACAGAGGAGCAGAGAAAGGATCCGGAAACCTTTCCTCTGCACCCACTCTCAGTGGCACCTTTGGCTGATACTGGGTCGGGGTTGGAGCTGCACCAACTTGAAAGTGGGTGGGGGCTTCCGCCCCTCTGCTTTCTCCCATTGTGGCCTTATAACTGAGAAACAGAGACAGGAAATCCAGACATGATGAGTCCTTACAACTGAGAGGACCAGTAGACTCGAGGGCCCAGCCAAGAACTAGTCTATCAGAAGTGCTCAGTCAACACTCGCTGAGTGAGTGTGTTCTGATGAGCAATCAAATGGCTAGCCTGCTGAGAAAGACAAATTTGAGGGCTGGAGAGATGGCTCAGCAGTTAAGGCGCTTGCCTGCAATGCTTAACGACCTGTGTTTGATTCCCCAGTGACCACATAAAGCTAGATACACACAGTGGTGCATGCATCTGGAGTTCATCTGCAGTGCCTAGAGACCCTGATGCACCCATTATATCTTTCTCTCTTTCTCTTCCTTTGCAAATAAATAAATAATTTTTTAAAAAGAAGCCAGGAAAGCTGGGCATGGTGGCGCACGCCTTTAATCCCAGCACTCGGGAGGCAGAGGTAGGAGGATCGCTGTGAGTTCGAGGCCACCCTGAGACTACATAGTTAATTCCAGGTCAGCCTGGACCAGAGTAAAACCCTACCTCGAAAAAAAAAAAGAAGAAAAGAAAAAAAAAAAAAAAGAAGAAGAAGCCAGGAGCTGGAGAGATGGCTTAGTGGTTAAGGCACTTGCTTACAAAGCCAAAGGACCCAGGTTTGATTCCCCAGGACCCACATAAGCCAGATGCCCAAGGTGGCGCATGAGTCTAGAGTTTGTTTGCAGTGGCTGAAGGCCCTGGCATGTCTGTTCTCTATCTGCCTCTCTCTCTCGCTTTCTCTCTCTTAAATAACTAAGTAAGCAAGTAAGTAAATAAATAAATAGAAGAAGCCAGGTGTGGTGGTACATGCCTATAATCCCAGCACTCAGGAGGCTGAGGTAAGAGGATCACCTTGCATTCAAGGCTACCCTGAGACTACAGAGTGAATTCCAGGTCAGCCTACCTTGAAAAGTCAATAAGAAGGAAGGAAGGAAGGAAGGAAGGAAGGAAGGAAGGAAGGAAGGAAGGAAGGAAGGAAGGAAGGAAGGAAGGAAGGAAGGGTGGGAGGGAGGAAGGGAGGAAGGAAAGAAGGAAGGATGGATGGATGAAGTTAAGACTTGTGTTATGGTCCTAGAAAGATAAAGAGAATGACTTCCTTGATTCCCAACAAATCACCGGTCATCAAAGTTCTCATTAGGCCTGGCTAGGCTTCTTGTCCTCTGGCTCCATGCTACATCTGTATGTCAAATCCTATATATATATAATTTATTTATTTGAGAGACAGGAGAGAGACAATAGGCATGCCAGGACCTCTAGCCACTACAAATGAACTCCAGAGGCATGCACCACCTTATGCATCTGGCTTACATGGGTCCTTGGGAATTGAGCCTGGGTCTTTTTCTTTCTTTCTTTCTTTTTGTAGGAAGAAAGGTTTATTTTGGCTTACAGACTAGAGGGGAAGCTCCATGATTGCAGGGGAAAATGATGGCATGAGCAGAGGGAGGAAATCATCTCCTGGCCAATATCAGGTAGACAACAGGAACAGGAGAATGTGCCAAACACTGGCAAGGGAACACTGGCTATAATACCCATAAACCTGCCCCCAACAATACACTGCCTCCAGGAGGTGTTAATTCCCAAATATCCATCAGCTGGGGACCTGACATTCCGCACACCTAAGTCTATAGGGGACACCTGGACCAAACCACCACCGAGAGGCCAAGCTCATGCTTTTATCAGGAATCCACTCTCATAAGGAATGGCACTAACCCATTCACAAAGGCACAACCCTCATGACCTAATCACCTCTTCTTTTAAAAATTATTGGTATAGGGGCTGGAGCAATGGCTTAGTGGTTAAGGCACTTGCCTGCAAAGCCTAAGGACACAGATTAAATTCCCCAGGACCCACATAAGCCAGATGCACATGGTGGCACATGCGTCTGGAGTTCATTTGCAGTGAGCCTGGGTCTTTTGATTTTGTAGGCAAGCACCTTAACCACTAAGCCATCTCTCCAGCCCTGTTTTTTTTTAGAGGTAGGGTCTCACTCTAGCCCAGGCTGACCTAGAATTCACTATGTAGTCTCAGAGTGGCCTTGAACTCATGGTGATCCTCCTACCTCTGCCTCCTGAGTGCTGGGATTAAAGGTATGCACCTCTATGCCTTTTTTTTTTTTTTTTTTTATTATTAAGTAGGGTCTTACTATAGGCCAGGCTGACCTGGAATTCACTCTGTAATCTCAGGGTGGCCTTGAACTCATGGCAATCCTCCTACCTCTGCCTCCCAAGTGCTGGGATTAAAGGCGTGCACCACCAGAATCTCATGTATTATCCTAGGATGGTCTCAGACTCCATGTATAGCTGAAGATGACCTTGAACTCTTGATCTTCCTGCCTCTATTTCTTTTTTTTTTTTCACTCTGGTCCAGGCTGACCTGGAATTAACTATGCAGTCTCAGGGTGGCCTCAAACTCATGGTGATCCTCCTACCTCTGCCTCCCAAGTGCTGGGATTAAAGGCATGGGCCACCACGCCCAGCCTGCCTCTACTTCTTGAATACTGGGAAACAGTTGTGAGCCACTATACCTGGTTGATGTGGTATTGGGGATTAAAGCCAGGGTTTCACGCGTGCTAGGCAAGCACTCTGCCAAGTGAGCTACATCCCTAGTCCCTATTTAACTGTCTTGAGAGGTTTGGCATAGACTGCTGATCTTCATCTATAGTAACAGAGTTTCATCTGAGCACATAGCCCATTAGACAAACTCATTTCTCAGCCTTCTGTAAATTAGATATGCCCATGTGGCCAATAAGGAATAAGAGAAGATTTTTCCAGAGCAGTTTCACATGACATATATGCAGTGGAGAACATTTAGGATAGCTGTGCCTGGCTCAAGGATCAACCTGAGAATACCCTGGATGTTAGCTGAGAGATGACCCTTTCCATATATATGTATTTATTTATTTATGAGAGAGAGAGACAGACACACAGAGAAAGAGACAGACAGACAGACAGAGAGAATGGGCATGCCTCCAGCCACTGCAAACGAACTCCAGACACACATGTCACCTTGTGCATCTGGCTCCGTGGGTCCTGGGGAATTGAATTGAGGTCTTTTGGCTTTGCAGGCAAATGCCTTAAGTGGTAAGCCATCTCTCCAGCTTGATGACCCTTTCTGTAAATCTCACATTTCATTTCCTCACTCAAGCACCACCATACCAATTATTGCCAAACAGTATTTATGGGTATCTGCCACCATGAACATTCCATTCCCTTCTAACCATCCCCTTCCATTTAATTTCTGCATATAGAAAGAGAGGAAGGCAGGCTTAGTAGCTCATACCTGTCATTCTAGAACCTGGGAGGCTGAATCAGGAAGATCATCATGGATTTGAGGCCAAACCTGACTACATAAAGAGTTCTTATACAGCCTGGGCTACAGGTGACCCTGTCTCCCAAAACAAAACAACAACCAAAAAAAAAAAAAAGAATAAAATAAACATAGAACATGGGCTGGAGAGATGGCTTAGGGGTTAAGGCACTTGCCTGCAAAGCCAAAGGACCCAAGTTCAATTCCCCAGGACCCTTGTAAGTCAGATGCACAAGGGAGTGCATGCATCTGGAGTTTGCTAGAGGCCCTGGCATGCCCATTCTCTCCCTCCCTCTCTCTCTCAAATAAAGAAAAATAAGCTGGGCGTGGTGGCGCATGCCTTTAATTCCACACTCAGGAGGCAGAGGTAGGACTATTGCTGTAAGTTCGAGGCCACCCTGAGACTACATAGTGAATTCCAGGTCAGCCTGGGCTAGAACAAGACCCTACCTTGAACCCCCCCCGCAAAAAAAATTCTTTAGAAAAAAAAAAAAAAAAAAAATTCAGCCAGACATAATGGCATACACCTTTAATCACAGCACTCAGGAAGCTGAGATGGGAGAATCACTGTGAGTTTGAGGCCAGCCTGAGACTACATAGTGAATTCTAGATCAGCCTGGGCTAGAGCGAGACCCTACCTCTAACCCCCCACCACACCCACAAAATTATTGAGCTGGAGAGATGGCTCAGCAGTTAATGTACTTGCCTGCAAAGCCTGATGACCAGGGATTGAGTCCCCAGTACTCACATAAAGCCAGATGTACAAAGTGGCACATGTGTTTGGAGTTCATTTGCAGTGGCTAGAGGCCCTGGCATGCCCATTCTCTCTCTCTTGATCTCTCTCTGTTTGCAAATAAATATATAAATATAGATTTTTTAAAACCCTACAAGAAGGCAGGAGAGATGGCTTATATAAGGCTCAATTCCCAGCCCAGCCTGCCTCTAGATGCACAGTGGGGCTCATGTGTCTGGAGTTCGTTTGCAGTGGCTGGAGGCCCTGGTGAACCCATTCTCTCTCTCTCTGCCTGTTTCTCTCTCTGTCTGTCTGTCGCTCTCAAATAAATAAATAAAAATTTTAAAAAAACTTGACAACAACAACAGAAGAACAGAGTTTGGAAAAAGAGCAGTGCTGGAGCTGGACAAACTCCATCTCCTCTCCAGTCTTCACCAAGCTCTCTCATGGCCTGCCTCACCCTCTCCCCCACAAGACTGCCTGATCACCGAACACCTTCCACCAGGCCACCTCAGCAAGTTCCCATTTGAACAAAACTTTAAATAAATGTACATGTCCCTAACTCAGGGTGAGAAAGTCCAAACCATTTATACCTGGATTGATAGAGGACTGAGCTGCCAGAATGGCACTTTTGCCTGTGAACCCAAGTGCGTAGAAAGGTTGCCCGAGTGAAATTTTGACGATTCTTGCACTTTTCAGTCTGACAACAGTGACATATACCTTGTCCCTGTTTTGGGACCTTTTCCACAAATACCCCAGTAAGCTGGTGTTCTGTGACGTTTTCAAATGTAACTGGAATCCTGCAGAGACCAGCTTAAGACACATCTGTAAACAGATAATGAGCTTGGAATGGAGCAGGACTATACATTTTCATGGGAACAGATGGACACCCTGCCAAACAGCCATTCAATGGCCTCCCTAGTCCTTCCATTCCTAACCATCCCCTTCCATTTAATCATGGCTGCTCACTACTACCTGCCTGCTTCTATGCTGAGTCATGATGACAGGAATGGATGCCAGGTCATGCCAGCCCAGGCTGGAAATTCCAAATCTGACCCTGTGAAGGAATCATGGGAGATCAGCTGTGAGCCTTCGTAAGAACTCTTTGATCCTAAGCTCATTCCTGGGAACTGGTATGGTGCAGGCTTCCATAACAAAACACCAACCAAAAATGGAAAGAGAAGGGTCTAAAATAAACATTGAGGAGGCCATTGGGCTGAGAGATGGCACGAATTCACTTGCCATGATCCCAAGGGGGCCTGGACAATGCCTAGGCCTAACCTCTAGCATCAATGACTTTTCTTTCTTGTAAATTTAATAAAATTGTAGCCACTGGCATGCCCATTATCTCTCTCTGTCTGATCCTTAGGATAAGCAGGCAAGGTCCTTAACCACTAAAAACCATCTCTCCAGCCTCATCAATGGCTTTTCTACTGGTGTTGAAATTGGCATATGCATCCCCTGGATGCCAGCCAGAAAAAGGGCTAGTTTGAATTTACAAAGATTCTGACCCACCCATTCTCTCTCTCTCAAAAAAATAAATAAAAATAAAAAAATTCTGCTGGGCATGATGGCACACACCTTTAATCCTAGCACTCAGGAAGGCAGAGATAGGAAGATCGCTGTGAGTTTGAGGGCACCCTGAGACTGCATAGTGAATTCTAGAAGACTGAGCTAGAGCCCTGGAACAAAAAAAAACCACAAACAAAATTAAACAAAAAAGATGGCTCAGCAGTTAATGTTGGGCTTGCCTGCAAAGCCTGATTTAAAAAAATTTATTTATTTCCAGTAGAGATAAAGAGAATGGCCCTGCTTTGCAACTGCCCATTAACTACTGAGCCATCTCTCCAGCTCACTAGCTCACTCTGCTTAAACCCTGCCAGCTGGCAGGCAGAGTTGCCTAGCCTCTGCCTGTACCATCCTTCTTTCCCTGTCCTGATAAAGCTCAATTCTCGTAGACTGTCTGTCTTTTTCCCTCAAAATAAATAAATAAATAACTAAACCTTTTTTAAAAACCACATTGAGTCGCGGAACAACAACAACAACAAAAAAAACCCTACAAGAATGAATGGAAAAAGAGCAGTGCTGGAGCTGCGTACCCATCTCCTCTCCAGTCTTCACCAAGCTCTCTCATGGCCTGCCTCACCCCTCTCCCACAAGACTGCCTGATCACCGGAACACCTTCCACCATGGCCACCTCAGCAAGTTCCCATTTGAACAAAGGCTTTAAATAAATGTACATGTCCCTAACTCAGGGTGAGAAAGTCCAAACCATTTATACCTGGATTGATAGAGGACTGAGCTGCCAGAATGGCACTTTTGCCTGTGAACCCAAGTGCGTACAAAGGTTGCCCGAGTGAAATTTTGACGATTCTTGCACTTTTCAGTCTGACAACAGTGACATATACCTTGTCCCTGTTTTGGGACCTTTTCCACAAATACCCCAGTAAGCTGGTGTTCTGTGACGTTTTCAAATGTAACTGGAATCCTGCAGAGACCAAATTAAGACACATCTGTAAACAGATAATGAGCTTGGAATGGAGCAGGACTATACATTTTCATGGGAACAGATGGACACCCTTTGGTTGGCCATCCAATAGCCTCCCTAGTCCCCAAGGTCTGCGTTTCTGTGGTGTGGGAACAAAGTCTACAATGGGATATCATGGCTGCTCACTACTACCCTGCCTGCTTCTATGCTGGAGTCATGATGACAGGAATGGATGCCGAGGTCATGCCAGCCCAGGCTGGAAATTCCAAATCTGACCCTGTGAAGGAATTCGCATGGGAGATCAGCTGTGAGCGGCCTATTTTATCTTGCATCGTGTATGTGAGGGCTCTTTGATCCTAAGCTCATTCCTGGGAACTGGTATGGTGCAGGCTTCCATATCAACTTTAGCACCAAGGCCGTATGGAAAGAGAAGGGTCTGAAGTACATTGAGGAGGCCATTGGCAAATCAAGCAAGTGGCACGAGTACTGCATTCCTGTCTATGATCCCAAGGGGGGCCTGGACAATGCCTAGGGCCTAACCTCTAGCATCAATGACTTTTCTTTTCGTTTGTAAATTTAATAAAATTAATTAATTTATTTGAGAGAGAGAGAGAGAGAATGGGTGCACCAGGACCCCTAGCCACTGCAAACGAATTCCAGATGCATGTGCCAACTTGTGCATCGGATTTACTTGGGTACTGGGGAATCGAACCTGGATCCTTAGGATAAGCAGGCAAGGTCCTTAACCACTAAACCATCTCTCCAGCCTCATCAATGGCTTTTCTACTGGTGTTGCTAACCATAACACTGGCATATGCATCCCCTGGATGCTCAGCCAGAAAAAGGGCTAGTTTGAGTTTGTTTACACTGGCTAGAGATTCTGGTGCACCCATTCTCTCTCTCTCAAATAAATAAATAAAAATAAAATATTCTGCTGGGCGTGATGGCACACACCTTTAATCCTAGCACTCAGGAGGCAGAGATAGGAAGATCGCCATGAGTTCCAGGGCACCCTGAGACTGCATAGTGAATTCTAGGTCAGACTGAGCTAGAGTGAAATCTTACCTTGAAAAAAAAAACAAAAACAAAAACAAACAAACAAACAAACAAAAAAAAGGCCAGTATGTTGGGCTTGCCACCTCCCATTTTTTAAAAAAAAATTTATTTATTTCCAAGTAGAGAGAGGAGAGAAAGACAAGGACAGTGAGTAAGTATGTGTGTCAGGCTTTACACGGGTACTGGGGATTGAAACCAGGCCAGCAGGCTTTGCAAGCAAGCACCTTTAACTACTGAGCCATCTCTCCAGCTCACTAGCTCACTCTTACTGCTTAATGCCAGCTGCTGTGGCAAGCTGTGGTGCCTAGCCTCTGCTCTACCATCCTTCTTTCCCTGTCCTGATAAAGCTTACCCTTGAGACTGTAAGCTAAAATGAGTCCTCTCCTCCCATAAACTGCTTTTGGCGGCTTGCTTTGACTCAGTAACATGAAAGTAGGTAGCTATGACATATTTTCCCTCTGGCCCTACTTTCCCGAGGCTGAAACATAATTGAACTAGGGAAGGGTCATGAGGTAATAGAAATCTCTGAGTGTGGAAAACCAGTAAACACATGAAAATAATTTCCTCTACAAAGAAATCAATTAGTTCACATGAACTATATGCAGGTGAAACTGTTCCAGCCTTTTCCTAGATATCAGTTTTCCCTAAACAAACCTCATAATTCATAATTCTCCATAAATAATTCAACAATTTATAATTTATCCAATTCAGTCTGTTTATTTCAATTCTTTGTTTAAAAAAAATAGACAAATGCCAGGCATGGTGGCACGCACCTTTTAATCCCAGCACTCTGGAGGCAGAGGTAGGAGGATCACCATGTGTTTGAGGCCACCCCAAGACTACATAGTGAATTCCAGGTCAGCCTGGGCTAGAGTGAGACTTTACCTCAAAAAACAAAAAAGAAAAGAAAAGAAAATAGACAAGAGTCAGGTGTGGTGGTACATGTCTTTAATCCTAGCATTCAGGAGGCTAAGGTTAGGAGGATCTCCATGAGTTCAAGGCCAGCCTGGGTCTACAGAGTTCCAGGTCAGCCTATGCCAAAGTAAAACCCTGCCTCAAAAAAAAAAAAAAAAAAAAAAGACAGCCAGGTATGGTGGCACACGCCTTTAATTCCAGCACTCGGGAGGCAGATGTAGAAGGATTATTGTGAGTTTGAGGCCAACCTGAGACTACATAGTGAATTCCAGGTCAGCCTGGGCTAGAGTGAGGCCCTACCTCGAAAAACCAAAAAAATAAAATAAAAATAAAATGGACCCTGGTTGGATTCCCCAGGACCCATATAAGCCAGATGCACAAGGAGGCGTATGCATCTGGAGTTCGTTTGCAGTGGCTGGAGGCCCTGGCGTACCCATTCTCTCTCTTACTCTCTCTCTACCTCTTTCTCTCTCTCTCTCAAATAAATAAATAGAATATATTAAAAAGTTTTATAGGGCTGGAGAGATGACTTAGCAGTTAAGGCATTTGCCTGCAAAGTTGAAGACTCAGGTTTGGCTCCTCAGGACCCATGTAAGCCAGATGCACAAGGGTGCATGCATTTGGAGTTCATTTGCAGGAGGCCCTGGCGCACACATTCTCTCTCTCTCTCTATCTGCTAGAGTGAGCCCTACCTCAGGGAAAAAAAAAAATACATGATACGTTTGTTTTGTTTTGTTTTGTTTTTTTCAAGGTAAGGTTTCACTCTAGTTCAGGCTGATCTGGAATTCACTATGTAGTCTCGGGGTGGCCTTGAACTCATGGCAATCCTCCCACCTCTGCCTCCCGAGTGCTGGGATTAAAGGCATGCGCCACAACGCCCGGCTTGGTTTTTTTTTTTTTTTTTTTTGAGGTAGGGTTTCACTCTAGCCCAGGCTAACCTGGAATTCACTATGTAGTCTCAGGGTGGCTTCGAACTCATGGTGATACTCCTACCTCTGCCTCCTGAGTTCTGGGATTAAAGGCATGCATCACCATGCCTAGCTGGTTAGGCTTTTAAGAACACAATTGGGGGAAATATCATGTGTTTTTTGTATGTAAGTATAGAAGTTGTCAATAAAAATAATAATAATTTTTTAAAAAAAGAACACAATTGTGCATTAGTAGTGGCTTTAAGCTTTTCCCTGTTCACTCCAGAAAATGCAGCTACCTTTTGAAACTTTTCCAAAAAACTGAAGGTTGGGGCTGGAGAGATGGCTTAGTGATTAAGGCACTTGCCTGCAAAGCCAAAGCACCTTGGTTCAATTCCCCAGGACCCACATAAGCCAGATGCACAAGGTGGTGCATGCATCTGGAGTTTGTTTGCAGTGGCTGGAAGCCCTGGCACACCCATTGTCTCTCTCTCTCTCACTTTCACTCTTTCCCTCTTTTAAATAAATAATAATAAAAATATTAATCAACAACCAAAAAAATAAAACAACTGAAGGTTGACATGCATTTGACTTCATAATCTGCAGTGGTCATCCATGTCTATTTCAAGGAATAACACTGTGGATACTTTTTCTTTTTCTTTTTTTTTTTTGGTTTTTCAAGGTAGGGTCTCATTCTAGCCCAGGCTTACTTGGAACTCACTCTGTATTCTCAGAGAGGCCTAGAATTCACTGCAATCCTCTTACCTCTGCCTCTTGAGTGCTGGGATTAAAGGCATGCGCCACCATGCCTGGCTGGAATAGCACTCTGGAATACTCCTCAGAGAGGACATGAAGAAGGGCTTGGTCACATTGCAAGGCCTGCACCATGTGGCTGAGATTCCACTGCCACAGAGATCTGTCTCGTGGCATCCCAGTGCTCTTGAAAGCACCTTGCCTACAATGAGCTGCATCATTTTGGCTACTGGAGGGTCTGATGGGCATCTGCAGCAATTGATGGAAATGGGATGTGCCCACCACTGGCTGTCGAAATGGACACATTCACGAAACCCGGGAAAGTGGTGCTGGTCCTGGCTGGACCCTACTCCAGAAACAAAGCCGTCATTGTGAATATTGATGATGGCACCTCTGACCATCCGTACAGCCATGCTTTGGTGGCTGGAACTGACCGCTATCCACGCAAAGCTGACAGCTGCCATGAGCAAAGAAAGTTGCCAAAAGATCAAAGATCAAGTCTTTTGTGAAGGTTTATAACTATAATCACCTCATGCCCCACAAGATACTCTGTGGATATCCCCTTGGACAAAACTTTTGTCAACAAAGATGTCTTCAGGGACCCAGGTCTGAAATGAAAGGCGATATAGGAGGCCAAGGTCAAGTTTGAGGAGAAATACAAGATGGGCAAGAACAAGCGGTTCTTCCAGAAGCTTTGGGTTTTAGATGTGTTTTTTTTCCATCATTAAAAATAAAACAATCGGGGGGCTGGAGAAATGGCTTAGCGGTTAAGGCATTTGCCTACAAAGCCAAAGGACCCCGGTTCGATTTCCCAGGACCCACATAAGCCAGATGTACAAGGGGCACATACATCTGGAGTTCGTTTGCAGTGGCTGGAAGCCCTGGCATGCCCATTCTCTCTCTGTCTGTCTCTCTTCTATCTCTCTGTCTCTATCTCTGCTTGGAAATAAATAAATAAAATTAAAAAAAAATAAAACAATCCGGCTGGAGAGATGGCTTAGCGGTTAAGGCACCTGCCTCCTAAGCCTAAGAATGCTGGTTCCAATCTCCAGGTCCCATGTTTAGCCAGATGCAAAGTGACACAAGGGCGCAATGCTGCACTTGACCACAAGGGGGTGCACGCATCTGGATTTGTTAGCAGCAGCTGAGACACTGCTGGCATGCCCATCTCTGTCTTCCTCTCCCTCTCTCTCTGCCTCTCTCTGTGTCTCTCTCCAAAATAAATAAATAAATAAATAAATAAATAAATAAATAAATAAATCAATCAATCAATCAATCAATCAAAAAAAAAAGAAAAAGAAAAAGAAAAGAAAAGAAAAGAAAAGGATCCAAGGCACCTATTGTAACAGTTTCAGGTCGCTAGGATGAACCTCCAGACTAGGCACAGTTTATGGGAGGAAGGGATTTATTGAAGCTTGTAGATGCAGGGGAAGTTCCATAATGGCAGAAGTAGCTGGCCCTCTCACAGGTCCAGGCAGAGTAGAAAAAAGCCACCACCAGCATCGCAAGCAAGCACACTTCAGGAATTCTATAATAGCAGAACTCCAGCATTCTGTATGTCTTTTGTCAATCAAGGTCCATGGCAGCTGGACCATGGCTCCACTTTGCACCCTCTTCCAGGGCCGTGAAAACCTGAGGAGCAAGAGGCACCTACAGCTTGTTCTGGAGGCCAGACCATGCTAGGGGATGCGAGTTGGAGCCTCTGCCCATCACTGAAGAATAGGGGACTCGCAGGGCTTGTCTCAAACTTTGAAGGGTACATTATTTGGGGCTTTCTCCAGCAGAAGTGTAGTAAACAGTAAATAATCCTGCTGAATAAAACTAAGCCATGTAATAATTACCTCAAGAAATAGGATGGGGGAAGCGGGGCGTGGTGGCGCATGCCTTTAATCCCAGCACTTGGGAGGCAGAGGTAGGAGGATTGCTGTGAGTTCGAGGCCACCCTGAGACTACAGAGTGAATTCCAGGTCAGCCTGGGCTAGAGTGAGACCCTACCTCGAAAAAAAAAAAGAATAAATAAATAAATAAATAAATAAATAAATAAATAAATAAATGGGATGGGGGTTGCTGGAGAGATGGCTTAGTGGTTAAACACTTGCCTGTGAAGCCTAAGGACCCCGGTTTGAGGCTCTGGTACACCCACTCTCTCTCTCTCTTTCTCTGATAAATAAATTTTTAAAAATTTATTTATTTATTTGAGAGAGAGAAAGAGGCAGATTGAGAGACACACACAGAGAGAAAGGGCACACTAGGGTCTTAAGCCACTGAAAACAAACTCCAGATGCATTCACCACCTTGTGCATCTGGCTCACATGGGTACTGGAGAATCGAACCTGGGTCTTTAGGCTTTGTAGGCAAGCACCTTAACCTGAAGCTATCTCTTCAGCCCAACAAAACCTTTTTTTTTTTTTTTGAGATGAGGTCTCACCATTTTGTCTAGCCTGGTTTGAAATTCCTAGGTTCAAGTGAGCCCCTAAGTAGAAAGTAAATGGCTTTTGTTTGACTTCTAAGAAACGAATAACAAAAAAGAAGCTTTTGCTGGGTGTGGTGGTGCATGTCTTTAATCTTAGCACTTGGGAGGCAGAGGTAGGAGGATCGCTGAGAGCTCAAAGCCACCCTGAGACTACATAGTGAATTCCAGGTCTGTGTGGGCTAGAGTGAGACCCAACCTCAAAAAACCAAAAAGTGCCAAACTAAAACAAAACAAAGAAAAATGGCCCCTGTGCAAGGATGACACGCAAATTCGTGAAGCGTTCCATATTTAAAAAAACAACAACAACAACAACTTTTTATCCATCAAGAAAAAATAAATAAATAATAAATACCACCTGGTGTGGCCCATGACTTTAATCCCAACACTCAGGAAAAGAGGTAGGAGGATTTCTATGAGTTTGAGGCCAGCCTGGGACTATATACTGGGACTACATACAGAGTGAGCTACAGGTCAGCCTGTGCTAGAATGAGAACCTACCTCAAAAAAAAAAAAAAAAAAAAAAAAAGGGACTGGAGAGATGGCTTAGCAGATATGGTGCTTGCCTGCAAAACCTAAGAACCTATGTTTGATTCTCCAGGTCCCAAGTAAGCCAGACACACAAAGTGATGCAAACACACAAGGTCACACATGTGCACAAGGTGGCACACATGTCTGGAATTCTATTGCAGTGGCTGGAGGCCCTGGTGTGCCAATTCTCTCTCTCTCTCTCCCTCTCTCTCTCTCTCTCTCACAAAAAGACCAGCCTGTTGGGCTTGCCTCAACACACACACACACACACACACACACACACACACACAAATTCTGAGCAGGGCATGTTGGCCAGTGCCTATGATCCCAGCATTTGGGAGGCTGAGGTAAGAGGATCGTGATGAGTTCCAGGTCAGCCTGCTTAGAGTGATACCCTGACTCAAAAACAAACAAACAAACAAACAAAAAACGACAAAGAAAAGGCTGAGGAAATGGCTTAGTGGTTAAGGCAATTGCCTGAGAAACCTAAAGGATCCCCATTTGATTCCCTAGCACCCATGTAAGCTAGATACACAAGGGGGTGCATGCATCTGGAGTTCGTTTGCAGTGGCTGGAGGCCCTGGCATGTCCATTCTCTCTTTCTCTGCCTCTTCCTCTCTCTCAAATAAATAAATACCTTTAAAAAAATCTTTTAAAAAACAACAACAAAAAGAAAAGAACAAAATACAGGAAGGCTGGAGAGATGTCTCAGTGGTTAAGGTGCTAATAACCCTAGTACCCACATAAAGCCAAGTCCCCAGGTGTTTGTTTGCAGTAGCTAGAGGCTCTGGGCATTCTTTCTCTCTCTCTCTCTTTTGAGGTCGGGTCTTACTCTAGTCCAGGCTGACCTGGAATTCACTATGAAATTTCTGGCTGGCCTCAAACTCACAGCGATCCTCCTACCTCAGCCTCCCAAATGCTGGAATTAAAGGCATGCGCCACCACACTCGGCTTTTCTCTCTTTCTCTGTCTGTGTGAAAATAAATATAAATAAATATTTAAAGACAACAAACGGGTTCCCCAGTAGCTTCTGTGTGGTGGGTCGGGCCGGTATGCATGTGGGAGAACCAGGACACATCAATACATCAAGATGAGAGAGCTGACTGTCTACCATGACATGGCTAACACGCACCTCATCTGCCAGGACCAGCATTGTTACAGAGGAAGCAGTGACACAAACACTGCCCTCAGAACCAGTCTGGAAACCAGTTCCAGGGAAATGGTCACACACCCTGGGGTCACTCAAACCACATCAAAACAGAGATCCAGCCAGGTGTGGTAGCACATGCTTTTAATCCCAGCACTCAGGAGGCAGAGGTAGGAGGATCACTATGAGTTCAAAGCCACCCTGAGACGACATAATGAATTCCAGGTCAGCCTGGGCTAGAGTGAGATCTTACCTCAAAAAACAAACAAACAAAAAAGTAATAAATAATAAAAAACAAACAACATTTCATGTGGAAATGCCTTCTACTCCATAGCATGCTACACTAAAAAAGGAGTTCTCTGCACTGCCGACCTTACAGTAGAGGTTGAGTAGTGGATATTTCTCTTAAATTA
Organism: Orientallactaga sibirica; assembly: GCA_036365145.1. Classification (NCBI taxonomy): domain Eukaryota; kingdom Metazoa; phylum Chordata; class Mammalia; order Rodentia; family Dipodidae; genus Orientallactaga; species Orientallactaga sibirica. Next base: position 966,155 of record JAEOAD010002422.1, on the reverse strand, counting down.
AAAACAAAACAAAACACAAAAACAGGACTGGAGAGAGGGCTCAGCAGCTAGAGTACTTGCCTAAAAAGCCTAACAACCCAAGTTTGATTCCCTAGTACCCACATAAAACCAGATGCACAGTGGTGCATGCATCTGGAGTTCACTTGCAGTGGCTGGAGGCCCTGGAGCACCCATTCTCTCTGTCTATCTCTCTTTTATCTCTGTTTGCAAATAAATACATAAGTAAATAAATAAAATAAAACCAAAACAATACATTCAGTCAGGCATGGGGGACCATGTCTGTAATCCCAGCACTTGTGATGAGACTACAACAAGAAGATTGCCATAAGTTTGAGGCCAGCTTGAACTACATGAATTTCATTCAGTCTAGCCTAGGCTACTAAAATGAGATCCTTGGGAGGCAGAGATAAGTGGATTGCTGTGAGTTTGAGGCCACCCTAAGATTGCATAGTGAATTCCAGGTCAGCCTGGGCTAGAGCATGACCCTACCTAGAAAAACCAAAAAGAAAAGAAAAGAAAAGAAAAGAAAAGAAAAGAAAAGAAAAGAAAAGAGATCCTGTATCAAAAAGAAAGCAAAAAGCTGGAGAAATGGCTTAGTGGTTAAGGCATTTTCTTGCGAAGCCAAAGAACCCAGGTTCAATTCCCCAGGACCCACGTAAGCCAAATGCACATGCATTTGGAGTTCATTTGCAGTGGCTAGAAGCCCTGGCGTGCCCATTCTCTCTCTAGCACTCAGGAGGCAGAGGTAGGAGGATCACCGTGAGTTCGAGGCCACCCTGAGACTACATAGTGAATTCCAGGTCAGCCTGAGCTAGAGTGAGACCCTACCTTGAAAAACCAAAAAACAAACAACAACAAAAAAAAAAAAAAAAAAAAGAAAGAAAGAAAGAAAGAAAGAAAGAAAGAAAGAAAGAAACAAAGAAAAAAGAAAGAAAGGAGGCTGGAGAGATGGCTTAGCAGTTATGTCACTTTGCAAAGCCAAAGAGCCAGGTTCAATTCCCCAGGAACCATGCAACCAGATGCACAGGTGGTGCATGCATCTGGAGTTCTTTTGCAGAGGCTAGAGACCCTGGCATGCCTATTCTCTCTAGCTATCTTGCTCTCTCTCTCTCTCTCTCTGCCTCTTTATCTCAAATAAATAAATAAATAAATAAATAAATAAATAAATAAATGAATGACTCCAAGATGCTTTAATAAAGCTGAATCTATTGGGGGACATCCATTCAAACTGTCACACTATGCAAGTATTACATTTTTGTCAGATTTCCTTTGACATACCGTGAAACATATAAGAAAATGATGCACACTGCCAAGAAATGTGGAGTTAGATTCCAGCCTCCAGCTATCATCTTAATTCATGAGAATGAAACCAAGGGGAAGAGTTGCCAGCAGATCATGGATCATGCCAGTATAGAACTTTTCCAAGTTTTCAGATTGTACCCAAGCTGCTGAACAATTAAAGAATAATCCACAACACAAGTGGTACCTGGAACAGGTGTCCTTGAAGCTGCTACAGAAGTTGTTTAGTGTTTGATGAGGTTACTTACAAGGACAGAGTGTGGCAGAAACGATGGAAGAAATTCGACGGGAAACCACCATTGATCCTGAGGAGGACCTGAACAAGCTAGATGACAAGGAAGGAGCTCGTCAAAAGGAAGAGCATCATGGGTGAACTTTTTTTTTTTTTTTTTTTTTTTTTGAGGTAGGGTTTCACTCTAGCTCAGACTGACCTGGAATTCACTATGTAGTTTCAGGTTGGCCTTGAACTCATGGCGATCCTCCTACCTCTGCCTCCCAAGTGCTGGGATGAACTTTTTGAGAAAAATCAGAAGGATGATCCAAATTTCGTTTATGACATTGAGGTTGAGTTCCCACAGGATGAACAAGTGCAGTCCTGTGGCTGGGACACAGAATCAACTGTTGAGTTCTGATACCTCACACTGAACTTATTAGCTTGCAGGATATCCATGTTTCTACAAATCATGTAGATTTATTGGAGAAAAATTATTGTTTACTAAATGTATATATGTTGGGTTATAAAACCAGTATGCTTACATCTAGTATGTAGGCCTATGAGGAATGTATGGAAAACAATATAGGAATCTGTTTGTAAGGTGCTTGCAATCTATTAAAGATAACTCAAAAACTTGTGAAAAGATAAATGAACCAGTATTAAGCAGTGCCATATGCTTGATAAAGGCTAAAGAATGTCAGATCAGGGCTGGAGAGATGGCTTAGCAGTTAAGGCACTTGCCTGCAAAGCCAAAGGACCTAGGTTTGATTCCCTAGGACCCATGTTAGCCAGATGCACAGGTGGCACATGCATCTGGAATTCATTTGTAGTAGCTGGAGGCCCTGGCATGCCCATTTTCTATCTGCCTCTTTTTCTGTCTCTTGCTTTCTGCTTCTTCTTTCTCCCAAATTAATAAATAAACATAAAATATTAGAAGAATGTCAGATCATAGGTGACTGTGGGGTAAAATAATCAGGGAAGATGTTTTCCTTCAGTGGAAAGATGAGCCTTTATGTAGGGATCCAGATGAGAGCAACTGAAGAAAGGGGAAGGGCATGACAAAAAGACAAGTAGAATTTTTTTTTAATTAATTTTTTTTGGTTTTTCGAGGTAGGGTCACACTCTAGCTCAGGCTGACCTGGAATTCACTATGTAGTCTCAGTGTAGAAGAAGTAGATTTTTTTTAATTAAAAAATTATTTATTTATATGAGAGCAACAGACAGAGAGAGAAAGAGGCAGATAGATAGAGGCAGAATGAGTGCACCAGGGCCTCCAGCCACTGCAAACAAACTCCAGATGCATGCGCCACCTTGTGCATCTGGCTTACGTGGGTCCTGGGGAATTGAGCCTTGAATGGAGGTCCTTAGGCTTCACAGGCAAGCATTTAACTGCTAAGCCATCTCTTCAGGCCCAAGAAGTAGAAATTTTTATTTGAAGAAGAGTGAACAAAGTATAGTTTGGCAAGATTGGGGTCATCCTGTGTGCATTGTTTTTTGTGTGTTGAATTCAGAAGAAGAGTACCTGCAAAATGCCTGGCAGTGCAAGTGGATGCCATGTGATGGACAGCAGGGCAATTCTGTCCTTTTGGAATATATATATATTAAAGACACTCTTCCCATAAATGAGAAGTTTATAAAATGGGAGATCTACTCATAAAAATAAATAATAGGTACTTCCAATTTTAGGAATTTGAGTGTACAAAAAGAGGATCTTTGTTTAACAAGGTAATGTGTGTGCAAATATATTTGTTCTTATGTAATTGGTAGAAATCTTAAGTCTTCTACAGGGAATTTTTTTTCATTAAATAAAGCTGTGGAAAGGAAAAAGAAAGAAAAGAAAAGAAAACAAAACAAAACAAGCAAGCCTGGCATGGTTGTGCACACCTTTAATCCCAGTGCTCTGGAGGCAGAGGTAGGAGGAGTGCCATGTGTTCGAGCCAGCCTGAGACTACCTAGTGAATTCCAGGAAAACCTGGGCTAGAGCAAGACCCTACCTTGAAAAATCATTTAAAAGAAAAGAAAAGAAAAGAAAAGAAACATCTAAATGTGTAAGTAGAGCTATCTGAAAGCATGAATATTCCTTCTGCATTAATGACTCAAAACCCAACTATCTGTGGAAAATGACAGATTGGATTTCCATGGCTAATTAGAACACATCCAGGTTTGACACCTTTGAGAGGCTGACAGCAGCACTTCTAATTTTGTGTCTCTCACCAATTGATATTCACACACAATGAATGTGACAGTGACAGTCAGATTAGACTGATTATTTTGTTAAATACTGAGTTGCAAAAACAACAGGGTCACAGGAAAGGCAAGTTTGCAAAATTTAGCCTCTGGAGACACATTATCGTGTAGTTGCTAATACACAGGAGGCTTTAATAGATGAATAATAGACTGCTAAGAAAGTGTCACTGGCAGAGCGTGGTGGCGCATGCCTTTAATCCCAGCACTTGGAAGGCACAGTTAGGAGGATTGCTGTGAGTTCTAGTCCAGCCTAAGAGTACAGAATGAATTCTAGATCACCCCGGGCTAGAGTGAGACACTACCTCAAAAATAAAAGAAGAAGAAGAAAAATAACTAAAGCACAAGACCATGTTACCATGAAGAAATGATGAGGAATTCTGAAGCCAAAGTATCCCACTGAAAATGTGGGTAACATTTTGAGGAGATGGGGAAAAATGGATCAGTTGGTAAAGTGCTGGCCACACAGGCATGAGTACCTGAGTTTGGATCCCCAGAACCCATATAGAAGCTGAGTGTAGCCACAGGTGACTGGTACTCCCAGCACTGAGACAGTGGAGACAGGGGGATTCTTCAGGCTTGCTGGCCACCTACACTAGATGAATAGGTGAGTTCCCTCTCTTTCTCTATATGCCTCTCTCTCTCTCTCAAATATAAATAAATTAACTAATTTAAAAATACTAGAAAAGGGCTGGAGGGATTGCTTAGTGGTTAAGGCATTTGCCTGCAAAGCCAAAAGACCCAAGTTCGATTCCTCAGGACCCACGTTAGCCAGATGCACAAAGTGGCACATGCATCTGAAGTTTGTCTGCAGTGGCTGGAGGCCCTGGCAAGCCCATTATCTCTCTCTCTCTCTCTCTCTCTCTCTCCCTCTTTCTCTCTGTCAAATAAATAAATAAAAATACTAGAAAGATTTTGGGGCTGGAGAGATGGCTGAGTGGTTAAAGCACTTACCTGTGAAGCCTAAGGGCCCAGGTTCAATCCCTAGTACTCACTTAAGCCAGATGCACAAGGTGGCACATGCATCTGGAGTTCTGGCTAGAGACGCTGGCATGCCCATTCTCTCTCTTTCTCTCTATCTGCTTCTTTCTTTCTCTCTCAAATATAAATAAATAAAATACTAGAATAAAAAAAGAAAGATAAGGTGGAGAGTGATTGAGGAAGACACCTGATACCTACCTCTGGCCTTCACATACACACATAGGCACACACATAAAAACATGCATAAATTCATGTATGCATATTACACAATGCAACAAAAAAGAAAATGGTAATGTTTTGGTTTATTTTTGCCCCCCCCCTTTTGGGGTAGGGTCTTGTTCTAGCCTGGGCTGACCTGGAATTGACTGTGTAGTCTCAGGGTGGCCTCAAACTTATGGCAATCCTCCTACCTCTGCCTCCCAAGTACTGGGATTAAAGGTGTGCGCCATGACGCTGGCTTTGGGTTATTTTTTTAAGGTAGGATCTTACTCAAACTGAGACTGACCTGTCCCTCACTCTGTAGTTCCAGGCTGGCCTTGAACTCACAGCAGCAACCTTCCTACCTCTGCCTCTGAATGCTGGGATTAAATGTGTACACCCAGCTATGGGTAATACTTTGAAAAATGTCATTGCATGCTGGGCGTGGTGGCTCATGCCTTTACTCCTAGCACTAGGGAGGCAGAGGTAGGAGTATCACCATGAGTTCAAGGCCACCCTGAGACTACATAGTGAATTCCAGATCAGCTGAGCTAGAGTGAGACCCTACCTTGAAAACCCAAACAAAAACAAACAAAACAACAACAACAACAACAAAAAAACCCAAAGTCATTGCTGAGAATTTACCAGAAAGGCTGAGGCTGGGGATTAACCCAGTGGTAGAGTGCTTGCTGTAAATCTCTGTGATCTTTCTTCATCACCACCACCACCACCACAGAAATCAGGGGATAAGAGTAGTGGAAAGGGGGATCCTACTACTGTTATTGCTAAATGGACAGGTTTTCAAACTGTCTTCAATATATTTATGCTTATATGCCCTTTTGTGGTGTGAAGGTAAAATGTCGTAGACTGATGTGTTTAAGTGTTTAATCCCCCGTTAGTGGGGCTGTTAAGAAGGCTTGTGGAACCTTTAGGAGATGGAACCTTGCTGGAGGAAGTGTGTCACTGGAGGGAAACCTTGAGTTGTTACAGCCCAGCCCCTCTTGCTGTTCTCATTCTACTTCCTCCCTGCTGAAGTGATGATATGGTGCTGATTGTTCTGCTCCTTCTGTGCTTCCCCACCAGGATGGACTTCACTTGGAAACTGTACATAAAAATAAACCCTTTCCTTCCTTAAACTTCTTTTGGTCAGGTATTTTGTTCCAGATATGAGAAATGCACTGATGCATAAACACAGATTAGCGTTGCTCTCAGCCTCAGAGGAGCTTCATCTTTAGTGGGCAGAGCTTAATGCAAAGGTGCATGTAGTAGCTGGGCATGGTGGCATACACCTTTAATCCCAGGACTTGTGAAGCAGAGGTAGGAGGATTGCTCTGAGTTCCAGGCCACTCTGAGACTACATAGTGAACTCCAGGTCAGCCTGGGCTAGAGCAAAACCTTACCTTGAAAAACCAAATCAAACAAAACAAAACAAAAAAGATGTGTGTTGCAGTTACTTTCTTGTTGCTTTGGACAAACATCTGATCAGAAGCAGCAGCTTATGGGAGAAAAAGGTTTATTTAAGGCTTACAGATTTCAGGGAAGCTACTTCACTTCCATAGATCCATAGCAGAGAGACAACACCAACAGCCAGCAAACACCAATAGCCAGAGCTCCAACTGGCCCTTTACACACTTTAGGGCTGGACTGATAGATCAGCCCCCAGTGACACCTCCTCCAATAGTCTGCTGGAGACTTAAGTAGGAAGCTTAACCTTCATCAAAAATCTCTGAGGAAGGCTAGAGAGATGGCTTAGCAGTTAAGGCACTTGCCTGTGAAACCTGAGGACCCATGTTCAACTCTCCAGGTCCTATGTAAGCCAGACACTCAAGGTGATGCAAGTGCAAGGTCACACATGTGCACAAGGGGGAACATGGGTCTGGAGTTCGATTGCAGTGGCTGGAAGCCCTGGCATGCCAATTCTCTCTCTGTGTGTGTCTCTGTCTCTTGCATAAAAAAAAAAAGGCCAGTCTGTTGGGCTTGCCTTAAATAAATAAATAAAATAAAAAACCCTCAGAGGCTATAGGAGACATACATTTACATTCAAACTACCACCATGTGTATCTAGCCAAAGCCATGAGAATTAGTGAACATTGTGTGCTTGGCCCTAAGCAGGACATTTATAGCATCACCCCTCCAAGGCTCAGGGAACATGAAGGAAGGGGTGGCAGAAAGAATGTAGGGCTGGAGGATGGGGAGGAGTGCTGTGGAACACTGTCTTCTGGACATGAGATGGTCATTACATTCATGAATTCACAGCAGCTATGGTTTCTTGCACAATATTGAGCCTTTCAACATTCATCATAAAAGTGGGAGAAGGGTTTATGAGGACCCCACCCATCCCTGATTAGCTATTGGTAGGCAGTTAATGGTTGCTGAGGGAGTAGGAGTTACAGTCTTTAGTGGTTTAGCCCCTGGTAAATTGCTCATGCTTTAGTAAATAACTTCCCACTCATGTTCATTTAAGCCACCCAAATGAAACTCTAGATCCCATACACACACAAAAAGCAAAAGGTCTTCAAAGAAAGGGGACTAGTTGTGAAGAAGAAGTGGGAGAGGGATAGGATGGGATAATGGGGATTGAATGTGAACAAAATACATTATATACATATGTGTTAAAAATAGCCGGGTGTGGTGGCACACAACTTTTTTTTGAAATATTTTATTTCAAAAATATTCTTTTTCTTTCCAGAAAGAGAGAGAGAGAGACAAAGAGAGAGAGAGAGAGAGAGAGAGGCAGGCAGATATATATAGAGAGAATGAATGGACACACCAGGTCCTCTAGCCATTGCAAACAAACTCTATATGCATGTGCTACCTTATGCATGTGGCTTTACATCGGTGCTGGAAGATTGACCCCAGGTCCTTAGGCTTTGCAGGCAAGGTGCACACCTTTAATCCCAGCACTCAGGAGGCAGAAGTAGGAGGGTCGCTATGAGTTTGAGGTCAGCCTGGAACTATAGAGTGAATTCCAGGTCAGCCTGGGCTAGAGTGAAACTCTACATTGGGGGGAGGGGGAAGAATTTGAGCGATTCCTAGAGGAAGTGAAGTTTCTGGGGGTAATATGAGATGAAGGACATAAGGTTAGAATACTGTGAGGAAAAACACCCTCTTGTACTTGAAACGTTGCAAGAGAGACGGTTTTGTCAGGTGATAAAGTAGTTCCAGCTGGAACAGGAAGTTGATGTGAACATTTACAGATGAGGCCAAGACTAGAATGGAAATGGTTGGTAACAGATGTTGAAACACTTAGGATGTTGGGTGAAGAATGGATTATGGAGTCAGAGCAAGAGAGGTAGTTTAGCGTCCAGATAGTAGTCAGGGTAATTATAGTCAATGGTCTAGAGGCTATGGGCAGTGATTGAGGGAAAGCGGGTTGAAAGGTGTGATGGAATTGTTTTTTGCCACTATGTTCAGTCATAGTAGGAAAACTAAGGTCAATAATATATAGAAGAAATAAATTTTTTCTGTTTTTGGCCTTGTGGTGTGGAAGTGGCTTATAATTGCTAATATTTTAGGTTTTGGGGCGGTGTTCGAGGTGGCATTTCATTCTAGCCCAGGCTGTCCTCGAACTCATAGCGATCCTCCTTCCTCTGCCTTCCAAGTGCTGGGATTGAAGGAGTACACCACCACACCAGGCTTATTTTGGTATTTTTTTTTTTTTTCGAGGTAGGGTCTTACTGTAGCCCGGCTGACCTGGAATTCACCATGTAGTCTCAGGGTGGCCTTGAACTCATGGTGATCCTCTTACCTTTGCCTCCTGAGTGCTGAGATTAAAGGCATGTGCCACCACACCCAGGCTTTAAAAAAATATTTTATTTTTATTTGTTTATTTGAGAGGGAGAGAAAGAAGCATAGAGAGAGACAGAGAGAGAGAGAGAGAGAGGGAAGGAGGAAATGAGAATGGGTTGTCAAGGCCACCAGTCTCTGCAAACAAACTCCAGATGCATGCACTAACTTGTGTATCTGGCTTACATGGGTCCCAGGGAATTGAACCTGGGTCCCTTGGCTTTGCAGGCAAGTGCCTTAACTGGTAAGCCATCTCTCCAGCCCTGGGTCACTTTGTATATCTGGCTTTATGTGGATACTGGGGAATTGAACCTTGGTTATCAGGCTTTACAAGTAAGCGCCTTAACTGCTGAGCCACCTCTCCAGCTCCCTTTTGTACATTTTCTTAAACTGCTTCTATGCACAAATATATTAATTTTTGAATTTTTCAATTTAGCGATGATAGAAAATAAAGGGTGTCGTGTGTTGAGATCATGCTTTCCTGTTTTTGTCTTGATAAAATACTTATATCTGTTAAATTATGCAAATAGCTTTTTATATTATTTATTTATTTATTTATTTATTTAAGAGACAGATAGAGAAAATGGGCATGTCAGGGTCTCTAGCCACTCCAAACGAACTCTAGATGCATGTGCCACCCTGTGCATCTGATTTTACGTGAGTATTGTGGAATCGAACCTGGGTCCTTAGGCTTTGCTGGCAAGCGCCTAAACTGCTTAGCTTTTTCACCAGCAGCATGCAAATAGTTTTTAATGAAGGCCTGTATTCCATCTCTAGTCCTGCAAAGACAAAACCAAAAAAAAAAGTTAAGGCAAACTAAGTGCTATGTTAATAGGTGTAACAGTTATTTTCTTGTAGCTGGACAAGATTCAGAAGTAGCTGATGGAGGGAAAGGGTTTGTTTTGACTTACAGTTCAAAGGGAAAGTTTCTTTCACTTCATTTCTTTCTTTTTTGTGGGGATAGGGTCTCACTGTAGCCCAGACTGACCTGTTACTCACTCTGTAATCCCATGCTTGCCATCAACTTGCTCCTGGCAATCCTCCTACCCCAGCCACCCCAGTGCTGGGATTAATGGCGAGTGCCACCACTCCTGGCTTAAGGGGAAGTTTCATCATAGCTGGGAAAGTATGGCTAGAGCAGACAGCCTGGCTTCACCTTGTCACACATCAGCATGGAGTGTGGAGGGAACAGTATAGCTGGGGCCAGCAGGGCTGGGCTATAACTCCCCAAGGCCTGCCCTCAGTGGTACACCTTCACCAGCAAGGCTCTGTCCAGCAAAGGCTTCCAGAGCAGGGAGTTAAGTATGAGGCTTAATCATTAACACCTGAAGCTATGGACCATCACAATAGGTATGGGGATCGTTACAACAGGGTCTTACAGATGAGATTGTACTCAACTCCTATGTTTGTAAATATGCAAATATATTATTTTATTATTATTATTGTTATTTTTTTTGGAGGTAGGGTCTCACTCTAGCCCAGGCTGACCCAGAACTCTGTATTTCTAGGCTGGTCTCGAACTCACAGTGAACCACCAACCTCTGCTGGGATTTAAAGACGTTCGCCACCACACTGTATATTGCTGTTGTAGGTACAATTTTCCCCATTCCATTTTAGCATCTTCCACTTGAAAATCTCTAAGGTTGTAAACAGTGAACTGACTATGAATACACTAATTTACCGACTCGGGGGCTTATTTTAATTTCGTTGAAATCCGCTCAAGTTCAATCGTTTTAACGCTAGGATCCTGACCCATTGGTCGAACATATAGAGATCCATCAGCGCACTGATGCTGACATAAGCTATCTACAAATGGTAACCTGGATACCGCAGGAATAATTAAAAAAAAAAAAAAAAGCTGTATCCAGGGCTAGTCTGAAAAAAAAAAAAAAGCTTTAAAGATGTTAAGAATTAAAACCATCTCTTTGAAGTCTCTGACCTAAAAGCTCTGGGAACCAGCACTGCGCAGTTGACAGTGGAAAATCCCCAACTTTTCCCATCAACAGCCCACAGCCTCCATCGTCCAGGTCCAGTCCCAGTCCCAGCCCAGCCCAGTACTGCACGGGTTGCCACACTTGTGGCCAGCCAGCTGACCAACGGCCTTTTCGAAGGGAAGTTTCGCGCCATTTCACTTCATCCAGTGCAAGGTCAAATCCACCCCTTCCCTCCCACGCTCTCCGAGTTTTCTATTCTCCTGGGAGGCCCGAGCCTGTAAAGCTTTTTTCCTCCAGGCCAGCAGAGGGACAAGAGCGGGGTGTGTGGGAGGGGGGGGAGAAACCAAACCAAAACAAAACAGAAAAAAACAGCACTACGATTCCGGGGACTGAGTCAAATAATAAACCCCAAAGCGACAAATGTAGGTGCTCGCAGACAGCTCAGCCACTGTGCAAAATCCGAAGAGCGCAAAAGCCCGGGTCGCGAGGGGCGGAGGTGGGGCGGGGGGGGGGAGGAGGTGAGGGAGGGACGAGGGAGGAGGAAGGCAGAGAGCAAACACTGAGCGGAGCGCGGGCCGCGTCGTCCGCGGAGGGCGGAGCCACCGCAGCGGTTGCAAAGACCCGAAGGCTCGCGGAGGCGTAGGACGGCGGGCTCGCTCTGCTCGACTCCTGATTGGTCGGTTCCTGCGAGCCGCGTGACGTCATCGGGGGGAGAACGCCTGATTTGTTGAGTGGGCGCCGACAGGCGAGGGAGGGGGGGAGGCCGCCAAGGAGGAGGAGGAGCGCAGCGCGCAGGCGCAGGGACTCTAGCTCTTCTGGGCCGGACGCTCTCCTGGCCCAGCTCTCGCGGACAAGTCCCGACATCGCGCGCCTCCCTCCCTTTTCCTCCTCCCCTCCGCCCCCCAACTCCACTCTCGGGGACCGCCCCCCCTCGCCGTCGTCGTCTTCCTCCTCCTCCTCGTAGTCGGCGTCGTCGAAGATAAACAATAGTTGTTGTCCCGGCGGCGGCCGAGCCCGTCCGTGTGTGTCTTTCCCGCCGTGGAATTCGGCGGGCTGCGTGTTCGCGAACGGACGGGCGAGGTGGTGGCGAGGGGAGGGCGGGCCGGGGGGAGCTGGGTGATCTCCCCCGGGCAGCCGGCCATGGCGGGGTTGTACTCGCTGGGAGTGAGCGTCTTCTCGGATCAGGGCGGGAGGAAGTACATGGAGGACGTGACTCAGATCGTCGTGGAGCCCGAGCTGACTGCAGAAGAAAAGCCGTCGCCCAGGCGGCGGGCTCTCGTTCGGCCGTCGTCGTCTCCTCCTCCGCGTTCCTCGGCCGGCGGCGGAGCGGCAGCGGCGACCTCGGCGGCTAAAGGCCCGGCGGTGGCGGCGGCGACAGCGGCGGTTACCCGAGACGCTCGCGACCCTCCGGCGGACGCCGGGGCCTCGCCGGGAGCTGGCCGCTGCTGTCGCCGCCGCTCGTCGGTGGCTTTCTTCGCCGTGTGTGACGGGCACGGCGGGCGGGAGGCGGCACAGTTCGCCCGCGAGCACTTATGGGCTTTCATCAAGAAACAGAAGGGCTTCACGTCGTCCGAGCCCGCCAAGGTCTGCGCTGCCATCCGCAAAGGCTTCCTTGCCTGTCACCTCGCCATGTGGAAGAAACTGGGTAAGTTCTCGGGATGGTTTGGCTCCTGCCTCTTTTTTATTCATTTATTTACTTATTTCTTCCCACTGCCCAGGCTAGTGTCAGGTTGGGAGGGGTCAGGGTGGTGGGAGATGCTTCTTATAGCATCGGCACCGCGCGGTTCCCCACCACCCATCCCCGGTGAATGGGAGTGATGCGAAGGGAACACTTGCCCCTGGACGAATTGGCGCAGGTTCGGGGCACACCAAGTTGGCCTCGGGGAGAAAAAAAAAAAAAAAAAAGATGAAGGGGAGATGCTGTCTCCTGGCAACCGCTCCCTGCTGCTGTCTTGTCCTCCCCCCACCCCACGCCAGCTCCAGCATGGTGGGGACGCTGTCCTCGCCCCCTCCCCACCGCTGGTTCACTTGAGTGGCAGCCCGGTGAACTGTTTGAAACTCGGCGCTAGATTTTAACCGAAAAGATAAATTGAAGAGACGTGGTGCCAGGGGAAGGAGGCAGGAGAGATGGGGCGAAATTGGAGCGTTTCCTTAACCCATCTGTCATAATTTTCCTCTTGTTGAGACTTTGTCCCTCTTGGATGCCTCCTACCGGTTGGTGTCACTTCTCCAAATCGACCCCGTTTGCTCGCCTAAGCTAATTTTGCAGGGCTGAAATAGAATCAACTGTGCCCGGCTTAGTCCTGGAAGGAATTCTGTTGTGATCATGTTTTAGGCTCATAACGTGGGTTTACTTGTGAGAAAGAAAAAAAAAAGTATGCAAATTGTTAAACCTTTTCAACGGGCCTCGTCAAAGGGAGTAAGTGTTAACTTCTAGTCATTTGTTTATTTGGTGATGGTAAGGTAGTTTCTTAGCCAACTGCATTAAGCTAATCCTCCAGCGCTCATAGTCAGAAGCTATGCAGATTCTTAGCAGAGTAGCTGAAGGTAAGGCGTTATATGCTGCAAAGAGGACGTGGGTTTCTTGATTTCCAAGAATTCAGGATTAGTTGTAGGGTTATCAACATTTTTTGATGATTCGTAAGACAGTATTTCCTTATAAAATATCATCATACAGCATCATGCTTTCTTATATAATGCTGTGCACATCTTTGTTAGAGAAAAGTAATGCTCTTCTGTCATGGAAACAAGCCTTTGTTTGCAGTAGCATAATAAAGTTGTTTTATTTTCGTTAAAGAGACAGAGAAAACTGTTACAGATTTGTAAAATACAGAACATTTTTAGAAAGGTATTGTCATAGAGTTGTAAAGACTAGCTGGTTTCAGAGTCTGTTTTCCATCTGTTTGGCATTTTGCCAAGAAGGATTTGATTGACTCAAAGACCAACCACTAGGCCTTTTGGAGGCGGTTCCCATCCAATCCCATGGGCCCCTATTATGGATTTATTTTGTTTTTGTGTGGGCAGAAAGCAGAGCTGAAAGCACTGTAGTATATTCTAGAAATACATCCTATCATTGACTGTAGAGGAACTAAAAGTGGACAGAGAGGCAACAATACGCAACAAGATTAGACACAAACAACTATTACAGAGTCTTGTTTATTTTGCAGTATACTTGGAGCAATGTGAACTTGCCACATGCTTGAACTTTAAGGATCAAACAAGCCTTTATAGTTGAGCTTTATAGCTGGTGTGGTGCCTTAGACCTATAATCTTATTAGAGGCAGGAGGATTGCTGCAAGTTCAAGGCCAGCTGTGACTACATAGGGAGACCCTGTCTCAAAAGCAAAAAAGCTAAAATAAAAAAAATTGGAGCTGAAGGGATTGCTTTGTGGTTAAGGTGCTTGCCTGCAAAGCCAAAGGACCCAGGTTCTATTCCCCAGGACCCATGTAAGCCAGATGCACAAGGTGGCGCGTGCGTCTGGAGTTTGTGTGCAGTGGCTGGAGGCCTTGGCACACCATTCTCTCTCTCTCTCCCTCTCCCTCTCTCCCTGCATCTCTGACTCTCTCAAGTAAATAAAAATAAAAAAGTAATATACTTGCTTCTTTGGTGGTTTTTTTCTTGGTGCAGAGGTTGAAACCCCTCACATGCTAAGCATGAGCTGTGCCAGCCCCTTGAACATTTTCTTTTGTGTGTGTGCATGCGTGTGTGTGTGTGTGTGTGTGTGTGTGTGTGTGTGTGGTTTTTCAAGGTAGGGTCTCACTCTAGCTCAGGCTGACCTGGAATTCACTATGTAGTCTCAGGGTGGCCTTGAACTCATGATGATCTTCCTACCTCTGCCTCCCAAGTGATGGGATTCAAGACAAATGCTTTAATTTAAAGGTGTGTGCCACCACACTCGGCTCCTTGAACATTTTCTTCAATAAAGCAGGGCCATGCTGTTGAAGTTGAATGTGTATTCTTTTTATATATACACACTGTCTGAATCAGGCTTTCATTCTTAGGATGCATGGTTTCCAGAGCCTTATGCTCAGACATGTGTTAAAGTTTTCTTTGTGTTATAGTTAAAACTTGATTTCCATTCTTGAAACTTGAATTGCAAAAGAATATTCAGCTGGGCATAGGAGCGCACTCCTATAATGCACTCAGGAGGCAGAGGTAGAAGGATTGCTGTGAGTTAGAGGCTAGCCTGGAACTACAGAGTGAATTCTAGGTCAGCCTGGGCTAGAGTGAAACCCACCTTCGAAAAAAAAAACCAAACCAAAAAAAAAAAGTCATTTCAGGGTTTGGGATGGAGCTCAGTTGGTACAAGAATACTTTCTTATTAGCATTCCCAAGGTCCTGTTTCATTGTGTTAGATTATGCCCCACCCCCAAGCTCCTCAAATGCATATTGAACTCCTAACCCAGCATTGTGGCGCATCTTTAGTCCCAGCACTTAGGTGGGAGAGGTAGGAGGATGTTTGATACTAGCTTGGAACTAAGGAGTGAGTTCCAGGTCAGCCTGGGCTAGAGTGAGACTCTACCTTGAAAACCCAAACCAAACCAAACAAAAAAACAAAACAAAAAAAAAAAACAAAACAAAACAAAACAAAACAAAACAAAAACCTATAAAAATTCTGATTCTCCTGCTTCATCCTCTCAAGTGCTAGAATTACAGGCATACATCTCCATGTCTAGCTTTTTAAATAATTTAGCCAGGTGGGGTGGCGCACACCTTTAATCCCAGCACTTGGGAGGCAGAGGTAGGAGGATCACCATGAGTTCAAGGCTACCCTGAAACTACATAGTGAATTCCAGGTCAGCCTTAGCTACAGTGAAACCCTACCTCAGGCTCTTGCCTGAGAAGCCAAAGGACCCAGGTTCGATTTCCCAGGACCCATGTAAGCCAGCTGCAAAAGGTGGTGCATGCACCTAGAGTTTGTGTGCAGCAGCTAGAAGCCCTGGTGCACCCATTCTCTCTCTTTCTCATTCTCATTCTCAAATAAATCAATAAAAATATTTTAATTTATTTATTTGAAAGAGAGAGAGGCAGATACAGAATGGGCATGAAAGGGCCTTCAGCCACTGCAAATGAACTCCAGATGCACGTGCTACATTATGCATCTGGTCTTATGTGGGTACTAAGGAATTGAACCTGGGTCCTTTGTCTTTGCAGGCAAGTACCTTAACTGCTAAGCCACCTCTCCAGCTCATGTCTGGCTTAAAAAATTATTTTAGGGGCTGGAGAGGTGGCTTAGCAGTTAAGGCACTTGCATACGAAGCCTAAGGATCCAGGTTCGATTCCCCTATACTCACGTATGCCAGATGCACAAGGTGACATATATCTGGATTTCATTTGCAGTGGCTAGAGGCCCTGGTGCACCCGTTCTCTCTCTCTCTCTCTCCCTCTCCATGCCTCCTCCTCTCTCTAACAAATGAATCAATAAATATTTTATTGATTGATTGGGGGGGAATGAGAAGCCATGTCAGAGCCTCTAGCCACTGCAAATGAACTCCAGATTCATGTGCCACCTTGTGCATCTGGCTTTGTAAAAATTTATTTTACTTTTTACTTTTATTTTTTTTTATTTGAGAGAGATAGAGAATAGGCATACCAGCAACCTCTCAGCCACTGTGAACAAACTCCAGACGCGTGCACCCCCTTGTGGGCAAGTGCAGCATTGTGTCCTTGCATCACTTTTTGCATCTGGCTAAACATGGGACCTGGAGATTGGAACCGGTGTTCTTAGGCTTGGTAGGCAGGCGCCTTAACCATTAAGCCATCTCTCCAGCCCTATTTTACTTTTTTGATGAGATAGGATTCTCACTATGTATACTAGTCTGCTTTGAACTTTAGATCCATCTGTCTCAGCCTCTTGAGTGCTATGGGTTTATTGACGAGTGTCACCAAGCCTGACTGGCTTTTTCTTCCCCTCCCATCTCCTCTCTGCTCCTCCCATCCCCTTAGGTGGATAGTTGTAAAAAATAAGTGACAGCCAGCTCAGTGTGGTGGTGCTGCCTGCCAAGGCACTAGCAATTTTACTGACCATTGCTTTTGGGCCATCAGTGCAAATGTCACCACAGAGAAGGGGGAAGTGGTCCTTTAGAATGATTATGAGGAACTGCCCTAAAGATCACAGAGATCACTGAGATACTAGTAATGCTGTAGTGTCAGCTTCTCAGTGGAAACTCGAGGTCCTTGGGGGCAGACAATTACCTTCCTCATACTAATATTCTTAGGGTTGACCTCCTCCTACTTTGTGCAGAGTAGCTTCTCAACAGCCAGTTTAGTTGAATTTGTGTAAAGATGAAATAAGTTGGTTTCCTTTTGATATCCATGACCTCGCAGTGCCTGTCAATACCTTCACAAGACCCTCATGATAGGAGAAAAAGATGATGACATCAAATTAAAAGAGAAACTAATGGAGAGAGGGAGGGGATATGATGGAGAGTAGAATTCTGAAGGGAAATGGGGGAGAGGAGGGAAATATCATGGTTTATTGTCTGTAAGTATAGAAGTTGTCAATAAAAAAGTCAAAAAATTTTTGAAAAAGTATTTTTATTTGCAAGCGGGGGAGAGGGGAATGAGTACAGCAGAGCCTCTGGCTTATATGGGTACTGGGCAATCGAGCCCAGACCATCAGGCTTTGCAAGCAAGTACCTTTAACCACTGAACCATCTCCCCAGCCCCATGTCTTTACATGTTTGATTAAAAATTCCCTATTTAGGGCTGGAGGGATGGCTTAGCAGTTAAGGCGTTTGCCTGCAAAGCCAAAGGACTCAGGTTTGATTCCCAAGGACCCATGTTAGCCAGATGCATATGGGGGTGCACGCATCTGGAGTTTGTTTGCTGTGGATGGAGGCCCTGGTGCACCCATTTTCTCTGTCTCTGTATCTGTCTCACAAATAATAAAATAAAAGGCCTTTGCCACTATATCCACATAAATATTTCATTTTTTAAAATAACATTTTTAGCCAGGTGTGATGGCACATGCTTTTAAATCCCAGCACTCGGGAGGCAGAGGTAGGAGGTGATGAGTTTGAGGCCATCCTGAGACTACATAGTGAATTTCAGGTCAGCCTGAGCTAGAGACCCTACCTCGGGGGGAAAAAAATATATATATATATATGTATATATATATATATATATATATGTATGTATGTATATATATATACACATTTATTTTGATAGTTTTGAGGTAGGGTCTCAAATAGTTGGCTGGTTAGCTAAGACTTCCCAGAGGAATTCCTGATCTTCCTGTTTCTACTTCTCAAGTACTAGAATTTATTTATTAATTATGCTTTTTTTTTTTTTTTTTTTTTGGTTTTTGAGGTAGAGTTTCACTCTAGCTCAGGCTGACTTGGAATTCACTCTGTAGTCTCAGGGCGGCCTCGAACTCATGGTGATCCTCCTACCTCTGCCTCCCGAGTGCTGGGATTAGAGGCGTGTGCCACCATGCCCGGCTCAAATTATGCTATTTTTTTTTAAGCTGATAACTTAAAAAAAAAAAGCTGATAACTATTTATTGGTGCATCAGGGCCTCTAGCCACTACAAATGAACTCCACAGGTATGTGTCACCTTGTGTACCTGGCCCTAAGTGGGTACTGGGGAATCAAACCTGGGTCCTTAGGCTTTGCAGGCAAGCGCCTTAACCACAGAGCAATCTCTCCAGCCCTATTTATTTAATTCATTTAAGAGAGAGAGAAAGAGGTAGATACACGTAGAGAGAGAATGGGCACACCGGGGACTCTAGCTACTGCAAATGAACTCTAGAAGCATGCACCACCTTGTGCATCTGGCTTTATGTGGGTACTGGGGAATTGAATCTGCGTTCTTTGGCTTTGCAGGCAAGTGCCTTAACTGCTAAGCCATATCTCCAGCCCTATTACTATTTAAAAAAATATTTTTATTTATTTGAGGACAGGCAGAACGGGTGTGCCAGGGCCTTTTGCTACTGTAAACCAACTCCATGTGCATGCACATGTGGCTTTGCATGAGTATGGGGTAATCTAACCCACACCAGCAGGCTTTGTAAGTAAATGCCTTTAACCACTCAGCCATTTCCCCAGCCTCCAAATGCTAGAATTTAAAAAGTCATATTCTTCTTTAGTTTCATTACTTTTCAGGCACTTTGCCATTTAGCAATACTCCCAGCCCAAGTTTCTATGAACTTTTTGAACTTTACTCATTTGAAGTAAGTTATTTGAAGTTTTAGCAGTGCTGGGATTGAACCCAGGGCCTTGTGCATATTAGGCAAGAGCTCTGTCACTGAGCTGCATCTTCAGTCTTGAAGTGTTCTTCCTCTTGATGGTTTAAAGAGAATGATGAGCAAAGGGATGTTTCTAGCTTTGAGTTCTTGTCTTATAAAGAGAGGTAACAGCTTAGTGAGGAAATCAGTGACCTGTGCAGGGATAGGAGAGCCACAGTGTTTGTAAAGGAAGATGAAATGCAGACGTTGAGTTCAATAGCTTGGTCTGAGCATAGAACATTCATTTTGGAAAAGTGGTGTATATGTGCATGTAGTGTTTGTACTTGTGTATGCGCAGATGGGCATGCTCCCTGAACATGGGTGTGCAGAGGCCAGGGGAGATGCTGGATGTCTTCCTCTATCACTTTGCTGCCTTATTTTCTAGAGACAGAGTCTTGCACTGAACCTGGAGCTCATGTTTCTTGCTTTGGTTGGCTGACCACCTAACCCCTTGATTCTTCCAGTGTTCTCACCTCAGCACTGGCTTACAGGTATGAACTGACATGTCTGGCTTTGTGCTGAGGATCGAGCAGCAAGCACTCTTGCCACTGAGCCATCACCTTAGCCCAGTCCTAGGCATTTTGGGGCTTGTGGGTAGATGGATCTTTGTGTCTCAGTCTCTCTCTCTCTCTCTTTTTTTTTTTTTTTTTTTGGTTTTTCGAGGTAGGGTCTCACTCTAGTCCAGGCTGACCCAGACTATGTAGTCTCAGGGTGGCCTCGAACTCTTGGCGATCCTCCTACCTCTGCCTCCTGAGTGCTGGGATTAAAGGTGTGAGCTACCAAGCGTGGCTTTCAGTCTCCATTTTTTTTTTTTTTTTTTTTTTTGGAGAGAGAGAGGGGGAGGAAGACAGAGATGGGCGCTCCAGCAGTCTCTCAGCTGCTGTGAACGAAATCCAGATGTGTGCACCCCCTTGTGGTCAAGTGCGGCATTGTGCCCTTGCATCTCTGCATCTGGCTAAACGTGGGACCTGGAGATTGAAACCAGCATTCTTAGGCTTAAGAGGGAGGCACCTTAACTGCTAAGCCATCTCTCCAGCCCTTCAGTCTCCTTTTTTTTTTTTCTCAGTCTCTATTTTTAAACTATTTATTTATTTATTTATTTATTTATTTATTTATTTATTTATTTATTTATTCACAAGGAGAAGGAGAGAGAGAGACGGAGGGAAAGAAAGGAAGGAAGGAAGAAAGAAAAAGTGTCCAGGGGCATCTTGCCATTGCAGACAAACTACAGATGCAGGCACCACTTTGTGTATCTGGCTTTTCATGGGTACTGGGAAATTGAATCTAAGCCAGCAGGCTTTTCAGGGAAGTGCCTTTAACCACGGAGCCATCTCTCTAGCCCTCAGTCTTATTTTTATATTGACTTCTTTGTACCTTATCTTCCTTGTAAGGATAGTTGTCTTTGAAATTAGTGCCCATTCTAATCCAGGATGATCTCTTTTTAAGATTCTTGACCTACTTACATCTGCAAAGAACCCCTTTTCCAAATAAGGTCACATTCACAGGTTTTGCATGGATAGATCTTTTTATTTGGGGAATACCATTCAGTCTACTAGAGGGATTATTTCAATTACCGCTCCATAAAATACTTAATTTCTTAAGGAAAAAGATTATAATGGAACCTGTTAGATGCCATCTTAATCAAATTGCCAAGTTTTTAAAAACTGAGCCGGGCATGGTGGCGCACACCTTTAATCCCAGCACTTGGGAGGCAGAGGTAGGAGGATTGCTGTGAGTTTGAGGCCACCCTGACTACAAAGTGAATTCCAGGTCAGCCTGGGCTAGAGTGAGACCCTACCTTGGGGGAAAAAAAAATTTTTTTGTTAAGAGAGAGAGAAAGAGAATTGGTGTGCCAGAGACTCTCTCCAGCCACTGCAAATGAACTCCAGATGCATGTGCCACTTGTGCATCTGGCTTTCTATGTGGGTACTGGGGAATCAAACTCAGGTACTTAGGCTTTGCAGATAAGTGCCTTAACCGCTAACCACTGAACCATCTCTCCATCCCTACCAAGTCTTTTTTTTTTTTTTCCTTTTCAAGGTAGGGTCTCACTCTAACCCAGGCTGACCTGGAAATCACTATGTAGTCTCAGGGTGGCCTCGAACTCACAGCGATCCTCATACCTCTGCCTCCCCAGTGCTGGGATTAAATGAGTGCGCTACCACACCCAGCTACTACCAGGTTGTATTAATGGAAAAAGATTACAGCTAATATTTTTGTGATGTTCTAGCCCCAGATGCATAATGACCCAAGTGCAAACAGGAAGGGAGCATGACTTGAACCCAGGTTGAGAGATGGTTGTAAACTGATTGGCCTAGTATTCCATAAAAGCCCCATAGAAACAGAGGAATTATTCCCCATTGAAGAGACAGAAGTACTGGATGAGGTGGCACGGGCCGAATCTTAGCATTAGGGAAGCTGGGATGGGAGGATTGATAGATCCATGTCACACCTTGAGATCTATATCCAAAACAAACAAAATAAACAGAACATGCATGAATGCAGTGAATAAACAAGGGAGCCTGGGGGCTGGAGAAATGGCTTAGCAGTTAAGGCATTTGCCTACAAAGCCAAAGGATCCCGGTTTGATTCTCCAGGACCCACGTAAGCCAGATGCACAAGGGGCACATGCATCTGGAGTTTGTTTGCAGTGTCTAGAGGCCCTGGCATGCCCATTCTTTCTCTGTCTGCTTCTCTTCTATCTCTCTCTCTGCTTGTAAATAAGTAAATAAAATTTGGTCCTGGAGAAATGGCTTAATGGTTAAGCACTTGCCTGTGAAGCCTAAGGACCCCGGTTCAAGGCTCGATGCCCCAGGACCCATGTAAACTAGATGCCCAAGGTGACACATGCATCTGGAGTTCGTTTGCAATGGCTGGATGCCCTGGCACACCCATTCTCTCTGTCTCTGCCTTTTTGTCTGTCTGTCTGTTTCTCTCAAATAAATAAATAATAAAAAATTAAGTAAAGAAAATTTTTAAAAAATAGCAAGGGAGCTTGGGCTTTATATTTATGTATTTATTTATGAGGGAGAGGGGGTGGGCATGCTAGGCTTCTATAACCACTGCAGATGAACTCCAGAAGCATGTGTAACCATGTGCATCTGGTTTATGTGGGTTCTGGGGAGTCAAACCTGGGTTCTTAGGCTTCGTAGGCAAGCATCTTAACTGCTAAGCCATCTCTCCAGCTCTATTTGTGTTTTTTTGAAAATTTTATGTATGTGTGTGTGTATATATATATATTAGCACCATTGTGCCCAGCTAGTGCATTTTTATAGTTTATTATTGTTTTCCTTTTCTTCTACTTGAATTATTTTAATGTGTCAGGTTTTACACAATGCTCTTTGAAATAGAGGTCTTATAACAAATTATAAATCTCATAATTGTTCTATGTCCCCTGTTCACATTGGTTGCCTGGAGGACTGAAGGATTTTAGGGCTGATAGAGAAAAACAACAAAGGCAACATTAAGGTAGACACACTTTTATATGGATGACTTTTTTTTTTTTTTTTTCGAGGTAGGGTCTCACTGTAGCTCAGGCTGACCTGGAATTCACTATGTAGTCTTAGTCTCAGGGTGGCCTTAAACTCATGGTGATCCTCCTACCTCTGCTCCCAAGTGCTGGGATTAAAGGCGTGTGCCACCACTGGATGACAACTGTAACAGGGTTGCTTGTGGGGGAAGTCCCTCACAGTGTGAGACAATTCAGAGGCTACTATGCACAGAGAGGTTTTAGAAGGCTTTGAGGGCAAATACATTCCTGGACTATAGCTGAGATGAAAAGACACTGGGGCTATGAAAGCAAAGCACAACAAGGTCTTCTGATATGGCACTCAGTGCGCGTTAGTGGTATCATGAGCATAGCTGCTTCCCAAATATATATGACTCTCAGAAAACAAAGCAAAAGGAGAATCAAGGGATCAACCTGAATGAATACTATTCACTTTGAGGAGAAATATAGAAATCTTATGAGTGTAATAGTTTTTCAGGTACATAACAGTTTGTGAGCTAAAGAGTAAACGAGTACGATTCAAGGTGCAAACCCCACTAAAAATATGAGCATACATTGGAGGGACAATAGCCTTTAAGGTGAACAGTAGAAACTGTATCCTTTATGAAAAAATACTGTTTGGTCTGACAGGCATGAGGCTATGAATTTAACACTGTCAGAAACTTCTAAAGACATCACTGGTGCAGTACATCTAAACTCAACACCTGTTAATCCTGAGGTTGCTATACTGGGGAGAAAGGGTCACAAGTGAGACCCTTGGAAGGGGATCTCCTTTGAGACAGATTTATCAATCCATAAGAGAGTAAGGGCTCCATGATGCACAAAAACACCACAAGTTCAAGAAACTACTGTCTCCACAGGACAAGGATGAGTGCTCTACACGGAAGCACAGACATCATGCTACCTTTAGGTTTCTGGGGGAAGGCACCCCTAACAAAGTCATCGTCTTGACAGGCTACTCACACACCTAAGCACATGTGATGAAGCTACAAAAGAATCCCCTGATGTTTTATTTATTTATTTGCATGTTGTGTGCATGCATATGTGCATACACCAGGATTTCCTGCTACTGCAAAGAAATGCCAGATGCATGCATTACTTTGGGTCTGGCTTTATGTGGGTGCTGGCAGACTTAAAGGTTAAAGCCAGCAGGTTAAAATCAAGCAATCTTCTTTAGCTGCCGAGCCATCTCCCCAGCCCTGTGTGTGTGGCTTATTTTATTTTCATTTTTATTTATTTATTTGAGAGAGAGATAAAATGGTCGCATCAGGGCTTCCAGCCGCTGCAATCAAACTCCAGATACACGTACCACCCGGGTCTTTTTGGCTTTGCACATAAGCACCTTAACCACTAAATCATCTCCCCAACCCATGCATTCATTGGCTTCTTGATGCAGTGTGTTGGAAGGGGGGTCTAATGGAGATCTTTGGCACTGGAGCAGAGCCAATGCTCCTTGAGAGGGTGGCTTAGCTGTGGTGGGTGTTTAGTTTCCTTTTCTCTCCTCCTTGCTCTCTCCTCTTTTGCACTTCTCCTTCTTCCATAAATTGATGAAGCATATGGCCTGTACCATGACTCACCAGGTATAGCCACCCAATCTTGGACTTCCCAGACTTCAGAACTAGAAGCCAAAATCAACTAGCCTCTCTCTCCCCCCTCTCTCCTTCCTTCCTTTTCTTTTTGTGGGTACTGAGGAATTGAACCTGGATCCTTGGCTTTGTTGGCAAGCACCTTAACTACTAAGCCATCTCTTTAGCCCCAATTTATTTAAACTTTAAAACACAATTTGCAAGGAGACAGAGAGGGAGAGAATAAAAGAAGGAATGAGTGCACCAGGGCCTTCTGCCACTGCAAGTGAACTACACACACATGTGCCACTTTGTGCATCTGGCTTTATGTGGGTACTGGGGATTCAAACCCAGGCTGCCAGGCTTTTAAAGCAGGTGCCTTTAACAGCTGAGCCATCTCTCCAGACCCCCCCCCCATTTAAACTTTTTTACTGACAACCTCCACACATTTAGACAATATAACATGGTCATAATTCCCTCCCATCACTCATTTTCCCCCTTTCCTTAATCCCCTTCCACTGAGTCCCTTCTTTCCATCTATTTTCTATTTTGATGTCATCATTTTTTTCCTCCTGTTATGCAGTTGGTGTCAGCCACTGTGAGATAGATGAGTGCCATGACTGCTTTGTTTCTGGAAGATGGTATTGCAAAGCACTCCTCTTCTTACATTCTTTTTCTTTTTATTTTTTTGGTTTTGATTTTTCGAGGTAGGGTCTCATTCTAGTTCAGGCTGACCTGAAATTCACTATGTATTCTCAGGGTAACCTTGAACTCATGGCTTTTCTCCTACTTCTGCCTCCTGAGTGCTGGGATTAAAGGTGTGCACCACCATGCCTGGCCCTCTTACATTCTTTCTTCCAAGTCTTCCACAATGGTCCCTGAGCCTTGGAGGGTGTGATAGAGATACCTCAATGCTGAAATATTCACTTTCTCAGCACTTTGAGTTTTGAGTCTTCCCAGTAGTCACCACCATCTGAAAAGAGACACTTCTCTGACCAAAAGTGAGATTAACATTAATATATGGGCATAAACATAAATGTGTAGAGGACAGTTTGGTGGGCATAATGTATCAATTTGCTAGACATCAGTAATAGCTCCGACCTCCTAGGGCTTTTGACTAGAATTTCAGTACCAGGTAAGTTTTTACTTTTGGAGTGGGCCTCAAATCCTATCAGAGAGCAGTTGGTTTTCCTTTGAATTTTCTTTTCTTTTTTTCTTTTCTTTTCTTTTCTTTTCTTTTCTTTTCTTTTCTTTTCTTTTCTTTTCTTTCCCTCCCTCCCTCCCTCCCTCCCTCCCTCTCTCTCTCTCTCTCTCTTTCTTTCTTTCTTTCTTTCTTTCTTTCTTTCTTTCTTTCTTTCTTTCTTTCTTTCTTTCTTTCTGTTTGATTTTACAGAGAGAGAATTGGAGTGCCAGGGCCTCATCCACTGCAATCGAACTCCAGATACTTGCACCACCCAGTGGGCTTGTGCAACCTTATGCTTGCCTCACCTTTTTGCGTCTGGCTTATGTGGGATCTGGAGGGTCGAACAAGAGTCCTTGGGCTTCATAAGCAAGCACCTTAACTGCTAAGCCATCTCTTTAACCCTTATTTTTTTTTTTTTGACTGTTACTATTGGTCAGTTTTTCAAAAAAAAAAAAAAATGTGCACACACGTGTGGAGATCAGACAGAGGAAAACCCCAGTATGTTGGTTCTTTCCTTCCACCTTGCTTGAGATAGAGTCTCTCTTTTACTGCTTCGAACACCCACCTTGGGATTGTCCATATGTATGCCACTTTGTGTCTAGACTTACATGGATACTGAACTCCAGTCAGCAGGCTTATAGAGCAAGTTCCTTTAACCACTGTGCCATCTTCTCCAGCCCCTTCCTTTATCCTTGATTTGAATGCCAAACATCTTACTCTTGGTTTTTGCATGGCCTCTATCAAGACTTTGCACCAGAGTATCCTTATCTGTAAAATAGAGGTAATGAAAGTACCTACTTCCTAATAGTATTATGAGTATGTGTGGATAGGTATATAGTGTATGCTCCAATTTTCAAATTTATCACAAAGAACATAATCACTTATTCGTAGTTTTTTCTCTCTGTGTATGTATATATACACATATTATTGTTTATTTAATTTTTAAAATTTATTTGCAAGCAGAGAGAGGATGGGTGTGCCAGGGCCTCCAGATGTATGTACCACTGTGCATCTGGCTTTAGGTGGGTACTGAAGAATCAAACCTGGGTTGTTAGGCTTTGCAGGCAAACACCTTAACTGCTAAGCCATCTCCCCAACCCTGTGGTATATTTTTTTAAATGTATTTATTTATTTGCAAGCAAAGAAAGGATGAGAGAGAGTGAAGGAATGGACACACCAGGGGCCTCCTGCCACTGCAAATGAACTCCAGATGCATGCACCATTTTGTGTATTTGGCTTTACATGGGCACTTGAGAATCAAACTCATGCCATCAGGTTTTAAAAGCAAGCACCTTTACTGCTGAGCCATCTCTCCAGCCCCCTTGTTGGTTATTTTGAGGCAGGGTCTCATGTAGCCCAGGCTGCTCTTGAACTTCTGCCTCTACCTTCCAAGTGCTGGGATTGCAGACATATGCCACCATATCCATATCTAGCTACAGAAGTTTTGTAGTCTGATGTGGCCCAGGCTGTCCAGAACTTACTATGTAGCTGAAGCTGGCCTTTAACTTCTTTTTTTCTTTTTTTAAATTTAATTTATTTTTTATTTATTTATTGGAGGGGGGGGGAGAATGGGTGCACCAGGGCCTCCAGCCACTGCAAATGAACTCCAGACACATGTGCCACTTTGTGCATCTGGTTTACATGGTTCCTGGGGAATTGAATCGAATTCCTTTGGCTTTGTAGGCAAATGCCTTAACTGCTAAGCCATCTCTCCAGCCCTTTAACAATTTTTTTAAAAAAATATTTTATCTGGCCTTTAAGTTCTAATTCTGCCTCTGTCTCCTTGTGTACTAGGATTACAGGTTTGTGCTGCCATGCCTAATTGATCATATGATTTTTTAAAAGATTTTCTTCCTGTTAATGTGTTGATCATTTTATTGGGTTGTGTGCTTTAAACCATTTGCATCCCTTTAACATTGGTGTATGAGTTACTTGCTTTATTTTTAAAATTTTTTTATGGTTTTTCGAGGTAGGGTCTCACTCTCTAGTACAGGCTGACCTTAAATTCACTATGTAGTCTCAGGGTGGCCTTGAACTAATGGTGATCCTCCTACCTCTGCCTCCTGGGATTAAAGGCACAATCTGCTTGCTTTTGAAAAAGAAAACAAACTAGTTAGCCTGAATATATTAGGGTCCTTAGGTTTTACAGGCAAGCGTCTTAACTGTTAGGCCATCTCTTCAGCCCAGTTGTTGTTTTTCTTGGTGTTTTTAAAGGTAGGGTTTCTCTGTAGCAGCTCAGGGTGGCCTTGAATTTGCAGTGATCCTCCTACCTCTGCCTCTCAAGTGCTGGGATTAAAGGAGTGCACCACCATGCCTGGCTAGTTTTTTTTGGGAAGGGGGCAGGGTCTCACTCTAGCCCAGGTTGATCTGGAATTCACTCTGGAGCCTAGGCTGGTCTCAAACTCACAGATATGAGCCATCATACCTAACTCAAAATAAAATAATTTTCTTAAATTTATCCTTACTCTAATTCAAATAATTTTTTTTTGTTTGTTTTTTTCAAGGTAAGGTCTTGATCTAGCCTAGGCTGACCTGGAACTCACTCTGTAGTCCCAGGCTGTCCTCAAACTCACAGCAGTCGTCCTACCTCTGCCTTCTGAGTTCCAGGATTAAAGGCTTGTGCCACCTCATCTGGCTGCTAATTCAAATATTAACATGCTAATTTAGGACAAGTTGCTGTTCGCATGCTAACACTGTATTAATATTCATATCTGGAAAAGTAAACCCTTTCTCTCTTATTACAGCAGAGTGGCCAAAGACTATGACAGGTCTTCCCAGCACATCAGGGACGACGGCCAGTGTGGTCATCATACGGGGCATGAAGATGTATGTAGCTCACGTAGGTGACTCAGGGGTGGTCCTTGGAATTCAGGATGACCCGAAGGACGACTTTGTCAGAGCTGTGGAGGTGACACAAGACCATAAACCAGAACTGCCCAAGGAAAGAGAGCGCATCGAAGGACTTGGTGGGAGGTAATCATTCTGTTTTGCCTTTCTTTAGCTCTTGTCTGTCTTTCTCTGTCTCTCTCTTTTAACTGAGAGAGTCTTACTATGTAGTACAGGCTAATCCTGTGTAGCCCCAGGTTGGTCTGTAACTTGTTATGCCTCTGCCTCAGGAGTGCTGAGATTACACGTGCCCTTTTTGGGGTGAGGGAGAGATGGGACCTCATGTAGCCTAAGCTAGTCTTGAATTCCTCTGGCTTCTACTTCCTGAATACAGAAATTCCAGGTGTGAACCAACTATGCCCAGCATCTCTTCTCTCATGTTATTAATTTTTTTCTTTCATTTTTTTTTCCCCTGAAGTAGAATCTTGTTCTAGCCCAGGCTGACCTGGAATTCAATATGGAGTCTCAGGGCAGCCTCAAACTTATGGCAGTCCTCCTACCTCTGCTTCCTGAGTGCTGAATTTCTTTTTTTGTTTTGTTTTGTTAAATTAATTTCTCAGTGTTAAAGATTTTAAAAAATATTTTATTTATTTATCTGAGAGAGAGAGAGAGAGAGAGAGAGAAGGGGCAGATAGTGGGAGGGAGAGAGAATGGGTGCGCCAGGGCCTCTAGCCACCGCAAACAAACTCCAGATGCATGTATCACCTTTTGTATCTGGCTTTACCTGGATACTGGGGAATTGAGCCTGGGTCCTTAGGCTTCACAAGCAAGCACCTTAACTGCTAACCCATTTCTCTGGCCCAGTATTACAGAATTTTTAGTTTGCCTGATGCAAAAATTCATGTGTACTCAGTTATTTTGAATTGTTTAATTTCTGGTAATGGCTCCAAATTAACAATACATTCAAGGATTTATTAACAATTTTTTTCAATTAAATGAACTTCAGAATCTGGACAGCCAAGCAATTAGTCTGTGTCATGTGATTGTCATGTATTGTTTTCAGTTTGTCTTGATAATGATCCTGGGCATACATACTATATATATATATGTTATAATTTGGAGGGCATAGTGTATGTGTGTGTGTATATGCATATATGCAGGTGATCAATACCTGTAATCTAAGCACTTGGGAGGCAGAGGTAGGAGGATCGCTGTGAGTTTGAGGCTAGACTGACACTAAATAGTGGGCACCCTGAGACTACATAATGAATTCCAGGTCAGCCTGAGCTAGAGTGAGACCCTACCTTGAAAAAACAAAAAACAAAAACAAACAAACAAAAAAACAACAGTTGGGGGATGGAGAGATGACTTAGCGATTGAAGCGCCTGTCTGTGAAGCCTAAAGACCTAGGTTCGATTCCCCAGTATCCACATAGGCCAAATGCACAATGTGGCTCATGTGTCTGGAGTTCATTTGCAGTGGCCAGAGGCCTTGGTGCGCTTGTTTTCTTTCTTTCTACCTCTTTCTGTCTCTCTCAATTAACTAAATAAAATATTTAAAAAAGGAAAAGAGAGAAAAATAAAGGTCTTAAAGTTTATCTGAGGAATCCCCTTACCACATTTTGAGAACCATTTTCATAGTTTACGTTTAATCGTTAACCCTCCTGGAATTTGAAAAATGTAAAGTAGTGTTGTACGGATACAACACTAATTAATAAGGTTAATTATTGCTTTCTGTATGGCTACTAGTCACTACTTGGACAATTACCTGTCTTTCCTTAGTGAATCACTGGCTGAACAGGCTTAAAATCCTTCTTCAGTGGAAATGTAACTTTGAGTTTACCCTTTTGTTGCAGTTTCTGCTTAAGATTAACACAAAATGTCAACTGTTACAGAGCAACATTGCTTGTTGTAGAATGGCCCTTGAATGAAATTTATTTGGTTAGAGAGGGCTTTGAGTAGATTGTACATTTTTTTTTCTTTCTTTAGTTTTTTGAGGTAGGGTCTCACTATAGCCCAGGCTGACCTGGAATTCACTATGTAATTGTAGTTCAGAGTGCCTTGAACACATGACGATCCTTGTACCTCTGCCTCCCAAGTGCTAGGATTAAAGGCATGAGCCCGCCACTCCTGGCGATTATACATTTCTGTCTGGAAGCATAGTGCTTGGCTTCCTCATGCATGCAATTAGACTTGTGTAGGGACCACATAGCTATGGACTTGCTCTAGAAGACGGGTTCCTGTGGCATGTGCAACTTACCTAACTGTGCTAGGCATGATGGCATATGCCTTTAATCTCTTAGCACTCTGGAGGTAGGAGGATCACTATGTCTTTGAGGCCAGTCTGGGCTACATCACCTGGTATAGAATGAAATCCTGCTTAACAAAACAAACAGTGGGCTGGAGAAATGACTTAGCCGTTAAGGCTTTTGCCTATGAAGCCAAAGGACCCAGGTTTGATTCCCCAGGACCCACGTAAGCCAGATGCATAAGGGGCACCTGTGTCTGGAGTTTGTTTGCAGTGGCTAAAGACCCTGGCTTGCCCATTCTCTCTGTCTGTCTCCTCTCTCTTTCTCTCTGCTTGCAAATAAATAAACAAAAACAAAAACAAGAAGCCAATTGTGGTGTCACAGACCTTTAATCCCAGTACTCGGGAGGCAGAGTTAGGAGATTGATGTGAGTTCAAGGCCATCCTGAGACTACAAAGTGAATTCCAGGTCAGCCTGGGCTAGAGGGAGACCCTACCTCGAAACCCGCCCCCCCAAAAACAAAACAAAACAAGGGCTAGAGAGATGGCTTAGCAGTTAAAGCGCTTGCCTGTGAAACCTAGGAATCTAGGTTCAATTCCTCAGTACCCACATAAGCCAGATGCACAAAAACCAAACAAAAGGGCCTGGAGAGATGATACAGTGGTTAAAGCACTTGCCTGCAAAATCTAATGACCCGAGCTTGATTCCCCAATACCCACATAAAGCCAGATGCACAAGGAGGCCCATATATCTGGAGTTTGTTTTCAAGGGCTGAAGGCCCTGTGCACCCATTCTCTGTCTGTCTCTGTTTACAAATAAATATTTAAAAAAAATTAAAGCTGGGAGCTGGGCATGGTGGTGCATGCCTTTAATCCCAGAATTTGGGAGGCAGAGGTAGGAGGATTGCCATGAGTTCGAGGCCATCCTGAGAGTACATAGTTAATTCCAGGTCAGCCTGGGCCAGAGTGAGGCTCTACATTGAAAAATCAAAAAAAGGGCTGGGGAGATGGCTTAGTAGTTAAGGCATTTGCTTACAAAGCCAAAGGATCTAGGTTCGATTCCCCAGGACCCACATAAGCCAGATGCACAAGGGGCACATGCATGTGGAGTTGGTTTGCAGTGGCTACAGGCCCTAAAGTGCCCATTCTCTGTCTGTCTCTCTTCTTTCTCTCTCTGTGCTTACAAATAAATAAATTAAATTAAATTAAACAAAAAAAAAAAAGAAAAAAAAAGTTATTTTAAAGGCCAAACTTAGTAGACTTGCTTCCTTATCTAAACCTCAGGTTGCCTTGTTTACTTTAAATCAAGCTGTTGGGCTGAAAGGGATGGCTTAGCTGTTAAGGCACTTGCATGCAAAGCCAAAGGACCCAGATTCCACATAAGCCAGATGCACAAGGTGGTGCTGTCTGGAGTTCCTTTGCAGCAGCTCGAGACCCTGGTGCACCCATGCTTCCCCCTCCCCTTTTCTCTCTGTCAAATAAATAAATAAAAATACTTAAAAAAAAAAAAAAAGCTGTGTGTGGTGGCGCATGCCTTTAATCCTAGCACTTGGGAGGCAGAGGTAGGAGGATCACTGAGAGTTCGAGGCCACTCTGAGGCTACATAGTTAATTCCAGGTCAGCCTGGGTCAGAGTGACACCCTACCTTGAAAACCAAAAAAAAAAAAAAAAAAAAAAAAAAAAACAACCTGTCAAGCCAGACCTGATGGCATATGACTATAATCCTAGCAGTCATGAGGCTGAGGCTGGAGGATTGACCAAAATTGGAGGCCAATGTGGTCTTCATAGAAGCAGGTTGTAGGCCAGCAAAGAACACTTAGTGAGACCCTGTCTCCAAAACAAAACAAACAAACCCTCAGCTGAGCTGTCATTTGGACGCCTAGAAAATAACTCAGGTGTTGTCCTCTGCATGGCTCACTGTGATCATACAGTGGTCAGTACTCTGCGTTGTGAAAATAACTCCTGTACACATGAAGGACTGCTGAAGTAGCCATCCTGGCATACTTTATTTTGTTCTGTGATCTATAACCTTAAATGAATTTCCTTTCAGGGTATAGTCTATTTAATCCTATAAGTAGCAGTCATACAAAGTGGCCTTCACAATTATAAATACAATTTCTACAATATACTTGGGTCATATCCTACCTCTATCTGTTCATTTAGTAGTGCCATTATCTTTTTTTTTTTTTTTTTTCAAGGTACCAGTCTCACTCTAGCCCAGGCTAACGTAGAACTCACTCTGTAGTCCTAGGCTAGCCTTGAACTCAGTGATCTTCCTACCTCTGCCTCCCAAGTGCTGGGATTAAAGGTGTGCACCACCATGCCTGGCTCATTTTCTTTTTAGGTGTGCTGTACTAGTAATTGAACCCAGGGCCTTGTGTATATTAAGCAAACAGGCCACCACTTACCTAGTCAGCAACTGAGACATTATAGGTTTTTTTTTTTTTTTGCTTTTCTGAGGGTCGGACCCAGGTCCTTGCACATGGTAGGCAAGTGGGCTAACATTGAACTGTATACAGTTGTTATATATATATATATATATATATATATATATATATATATATATATGTGTGTGTGTGTGTGTGTGTGTGTGTGTGTGTGTGTGTGTATATTTAAACACTTAATATTTTTTAATTTAAGAGAGAGAAAGAGGCAGATAGAGAATGGGTGTGCCAGGGCCTCTAGCCACTGCACTACCTTGTGCATCTGATTTTTGTGGGTACTAGGGAATTGAACCTGGGTCCTTTGGCTTTTGTAAGCAAGTGTCTAACTGCAATCTCTCCAGCCCTAAACACTTTTTTTTTTTTTGGTTTTTCAAGATAGGGTCTCGCTTTAGCTCAGGCTGACCTGGAATTCACTATGTCTCAGGGTGGCCTCAAACTCACGGCGATCCTCCTACCTCTGCCTCACGAGTGCTGGGATTAAAGGCGTGCACCACCATGCCTGGCCTAAAAACTTTAAAAAAAGTTACACGGCATATATATATATGTACAAAACTTTTTTGGAGGGGGGGTTTCCGAGGTAGGGTCTCACTCTAACCCAAGCTGACCTGGAATTCACTGGTAGCCTTGAATTCACAGTGATCCTCCTCTACCTCTCAAATGCTGGGATTAAAGGCATGCGCCACCACGCCTGGCTCTAAACTATTTTTATTTATTTATTGGCAAACAGAGAGACATAGAAGAGAGGCAGGCAGAGAAAATGGGCACACCAGGGCCTCCAGCCACTGCAAATGAACCTCAGGTGCATGCACCACTTTGTGCATCTGGCTTTACATAGGTACTGGGATTCAAACCTGGGTCATTAGGCTTTGCAGGCAAGTGCCTTAACCAATGAGCCTCACTATATCTATATCTATCTATATCTGTATTTACATCTATCTATATATATTTTTTAAAAAACATTTTTTAAAGCCAGGCGTGGTGGTGCACGCCTTTAATCCCAGCACTCAGGGAGGCAGAGGTAGGAGGATCGACATGAGTTCAAGGCCACCCTGAGACTACATAGTTAATTCCAGGTCAGCTTGGACCAGAGTGAGACCCTACCTTGCAAAAAAAAAAAAAAAAAAAAAAAAAAAAAAACATTTTTTAGGTTTTAGGGTTTTATTTTTGAGTTAGAATCTCATTCTAGCCCAGGCTCACCACCTACAGGTGGTCAACTGTAGGAGGTCAGGTAGCAATCCTCCTACCTTTGCCTCCTGAGTGCTGGGATTAAAGGTATGCGTCACCATCCCTGGCTATATATCTTGATTATTTACTTTCTTTACTTTTCAACCTGAATTTTAAAGTTATATTTTCTCTGATTTTAATAACAATTCAAAGAATTTATGTTTTAGAAAAAAAGAATTTATGTTTTTGGCCTTTTCACTTAAGATACCATCTGGACAGTTGGACAGATGCACTTTGCCATTTGGGAGCAGGTGTCTTTTTGCAAGATTTGAGCCATTTCATGATGTTATTTCCTTACTTCCCTCTGTCTCACCCTAGGCACTTAGCCAGCACTCTGCTTTTCCAGCCTTCTGTTGATCTCAGCTCTCTGCATGTCAGGCTGTTCCTTTTTATTTGCCTTTTAATCATGCTGAACAACAGCAGGGAGTGTAATGTAACATTGCTTTGACTTAAAAAAAATTTTTTTTGTTTGCGTTTGTGTGTGGGGGTGTACATGCATGTGCTTGCATGTAGAAGCCAGAGGTCTGTGTCAGGTTTCATCCTCAATCACTTTTCCACTTTATTTTTGGAGATAGGGTCACTCAGTGAATCTGGAGCTCTGATTCAGCTAGACTAACTAGCCAGCAAGCCCCAGGGAGCCTCCTGTCTCCACCTCCTAAGCACTGGAATTGTAGTCAGGTGCCTACTCTACTGTGGCTTTTAAGTGGATGCTGAGGCTCCAGCCTTGGTTCCTCATGCTTATATGGCAAGAACTAGACTTTTTGATCCTGGATTTAAAACTTTAACTAGTGTCAGTGTTTGTTCTTTGCTTCTGAGAAACATAGAGATCATAATATCCTTGCATATTCTGTGTGATAAGAGAGCTCCTGGTATAGTCATGATAGAAACTGCTACTATAATTACTTAATTATAAGCATTACCTTTTAGGGTGCAGTCTTTTAGGAAAGAACAATCTACTTTTAAAATGAGGGAATGTTGGCATCTCTTCTCATGGGATCCCTTGTATTTCTCATGTCTGATAGATTCTTGTGAATGGAAAGCTTACTCTTATCTCCTTTCTGAGGATCCTCAGTGAAGAAACCATACTATAACTGCATGACTGCCTTTGATATTCTAGCTCTAGTATGACTTACATGTTGCTGTCAGAACTGTACTCAAAAAGGATGGTAAATGAGGGACTTTGTGTTTGAGGTTAACATCTGCATTTTATGGTCATCCTGTATTTGTTTTAGTCTTTTACTGCCCTGTGTGATATTGGAACCACTAGCCATACGTGATTGCTTTAATTTATATTAGTAAAAATTTGAGGGCTGGAGAAATAGCTTAGCACTTAAGGCATTTTCCTTTGAAGCCAAAGGACGCAGGTTCTCTTCCTCAGGACCCACTTAAGCCAGATGCACAAAGGGCACATGCATCTAGAGTTTGTTTGCAGTGACTAGAGGCCCTGGCGCGACCCTACCTTGAAAACAATACAAAAAAAAAAAAATTGCTGGGCATGGTGGCGCACACCTTTAATCCCAGCAGTCGGGAGGCAATGGTAGGAGGATCGCCACGAGTTCAAGGCCACCCTGAGACTACATAGTGATTTCCAGGTCAGCCTGAGCTAGAGTGAGACCCTACCTCAAAACCTCCTCCCCCCAAAATTGTAGAATCAGTTCATTTTCCCTAGTCCCATATATCTATGGTGTTGTCTCTCTTTGTGGCTAGTGACCACAGTATTAGAAATGCAGAATGAGCCAGGTGTGGTGGTGCACACCTTTAATCCCAGCACTCGAACCAAATATTGGTCTTTACTCATTTCTAAATTTTCCTTCATTTTGCTTCTCTTAGGACTTTTGTTTCATTTTCTTTGTAGCATCTTCGGACATTTGAAGTTAGAGAAGGAAAGCCGTGTATGGAGGGGAACTGGTTAGTAGTAGCTCCTGGCTGAAATGTAGACCTCCCCAAGTATTTGAATCATGCATGCCTTTTTCTTTGACATGGACTTTACTTATTTTCATATTATTTGCAGTTGGTTCTGTCTAGTTTCTTCCAGTCAAATTCTTTTCATGTAATTCTACCCTGTTTTGCCCCTCCCCCCATACCTCCTTCCCAATTCAATTTTTTTTTTATAGTTTTTGTTTTTTCAAGGTAGGGTTTCACTCTAGCCCAGGCTGACCTGGAATTCAGTATGTAGTCTCAGGGTGGCTTCAAACTCATGGCAATCCTCCTACCTCTGCATCCCAAGTACTGGGATTAAAGGTGTGCTCTACCACGCCTGTCTCAAAAACAAAAATTTTTTTGTTTTTCGAGGTAGGGTCTCACTGTAGCCCAGGCTGACCTGGAATTCACTCTGTAATCTCGGGATGGCCTTGAACTCACGAGGATCCTTCTACCTCTGTCTCCCAAGTGAGTGCTGAGATTAAAGGTATGTGCCACTAGGCCTTTTTTTTTTTTTTTTTTTTTTTTTTTGAGGTAAGGTCTCAGTCTAGCCTAGGCTGACCTGGGCCCTCTTTAGGCCCACCTGCCTGGGAAGTCATGGTAGTCCTACCTCAGCTTCCTGAGTGCTGGGATTAAAGGCATGAGCCACCACACCCAGCTTTTTTTTTTTTTTTCCATTGTAACAGGAACAGTGACTTCTGTTTCTTTGTGTTTAAAATAGATGTCATTTCTTTATGATAATATGATCTTATTATTTAACACATCAAGTCTAGTTAGTTGTTTTATTTTAGTTATTTAGAGTTTTCACATGAACTCCATTTGTCTTTAGTGTGATGAACAAGTCTGGGGTGAATCGTGTGGTGTGGAAAAGACCTCGGCTCTCTCACAGTGGACCTGTTCGAAGGAGCACAGTTATTGACCAGATTCCTTTTCTGGCAGTGGCAAGAGCACTTGGTAAGATGGCCTTACATTTGCTGAAATTGCACGCGCGTGTGTGTGTTTTAATTTTAATTTTAATTAACTTATTTTTGTGGTATGGTGTCTTTCTAGCCCAGGCTGACCTGGAATTCACTATATAGTCTCAGGGTGGCCTCAACCTCATAGCAGTTCTCATACCTTGGCCTCTTGAGTGCTGGGATTAAAGGCGTACACCACCATGCCCGGCTCATGTTATATTTTATTATGTTTTCTACAATATGTGGTGGTAAAATAGCGAGAACTAAACCCTCGTGTAGTAAGGATAGAGGCTGTGTATTGTACTATAGGCTGGGAAACATGAGCAGGGAGTTAAAGTGCGTATTTCAGTGTCGCTTGCTCTTTGTTCCTGAGTCATGTCCAGTGTCTTGTTAACTTTCGCCTGGACTAAGGAACAGATGGACACACCCACAGACACAGGCTTAATGTTATACTTAATACTGTTTTTATTTGTTTGTTTGGTTTTGGCTTTTATTAGAGAGAGAGATAGAGAATGGGTATGCCAGTGCAATGAACTCTGCTTGTACATCTGGCTACATGGGTAGTAGGGAATTGAACTCAAGTCCTTAGGCTTTGCAGGCAAGGGCTGTAACTGCTAAGCCATCTCTCTAGCCCATCTCCTCTCTCTGTGTGTGTGTGTGTGTGTGTGTGTGTCTACTTTTTTTATGTGAGAGAGAAAGAATTGGTACACCAGGGCCCCTTGCCACTGCAGTCGAACTCCAGACACATGTGCAACCTTGTGCACTTGTGTCACTTTGTGCATCTGGCCTATATGAGATCTGGAGAGTAGAACCTGGGTCCTTAAGCTTTGCAGGCAAGCACCTTAACTGCTAAGCCATCTTTCCAGCCATGTGGTTTTTTTTTTTTTTTAGGTCAGGTTTCACTCTAGCACAGGATGTCCTGGAACTTACTTTGTAGCTCCAGGCTGGCCTTAAACTCACAGTGATCCTTCTGCCTCTGCTTCCCAAGTGCTGACCACCATGATTTCGAGGCTAGCCTGGAGCTAGAGTAAATTCCAGGTCACCTGGTCTTGAGTGAGACGAGACTCTACCTTGAAGAAAAAAAAAACCCCAAAATAAATAAATACAAAATAAAAATAAGAAAAAGAAAGGAAACAAGATAGAATAATGTGAACATTTACACAGTTGGTTAGTCACTTCCACTGCCCTTGAGACCTGTATTTATTTTCAATTTTTTAATAAGTCACCTCTATTTATTTATTTATTTATTTATTTATTTATTTATTTATTTATTTTGTTTTTCGAGGAAGGGTCTTGCTCTGCCCAGGCTAACCAGGAATTCACTATGTAGTCTCAGGGTGGCCTCAAACTCATGGCGATATTCCTACCTCTGGGATTAAAGTTCCGGCATTAAAGGTGTGTGCCACCATGCCTGGCTGAAGTCACTTTACTTCTATTTTATTTAAGGGAGTGGGGGTGCATGTCACTTGCTGCTGCAAATGAACTCCAGATACATGGGCCTCTGTACATTTGCTTTACCTGGGTACTAGGGAGTTGAACCCACGCCAGCAGGCTTGCAAGGAAGCACCTTTAAATGCTGAGTCATCTCCTGAGCTCTTTTTGTTTGTTTGTTTGTTTGTTTGTTTGTTTTTGTTGAGGTAGGATCTCATGCTAGCTCAGGCTGACCTGGGATTCACTATGTAGTCTCAGGGTGGCCTCGAACTCATGGCGATCCTCCTACCTCTGCTTCTTTGAGTGCTGGGATTACAGGTGTGTGCCACCACGCCCAGCTTTCATTTTTTTAAATTTCAGTCAAATTGGCAAGCACTCTTACCTGCTGAGCTGCCTTCCCAGCTCCATTTATTTATTTATTTATTTATTTGTTATTTGTTTATTTTGAGATAGGGTCTTGTATAGATCAGGAGGGCCTTGAATTGTCTGTGCTGTGGCTGCCCTTGAATTCTTTTCTTTTTCTCTTTTGAGGCAAGTCTAGTTCAGGCTGACCTAGAACTCACTGTGTTGCCCTAGCTGGGTATCCTCCCACCTCAGTCTCCCAGGTGCTGGCATGTACCACCACATCCAGCCTCCCCTTGAACTCTTGATCCTCCTGACTCTGCTTCCCAAGTGCTGGTTTTGAGCTTGTGTTTTAAAGAGCTGATTTTGAGATTGAATCAAAGAGAAGACGGCTGCTGGGAAGCTGTGTATAGGGCGGGTGGGGCATCCACAGAGTCAGTGTTGGTGGCAGGCTGGTGTTCTATGGACTGCCAGCTGCCAGAGGACTGAGCAGAGAAGAGCTCACTAGAACTGGAGGAAAGGCCTCCTCTTCTGGTGTCCTTTCAGTGCCTTCTGCTAAGAAAAGAGAGGAAATGGCTATCTAACAGAATACTGACCATGTCTGCCAATGTCTGAGACTCTTCCTAGGTCTATAGAAATAATGTTGTGTCATGCTATTTTGCTGAACAAACATTACGCCAATAATAAGAAGACTGAGTTCTATTCCTTATTAGTTGGTTGATAGCTAAATTGCACAGATTCTGAATTCATTATCAGTCACCAAAAGAAAAAGGCACCCGTATATCGCAGTAGAGTGTTTGCCTAGGCATGTGTGTGCCCCTGGATTTGATCCCCAGCACTACATATAGGTAGGTAGGTAGCTGGATTAAGATAGATGAGTAATTGCCAGGCATGGTGCCACTGCCTTTAATCATAGCACTCTGGAGGCAGGGGTAGGAGGATCAAATCACTATGAATTCTAATCTTTCTGTTTATTATTTACTAGGAATTGAACCCAGGATCTTGTGCATGCTAGGCAAATGCTATATTCCCAGCCCTGCTTAGACATTTTTAATCATGAATGGGTTTGCATATTATCAAATGCTTTTCTACATCTATAGAAATGGGTGTGTAGATTTTTTTCTAATCTATTGATACTGTCAGCTGGGAATAGTACTTGTATCTTCTGCTCCTTTCCCCAGGTGACTTATGGAGTTATGATTTCTTCAGTGGCAAGTTTGTGGTATCACCTGAACCAGACACAAGCGTCCACACTCTTGACCCTCAGAAGCACAAATATATTATCTTGGGGAGTGATGGACTGTGGAATATGATTCCACCTCAGGATGCTGTCTCCATGTGCCAAGATCAAGAAGAGAAAAAATACATGACGGTGAGCAGTGACTTGGGAATTTTGTCTATGTTCTGCTGCATTTGTTAGTGGTCATCACTGTGAGCCAGTGATATTCATCTCTGTATCCTTGTAGCCACTCCGGTTACTATCCTCTGTTGTCTAGGGCCTGCAAAACCACCAGTCTTTTCTGTTTCTCAGTATTTGCCAGTCTTGATGTTTCCTATTTTATTTTTCTTCCCTGTTCTGGGAATTGAACTTCAGGTTTCACAGGTGTTAAACAAATGTTTTTTTTTTTTCTTTATTTATTTGATAGAGAGAGAATGGGTGCACCAGGGCCTCCTGCCACTGCAAACAAACTCCAGACGTGTGTGTCCCCTTGTGCATCTGACTAATGTGGGTCTTGGGGAATTGAACCTGGGTCCTTTGGCTTTGTAGGCAAACACCTTAACTGCTAAGCCATCACTCCAGCCCTTCTTTTTGCAGTACTGGGGATTGAACCCAGGGCTTTGTGCATGCTAGACAAGTGCTTTAATCATGAACTGCACTTCTAGTACCTTTTAACTTTTATTATTATTATTATTAATTTATTTGAGAGCAACATAGAGAGAAAGAGGCACACAGAGAGAGAGAATGGGCTCACCAGGACCTCCAGCCACTGGAAACGAACTCTAGACACATGTGTCACCTTGTGCATCTGGCTTACATGGGTACTAGAGAATCACACCTCGAGCTGGTGTCTTTAGGCTTCACAGGCAAGCGCCTTAACCACTAAGCCATCTTTCCAGCCCCTTAACTTTCTTTCTTTTTTTTTTTTTTTTTTTTTTTTTTTTTTGGTAGGGTCTCACTCTAGCCCAGGCTGACCTGGAATTCACTCTGTATTCTCAGGGTGGCCTTGAACTCATGGCAGTCCTCCTTCCTCTGCCTCCCGAGTGCTGGGATTAAAGGCGTGTGCCACCACACCTGGATCCTTAACTTTCTTTTGAGATAGGGTCTCTCTGAGTGATTTAGGCTAACCTCAAACTTGGGATTAGTTCTGCCTCATGCTTCCAAGTAGATGGAATTATACGTGTGTGCTGCCATGCTTGGATGAGATGTTTTCAGGATTCATATTGCTTGTATCAATACTTCATTCATTTTTATGACTTCCTAGATTCACATTGATAGGATTTGTTTGTCCATTCATCAGTTGATGGCTATTTAGGCTGCTTCCACTTTTTGACTAAGTGACCATTGGTAGGACAATTCATGTTTTTATGTGGACATATCCTCAGTTCTCCTAGTTGTATACCTAAGAGTGGTTACATGGTAACTGTCTCCTATCCTATCCTGGCATGCCCATTCCCCGCCTCTCTTCCTTTCTTCTCTATATCTCTTTCTCTGCTTGCAAGTAAGAGATTGTGTGTCAGTGTGGGCACACCAAGGCCTCCTGCCACTGCAAATGAATTCCAGGTGCATTTGGCTTTACATGGGTGCTTAGGAATTGAACCTGGGCCATCAGACTTTGCAAGCAAGTGCCTTTAACTTCTGAGCCATCTAGCCATCTCTCCAACCCCCGCCCCAAATACACTATTTTAACATAGTTACATAGATTCTGGATAATGTTTCTGAATTTAGGAGCTTTGCTTTCCTTATCTGGCCACACTTAATACTCAGTTTTTAGTTAGATACATATGTAGAGACAAGTAAATGTGAGTTAATGTCCTTGTTATTTTAACTACAGGGTGAGCATGGACAATCATGTGCCAAAATGCTTGTGAACCGAGCTCTAGGCCGCTGGAGGCAGCGTATGCTCCGAGCAGACAACACCAGTGCTATCGTCATCTGCATCTCTCCAGAAGTGGACAATCAGGGAAACTTCAATAATGAAGATGAGCTCTATCTCAACCTGACTGATAGTCCTTCTTACAATAGTCAGGAACCCTGTGTGATGATTCCTTCTCCATGTTCTACACCACCAGTCAAGGTGTGCAATTCTATAGTTTTTTTAAAAGTCGTATTTCAATAGTTAGAATGTCTTTGCTAATGTTATCTAAAAATAATTTATTTAACAGAGAGAGAGAGACAGAAAGAGAGAATGGGTGCACCAGGGAATCTAACCTAAGTCCTTTGGCTTTGCAGGCAAGCGCCTTAACCACTAAGCAATCTCTCTAGCCCATTCTTTCAGGATTTTTTGGTTTTTTTGTGTGTGCGTCTCTCTCTCTCTCTCTACGCGGGCATGTGTGTGAAGCTCAGAGGACAGCTTTCGTTTTGGTCCTCACTAGATTCTTGCTTTAGATTCTCATTCTGTTCTTTGCTAGGCTTACTCAAGCTTTCAGGAAATGTTCTTGTCTGTGTTTCATCTCTCCATCAATGGCAGCATGCTAGAAGCCTGGCTTTTTTTTTTT
Organism: Orientallactaga sibirica; assembly: GCA_036365145.1. Lineage (NCBI taxonomy): Eukaryota > Metazoa > Chordata > Mammalia > Rodentia > Dipodidae > Orientallactaga > Orientallactaga sibirica. The sequence continues at coordinate 923,907 of JAEOAD010002422.1, read as the reverse complement.
TTGGGGGTTTCCAAGGTAGGGTCTCACTCTACCCCAGGCTGACCTGGAATTCACTATGTAGTCTCTGGGTGGCCTCGAACTCACAGTGATCCTCCTACCTCTGCCTCCTGAGTGCTGGGATTAAAGGCATGCGTCATCACGCCCAGCCTGGCTTTTTACATAAATATATTTTTTTATTACTTGCAAGCAGAGAGAGACAGAGAGAATGGGCATGCCAGGGCCTCCAGCCACTGCAAATGAACTTCCCACTTTGTGCATCTGGCTTTATGTGCATACTGGGGAAACAAATTCTCGTCTTTAGGCTTTGCAGGCAAGCACCTTAACTGCTGAGCCGTATCTCCAGCCCTAGAAGCCTGGCATTGTTTTTTTTTTTTTTGTTTGTTTGTTTTAATTTATTTTGTTTTGTACATAACCAGCCTTAAACTTGTTAGTCTACTGGGATCACACATTTGTGCCACCATGCCTAACTTCCTGCTTAATATGCAAATTAATATTGAATAAGTTTAGGATATGATGAATACTAGATTTCCCTTTTTCCTGGTGTGTGTGTTTCTAGGTAGGCTCTTGCACTATTTAGCCCAGGCTCACTTAGAATTCACTATGTAGTTTTACTGTGGCCTCAAACTCACCTCAATCATCCTGCCTCAGTGCTGGGAGTAAAGACGTGTGTCTTTATGCACAGCTCCTTGCTTGTGTTCTTACCCTGCTTTAAAAAAATATATTTAATTAATTTATTTATTAGAGAGAGAGAATGGGCTTGCCAGGGCCCTAGCCACTCCAAATGAATTCCAGACGCATGTATCCCCTTGTGCACTTGGCTTACATGGGTCCTGGGGAATTGAACCTGTGTCCTTTGGCTTTGTAGGCAAGTGCGTTAACCTCTAAGCCATTTCTTCAGCCCCTTATCCTAATTTTTCATATAAAAAATTACTAATATTGGCCGGGCGTGGTGGCACACGCCTTTAATCCCAGCACTCGGGAGGCAGAGGTAGGAGGATCGCCGAGAGTTCAAGGCCACCCTGAGACTACATAGTTAATACCAGGTCAGCCTGGGCCAGAGTGAGACCCTACCTCGAAAAAACAACAACAACAACAAAAATTACTAATATTGATAACTGCTTTAAGATGAACCATGGCTGTAACAGGATAAGACTATATAATTGTTGGAGCTATTTCATTAGCATTACATTATTACTGCCCATAAAATTAAGATATAGAGGAAGAGCCAAGCATGGTGGCGCACGCCTTTAATCGCAACACTTGGGAGGCAGAGGTAGGAGGATCACCATGAGTTTGAGGCCAGCCTAGACTACATAGTGAATTCCAGATCAGCCTAGGTTAGGGTGAGACCCCACCTCCCCCCCAAAAAAAAACAAAAAGAAGAAGAAGAAAATAAAGAAAAAAATTCAAATAAATAAGAATATGATGATAGTGAATTCCAGATCAGCCTGAACTAGAATGAGAACCTACCTCAAAAAGCCAGAAAAAAAAATATGACAAGCCAGGTGTGGTGGCACATGTCTTTAATCCCAGCACTCAGGAAGCAGAGGTAGGAGGATCATTGTGAGTTTGAGGCCATTCTGAGAATACATAGTGAATTCCAGGTCAGCCTGGGCTACAGTGAGACCTTATGTCGAAAAACCAAAAAGAAAAAGAATATGATCCTTATGACTTTCTTCATGTTTGGGTACAGAGCAAGTGGGCTAAATAAATGTGTGCTAATAGCTGCTGCTGCTGTTGTTTTAGGTAGGGTCTCTCACTATAGCCCAGGCCTAGAACCCACAGTGATCCTCCTACCTCTGCCTCCCGAGTGCTGGGATTAAAGGTGTGTGCCACCATGTCCGGCCGGCTCTCCTAATAGCTGTATTAAGAGTCCATTTTGGCCGGGCGTGGTGGCACACGCCTTTAATCCCAGCACTTGGGAGGCAGAGGTAGGAGGATCGCCGTGAGTTCGAGGCCACCCTGAGACTACATAGTTAATTCCAGGTCAGCCTGGGCCAGAGTGAGACCCTACCTCGCAAAAACCAAAAAAAAAAAAAAAAAAAAAAAGAGTCCATTTTGAAGACTTAAATTATCTTATGAGCCAGTAGTAGGGAAACACTTGTGACCAAAGGAATTTGACCCACTTGGGTAGATTATCTGTAGCACTGAAGACAGGGCTCCATTTTGTTGTTACCTTTATATTGCCTCCTTGCCCACGACACCCCCATAGAACCTTGCTCATGATGCAGTAAATAAACACATGGTGAGCAAAGTGGTGCTTATCATGGTTTTGCCATCTTTGTAACTTCCTAAGTGCTTAATATCCTATATCATGGTTTTATTGAGCTCTGTAAAATATATTTTACCTTTTTGGTTTTTTTCTTCTCTAGTCACTGGAAGAGGACCCATGGCCAAGGCTGAACCCCAAGGACCATCTACCTGCCCTTGTTCGTAGTAATGCCTTCTCAGAGAATTTTTTAGAGGTCCCAGCTGAGATAGCACGAGGGAGTATCCAGGCTGTAGTTGAAGAAAGCTGTCCTAAAGCTCTGACTTTAAGGATACATGATTCTTTGAATAATACCCTGTCGGTTGGCCTTGTGCCAACCAATTCTACAAATACCATCATGGACCAAAAAAATTTAAAGCTGTCCACTCCTGGCCAGATGAAAGCTCAAGAAGTTGAAAGAACCCCTCCAACCAACTTTAAAAGGACATTGGAAGAATCTAACTCTGGCCCCCTTATGAAGAAGCATCGACGCAACGGTTTGAATCGAAGTAGTAGTGCTCAGCCTGCAAGCCTCCCCACCGTCTCCGTCTCACAGAGGAAGAACTCTGTTAAACTCAGCATGCGACGCAGACTGAGGGGCCAGAAGAAAATCGGGAATCCTTTACTACATCAGCACAGGAAAACTGTTTGTGTCTGCTGAAGTGTGTCTGGGAAGGGGTTTCCCTACTTAGGATATGAGGGCTTTATGAATTTGGTGCCGAAGTTCAACTTTTTTTAAGGAGACAAAATAAAGAGTATACAGTTTGACATTTGGAATTTATCCTGGCCTTGTACTTGCCTGTATTATAAATGTGAATTTTGTAGATGTAGAGAATAAGTTGCTGTAAAATGTGTGTAAATTTGTATCCTTCACACAAATTCAGTCTCTTACTCTGATACATGGTAATTATGACAACAGGGCTAATGTTTAAGAAAAAAATCAAAAGAATCTATAAGATTTTAAAAGTACACTTAAACTTTTTTGAAAATACTTAAAAATTTGTATATGCTACTTGTGATGAAAGCAACACAACTTTTTAAAGTAAATTACTGAGCAAACTGGAAAGTGATGTATTTTCATAGTGATTTGTGCTCCACTTAATGTTTCCTAGGGACTATTAGTGTCTTAAAAATATTTTTTCTCATTTCATAATTCCGAATTAACTCTTTCATAGGAGAAGTATTGAGCCATGTTAATGTAGCTGGATATTAGTCTCCTTGTCCCAGTTATACTATGCAGTGTCTTACTTCAGTAGTGTCTTTCTAAAACATTAATCATCAGGTATACTCACCGAATCTTTGGCCTAGAAGGAATTGTGTTTGCCTAAAATAATACCCTTCCCAATTGTCCCTGACCAATGGCATTATTGGGTCATAAAGTAGTTACCCAATTCTAGTGTTCGCTTGAAATATGTGAAGTTTTTCTTGCTTATTTCAATAACAGATGGTGCTGCTAATTCCCAACATTTCTTAAATTATTTTTTATCATACAGTTTTAATTGATTATGTGGGTACGCTCATCTAATAAATCATGTTGCTGGAGTTTTGCTGGTGACTTTCCATGGTATGTATTAACAGTCTGTTGTATGCGATAATTATGCTTTATTGACTTGAAATACATATATTCATTTTTGCACTCTTGAGTTTATTTTAATATAGAATGCATAGCAGCAAGCTGAATATATGTTTAAGTCAGTTTCAGCCGTATAAGTATTTGGTTAAACGTTGTTAATACTTGGTAAAGAAACTAACACTAAAACACTGAATATGTAAATTTGTTGTGGAAATTGTGTTCTATAATGAGAAAAATCTTAAACATATTAATTTGGAATAAGCAGTCTCACTGAAGCCAGGAGTAGTGGTTTGTGAGGTAGGAAGATTGTTAAAAGTTTGAGGCCAGTCTGGGCTACAGTGTAAGACTTTGCCTCAAATAACAAAACAAGTCTCATTGAAAAATTAAAGAGTTAGTTAATTCATGGGCTGGGAGTATATAGCTCAGTGGTAGAGTACTTACTTATCATGCCTGAGGCCTTGGGTTTAATCCAAGTCACCAAAGGAAAAAAAAAAGTTATTTCACACATGCAACATTGATTGTGTTGAATATGCTAGGCTTTTTTTGTTTTTCTTTTCCTTTTCCTCCCTCCCTCCCTTCCTTCCTTTTTTTGAGATAGGGTCTCGTTCTAGCCCATGCTGACCAAGAATTTACTATGTAGTCTTAGGATGGCCTCAAACTCACTGCAATCCCCCTACCTCTGCCTCCCGAGTGCTGGGATTAAAGGCGTGCGCCACCACACCCAGCCTTCCATTTCATTTTAAAAATTATTTTATTTTAGAGGCTGTGCATGGTGGCGCACGCCTTTAATCCCAGTACTCGGGAGGCAGAGGTAGGAGGATCCCCATGAGTTTGAGGCCACCCTGAGACTACAGAGTGAATTCCAGGTCAGCTTGGACTAGAGTGAGACCCTACCTCGAAAAACAAAACATAATTATTTTATTTTAGAGAGACAGAAAATGGGCATGTCAGGGCCTCTAGCTATTGCAAATGAGCTTCAGACTTATGCCCACCACCTTGTTCATCTGGTTTACATGGGTACTGGGGTACAGAACATGGGTCCTTAGGCTTTGCAAGTAAGCACCTTAACCACTAAGATATCTCTCCAGCCCTTCTGTTTTCTTTTTCACAAAGATAGTATGAGATTCTCTTAGGACCCTTGCAAATAGACATTGGGTGTCTCCAACCACTCTACATTTTCTTTCTTTTTCTTTTTTTTTTTTTTTTTTTTTTTTGAGGTAGGGTTTCACTCTAGTCTAGGCTGACCTGGAATTCACTATGTAGTCTCAGGGTGGCCTTGAACTCATGGTGATCCTCCTACCTCGGCCTCCCAAGTGCTGAGATTAAAGACGTGCGCCACCACACCCGGCTTTTTTTGTTTGTTTGTTTTTGTTTTTCCAGATAGGGTCTTTCTAGCTCAGGTTGACCTGGAATTCACTATGTAGCCTCGAACGCACAGTAATCCTCCTACAGTTTTTTTTTTTATTATTATTATTCTTTATTTATTGAGAGAAAATGGGCTCGCCAGAGCCTCTAGCTACTGCAAAAGTTTTATTTATTTGCAAGCAGAGAGATACAGAGAAGAGACAGAATGGGCACATTAGGGCCTCTGGCTGTTGCAAAAGACCTCTAGATGTATGTGCCACTCTGCATCTGGCTTTACGTAGGTGCTGGGGAAATGACCTCTGTCATTTGGCCTTGCAGGCAATTCTTTAACTACTAGGCCATCTCTTTTGAGTCCCTCAAATCTGCTTTTTTTTTTTAATTGATGTAGGGTCTCACTCTAGCCCAGGCTGACCTGGAATTAACTATGTAATTTCAGGGTGGCCTTGAACTCTCAGATCCACCTACCTCTGCCTCCCAAGTGCTGGGTTTAAAGGTGTGTGCTACCACGCCCAGCTCTCATCTGCATTTTTGAAGATAGGGTTTGCAAGTATTTATGGGATAAAGAAGCAAGATACAGGGCTGGAGAATTGGTTTAGCGGTTAAGTCACATGCCTGTGAAGCCTAAAGACCCTGGTTTGATTCTCCAGGTCCCATGTTAGCCAGATGCACAAGGGGGTGCATGTGTCTAGAGTTCATTTGCAGTGGCTAGAGGCCCTGGCACGTCCATTCTCTCTCTCTCTCTCTCTCTCTCTCTCTCTCTGTCTCAGATAAATAAAAATAAAATTTAAAAAAAAAAGAGAGAAGCAAGATGGAGTCTGGTTAAAAAAAAACCAGGCTTGGTGGCACATGCCTTTAATCCCAGCACTCGGGAGGCTGAGGTAGGAGGATCACCATGAGTTCATGAGTTTGAGGCCAACCTGAGACTACATAGTGAATTGCAGGTCAGCCTGGGCTGAACTTGCAAGCCGTGTGGCCTGGGAGGCAGAGGTAGGATGATCATGGAGAGTTCGAGGCCACCCTGAGACTACATAGTTAATTCCAGGTCAGCCTGGACCAGAGTGAAACCCTACCTCGAAAAACCAAAAAAAAAAGCCGGGTGTGGTGGCGCACGCCTTTAATCCCAGCACTCGGGAGGCAGAGGTAGGAGGATCGCTGTGAGTTCAAGGCCCCCCTGAGACTACATAGTTAATTCCAGGTCAGCCTGGATCAGAGTGAGACCCTACCTCAAAAAACCAAAAAAAAAAAAAAAAAAAAACAAAAACAAAACAAAGGGTCTGGAGAGATGGCTTAGCGGTTAAGGGATTTGCCTGCAAAGCCAAAAAACCCCAGTTCAATTACCCAGGACCCCCGTAAACCAGATGTACAAGGGGGCACATGCATCTGGGGTGCATTTGCAGTGGCTATAGGCCCTGGCTGCCCATTTTCTCTCTTTCAAATAAATAAAATATTTTTTAAAAATTAAAAAACAATGGGCAGGGTGTGGTGTCGCACGCCTTTAATCCCAGCACTCGGGAGGCAGAGGTAGGAGGATCGCCGTGAGTTCAAGGCCACCCTGAGACTACATAGTTAATTCCAGGTCAGCCTGGGTCAGAGTGAGACCCTACCTCGAAAAACCAAAAAAAAAAAAAAAAAAAAAATAAAAAACAATTCCTGTGGTCAATCCCAGCACTGGGAGGCAGAGGTAGGAGGATCGCTGAGAGTTCGAGGCCACCCTGAGACTACATAGTTAATTCCAGGTCAGCCTGGACCAGAGTGAGACCCTACCTCGCAAAACCAAAAAAAAAAAAAAAAAAAAAAAGGGCTGGAGAGATGGCTTAGCGGTTAAAGTGCATGCCTATGAAGCCTAAGGATCCCGGTTTGATTTTCTAGGTCTCATGTAAGCCAGTTGCACATGGTGGCGCATACGTCTGGAATTCGTTTCCCTGTGTGCCCATTCTCTCTCTCTCTCTCTCTCTCTCCCTCTTTTTCTGTCTCTAATAAATAAATAAATAAAATTTTTTAAAAAATTAAAAAACAAGCCAGGCATGGTGGCGCACGCCTTTAATCCTAGCACTTGGGAGGCAGAGGTAGGAGGATTGCCGTGAGTTCTAGGCTACCTTGAGACTACATAGTGAATTTCAGGTCAGCCTGAGCTGCAGTGAGACCCTACCTCGAAACCCCCCCCAAAAAAATTTAAAAACACCAAAAATAAATAAGCAAGGAGGCTACATTTATGCCTATGATCCTAATACTCAGGAGGCTGAGGCAGGAGAGTATGAGTTTGAGGCTAGCCTTGGCTACATATTGAGAGCTTAAAAGATGAAAATGAAATAAAAAATGAAACAGGATGGGCTGGAGAAATGGTTCTCAGATTAAGATCCCTTACTTTGCAAGCATGAGGACCCGAGTCCTATCCCTACCACCCAGGTATGACTGCATGTGTGTACCTGTAATCTAGTGCTGAGGGAGGCAGAAACCAGAAAGATCACTGTGGCTCCCCCATCAGGCAATCTGACAGAAATCCAAGAAGTTCTAGGTTTAGTAAGAGCGATAAAGAACACCTAACATCTTCCTCTGTGTGCACAAGAAGCATACATTTCACTGCATGTACATAACACATGCACACACATGACACCCAAGTGACTGGGGATGTAGCTGAGTGTGTGTCATGTTTGTCTAGCATGTCTGAAGACCTGAGTTTGATTTGCAGTACCACATCTACCTAGTGTGTTGGTGCACACGTGTAATCCCAGCATGTGAGAGGTTGAGGCAAGAGGGTCAGAAGTTCAAAGTCAACTTTGTCTACATAATGAATTCAAACCCAGCTTACGCTACATGAGACCCCATTTTTTTAAAAAGGGGGGGCTGGAGGGATGGCTTAGTGGTTAAGTCACTTGCTTATAAAGCTGAAGGACCCAGGTTCAATTCCCCAGGGCCCACATAAACCAGATGCACAATGTCTCACATGCATCTGGAGTTTGTTTGCAGTGGCTGGAGGCCCTTGCGTGCCCATTCTCTCTCTGCCTCTTTCTCTCATATAAATAAATAAATAAATAAATAAATAAATAAATAAATATGTTTAAAAATTTTAAAAAACCAACAATAATAAAAAAAAATGCTAGGTGGCCTGAAGTGTGGGGAAAGGTGATTGGAGGTTTAATAACAGGATAGAACACGTATAATCACACTTCATGGTTCTTAGGGCTGGGGATGTAGAGTGCTCACCTAGCATGAAGATCAGAAGTTCAAAGTCATCCTTGGCTGCATAGCAAGTTCAACAGCCTGAATTATATGAGACCCTGTTTCAAAACAACAAAAACAGACTTCATGGTTCTTCACTGAACATGTGTTCAGAAAGTGTCTGTTGTACTAGCATGCTCTGAACGTGGGAGATTTTGGCCCTCTAGTATCAAAAGATTGCCAGTAAATTCTGGGCGTAGATCTCAATGGCAGAGTGTATGCATAGCCAGTGTCAAGACCTGGAACTCCTAATGAACTATGATGCCCCCTATCCAAATGGCCAGTCTCAAGAAAGACAACTTGTGCTGTTAAATTAAGTCCTTAATAATATAGATACTACCCATGTTCTACATATGAATCCCATACAAATGGCCTACTTCCTCCCTTCCAGCTACATTCTCTGTATCAACTCAGCTGCTGCTTATTTGCAGTGTATTTGTCTGTTTTATTGTGTCCTTGGTGGGTTTTTTTTTGTTGTTGTTTTGTTTTGTTTTTTTCAAGGTAGGCTCTCACTGTAACCCAGGCTGACTTGGAATTCACTATGTAATCTCAGGGTGGCCTCCAACTCACAGTGATCCACCTACCTACCTCTGCCTCATGAGTGTTGGGATTAAAGGCGTGTGCCATCACACCCGGCCTGGTAATTTTTTAATATGTTTTATTTATTTGAGAGCGAGGAGCAGAGAGAGAGAGAGAGGGAGAGAATGGGCACACCAGGGCCTCTAGCCACTGCAAATGAACTCCAGACGCATGTGTCCCTTTATGCATCTGGCTTATGTGGGTCCTGGAGAATTGAACCGGGATCCTTTGGCTTCGCAGGCAAGTGTCTTAACTGCTAAGCCATCTCTCCAGGCCCTGGCCTGGTAATTTTTAATTATTTTTACTAGTTATGGACATACTCAGTATGTAAATAGCATATGTTGGTACCATCCTTTCCTTCATCCCTGCCCCCCTCCAAAGGGACCCTCATTGGGGATGCAGGTCATCCCCATGGGGATTGTGGGTTGTGCATTGTGGGGGCAGCTGTCAGTTATGGGGAAGAGGCAATGTCTACGCATAATGTCCCAACTTGTGGCTCTGACAATCTTTCTGCCCCCTCTTCCACAAAATTCCCTGAGCCATGTTGGATATGTTTTAAGTCTACTTCAGTGATGGACTCTTAGGAGCCTCATGTCACTGGTTTTCCAGAGCTGTTTCACATAGCATTTGGTGGCCCCTTGGGGGTGCTCTCCTTGTGTCCCTTGGCCTTTCTTGTTTCTGCTGCATTTAGTGGTTTGTTGAACAACTGTGGTCAACTGAAGTTCTATCCCTGGCTGAGTCTGCTCTTCAGTGAGACCCGAAAGCCTTCAGGTTGTGATTGCTGACCCTCATCACACATCAGGGTACAAGCTAACGAGTTCTTTTAACCCCTGTGGAAAGCCTTACTTCCTATTCACAACTGTAGGCTGCTGTGGGACCTGAAGGGAATGGAAAAGGAAGCATGGTCCACCGGGATCTCCACACTCAATGCCAGAACAATTGACAGCAGAAGCTTGTCCAGGGTGAATCTACATGTATTATGAGAGTCCCTTTCTCTCCCCCTCACTCCACTTTTTTTTTTCTTTTTTTTTTTTTTTTTGAGGTAGGTCTCACTCTAGCTCAGGCTGACCTGGAATTCACTATGTAGTCTCAGGGTGGCCTTGAACTCACGGTGATCCTCCTATCTCTGCCTCCCGAGTGCTGGGATTAAAGGTGTGCGCCACTACACCTGGCTAACTTTCTTTTTTCTTTTCTTTCTTTTTCCTTTTTCTTTTCCTTTTTCCTTTTTCTTTTTCTTTTTTTTTTTTTTTTTTTTTTTGAGGTAGGGTCTCACTCTGGCCCAGGCTGATCTGGAATTCACTATGTAGTCTCAGGGTGGCCTTGAACTCATGGCAATCCTCCTACCTCTGCCTCCCAAGTGCTGGGATTAAAGGTGTGCGCCACCACGCTCAGCCTCCACTTTCTTCTCTCCAGAATGTGAGGGTGCAGAGCACTCACTAAGCCAAACCTTCCATTCTGGCATGGCCTGTGGCCACTGAGCCTGTGACAGGTGTTTGTATACTTGCCAGACTTCCTAATTGGAGAGATTTAGGGGTGACTAGGCTTATATTTCTCCAGGACTGTGAGTCTCCTCTTTCCCTTACAACTCATCCATGGCCCAGTTCAGCTTGTGACTTGCCCTTTGAGGTTGGGACCATCCAGGTGGCTCTGAAATTAAATGAACTCTCGGCTGTCCTCCTACCTCTGCCTCCCAAGTGATGGGATTAAAGGCGTGTGCCACCATGCCTGGCTCCATTTCTTTTTTGAAAAAAAAAAAAAAAAAAAAAAAAAAAGCTCTTATGTAGCATAGGTTGGCCTTGAACTCCTGATCCTCCTGTACCTCCTAAGTGCTGGTATTACAGGCATGCATCACCATGCCTGCCAAAACCTGCCTCTTAGAAGGAATGAAACACATTCTTATTAAACCTGTTAACTGGAGTGGAGAGATGGCTTAGCGGGTAAGGCGCTTACCTGCCAGAGGACCCAGGTTTGATTCCCCAGGTTCCATGTAAGCCAGATGCGCTAGGTGGTACATGTGTTTGGAGTTTGTAATGTCTGAAGGCCCATTCTCTCTATCTGCCTTTCTCTCTCAAACAAAATAATATTTTTAAAAAAAACCCTACTAGCTATAATAAGTTATGGAACATAATGGAAGACCCTTCTAAAAACCCTGCCTTCTTTCCGTCTGCGCTAGCTGAAACCTTGTGCAATTACCCGTCCTTCTCTGGACCCTGATACCCAAAGGTGACTCCATCCTAGCTAAACATTTGATAAGTCAGTCTCTCCAGATATTAAACAAAAACTTGAAAAATTAGAACAGGGGTGCTGGATCAGCAGAGAAGGCCTTTCTTGCAAAAGCCTGACGGCACTGACAGCACAGGTTCAAATCTCCAGTACCCATGTAAAGTCAAAGGTACAAAGTGTCACATGCATCCGGAATTTGTTTCAGAGGCTAGAGGTGCTGGTGTGCCCGTCTGCCCATTCTCTCACTCCTTACAAATAAAATGCTTAAAAAATTTAGGACAGAGAGACCCCAAATTCCGCTCCCCACTTTATTAGACAACTGAGAGGAGGTCTTGAAAGTCAAAAGGACTAAACTAGAAGATGGAGGAGACAAATGACTGGCTCAATACATGGCCACAATTGCCCAGCCCCCTGTCTATGTCAGGAAGTCCTAGAGCGCCATCTAGAGGCCACATTGCTCAGTCCAAGGGAACAGCCGTCTGACTACGGTTGTGTGATCACACACAACAATCAAGTCAGGAATGCCCAAAGCCACTGGGCTATACGCCTTCCCTCAGGCCATGGCCAAATTGCAAGTTGGAGAACCACTGGAAGCAGAATTTTCCCTGCCTGCCTCATGAGGGTTAATTATTTCTCTATCCAAGGACTACCATTCAGGTCAAAAGTAAAAATGGACAAATGACCTTTTTTTCCAGTTAACGAAGTCTCTCAACTCTTTGAGGACTGATGGGTCTCTGGGCTATTCAGGCTTCTATATATAAATATAAATGTAAATAAATATATACATATATATTTATAAATTTTTTTTGAGGTAGGGTGTCGCTCTAGCCCAGATTGACCTGGTTCTCAGACTGTAGTCTCAGTCTGGCTTTGAACTCACAGCAATCCTCCTAACCTCTGCCTTGCAAGTGCTGGGATTAAAGGCATGTGCCACCACACCTGGCTATTTTTTTTTTTTTTGGTAGGGTCTCACTCTAGCGCAGGCTGACCTGGAAGTCACTATGTAGTTTCAGGCTGGCTTTGAACTCACAATGATTCTCCTACCTCTACCTCCTGAGTGCTGGGACTAAAGGTGTGTGCCAGCATGCCTGGTTGTTTTTAATCTCCTTAAAAATATTTTATTTTTGTTTATTTATTTGAGAGAGACAGCGAGGAGGCAGATAAGAGATAGAATTGGCATGCCAGGGACTCTAGCCACTGCAAATGAACTCCAGACACATGCACCATCATATGCATTTGGCTTATGTGGGTACTGGGGAATCAAACCTCAGTCTTTAGACTTCACAGGCAAGCATCATAACTGCTAAGCCACCTCTCTTGCCCTCTTTTTTAAAAAAATATTTTAGCCGGGCGTGGTGGCGCACACATTTAATCCCAGCACTCGGGAGGCAGAGGTAGGAGGATCACCGTGAGTTCAAGGCCACCCTGAGACTACATAGTGAATTCCAGGTCAGCCTGGACCAGAGTGAGACCCTACCTCGAAAAACCAAATATATATATATTATTTATTTGGGGAGAGAGAGAGAGAGAGAGAGAGAGAGAGAGAGGTGCAGATAAAGAGAGAGAATGGGCACATCAGGGCCTCTAGCTGATGCAAATCAATTCCAGACATATGTGTCACTTTGTATATCTGACTTATGTTGGGTCCTGGGGAATTGAACCTGGGTCCTTTGGCTTTGCAGGTAAGTGTCTTAACCACTAAGCAATCTCTCCAGCCCTGTTTTTTATCTCTTGATTGGTGAGTCTTGGGTGGCCTTTGATGTGGAAGAGATCAAGATTACATTCCTTATGAACATGCGGGTGTTCTTTTTTTTCCTCCCCTGACCATCTTTTCTGGGTTGACCTTCTAGTTCTAAGTCCTTCTCAATGGCATTGATGACAAAGCTCCAAATAGCCCACCTTATATCCTCTTTACCCATGTGGTAGACAAACACATTTTAACTCATGCCTTAAAAAAAAACTTTAAGCCGGGCGTGGTGGCGCATGCCTTTAATCCCAGCACTCGGGAGGCAGAGGTAGGAGGATCGCCATGAGTTCAAGGCCACCCTGAGACTACATAGTTAATTCCAGGTCAGCCTGGGCCAGAGTTAGACCCTACCTCGAAAAACAAAAACAAAAAAAAAAACTTTAAAAATTGTTTATTTGTGAGAGCAAGAGAAAGAGGCAGAGAGAGAAAGAGAGAGAGAGAAATGGGTGCACTAGGGCCTCTAGCCACTGTAAATGAACTTCATACACATGTGACACCTTGTGCAGCTATCTGGCTTAAGTGGGTCCTGGGGAATTGAACTGAGGTCCTTTGGCTTTGCAGGCAAATGTATTAACCACTAAGCCATCTCTCTAGCCCTCACTCATGCCTTTTTTTTCCAACTTTTTTACTGACAACTTCCATTATTAAACCATGATAATTCCCTCCCTTACCCCACTTTCCCCTTCACAAATCCACTCTCCATTATATCCCTTCCCCTCTTAATTAGCCTCTTTTTTAAAAAAATAGTTTATTTATTTACTTATTTGAGAGAAAGAGGTAGAGAGAAAGAGGGAGGGAGGGAGAGAGAGATAAAGAGAGATATAGATGGACATGCCAGGGCCTCCAGCCACTGCAAATGAACTCCAGATGCATGTGCCATCTTATGCATCTGGCTTACGTGGGGCCTGGAGAGTCAAACTGGGATCCTTTGGCTTTGCAGGCAAACACCTTAACCGCTAAGCCATCTCTCCAGCCTTCAATTAGTCTTTTATTTATTTTTTATTTTTATTTTTTTGGTTTTTCAAGATAGGGTCTCACTCTAGCTCAGGCTGACCTGGAATTCACTATGTAGTCTCAGGGTGGCCTCGAACTCACAGCAATCCTCCTACCTCTGCCTCCCAAGTGCTGGGATTAAAGGCGTGCACCACCACGCCTGGCTAGTCTTTTATTTTGATGTCATCGTCTGTTCTTATGAGGGTCTTGTGTGTGTCAGGCACTATGAGGTCATGGATATCCAGCCCATTTTGTGTCTGGAAGACCATTGTAAACAATCCTTTCTTTGGCCCTTAGTTTTTTTTTTTTTTTTTTTTTTTGGTAGGGCCTCACTCTGGTCTAGGCTGACCTGGAATTCACTATGTAGTCTCAGGGTGGCCTCGAACTCACAGCAATCTTACTACCTCTGCCTCCCGAGTGCTGGGATTAAAGGCATGTGCCACCATGCCTGGCACTAGGACTTTCTTTTCCTGCCACCATGAAACTTCCCTCTGAGACTGTAATCCAAAATAAACCCTTCCCTTCCAGCAGCTGCTTTTGGTTGGGTGTTTTGTGTAATCATATCTCCAACTGCTGCAAGGCTTATCACCATGGGTCCACTTGTCTAGAGGTTAGTCTATTCCAGTCCAGTTAGGAGCTGAGGGTAGGCAAGGCCAACAGTACTCTTGAGAAGATTCTAGGTGTTTTGGGGAATATGATAAGTTTGGTAGCTGTAGATGTTAGGAACAGTTGTAGGAACATAATAAAAGTCATAATGATTAAAACTGACCCTATGGGGCTGGAGATGTGGTTCAATTCATAGAGTGTTTGCCTAGAATGCATGAAGCCTAGGGTTCCATCCCCAGCCCCACATATGGGTCATGGTGGTGCATGCCTGTGATCCCAACACTCTAGAGGTGAGAGCAGGAGGGTCAGAAGTTCAGCCACACAGAAAGTTTGAAGCCAGTCTAAGCTAACTGAGATCCAGTCTCCAACACAAGGTGATTTTAGGCAGACAGGAAGGACCTATGCTGATAGTGATCATGAAGATGAGAGGAAACCCAAGGCCCAATATAGGAGCCTGGGAGTGTGGGGATAGTAGGGTAAAAATGGGGTCATAACTCAAGGCAAGTTATTGACCTCAGGCCAAGAACTGTTTAAAGGATCTCTTTGAGATAAAATTATATATACATATATAAACTTTAGGGCTGGAGAGCTGGCTTAGTGGTTAAGGTGCTTTCTTGAAGAGCCAAAGGACCCAGGTTTAATTGCCCAGGACCCATGTAAGCCAGGTGCACAAGGTGGCACATCTGGAATTTGTTTGCAGTGGTTGGAAACCTTGGCATGCCCACACTATGTGTGCCTCTTTCTCTCTCAAATAAAAAAAAAATGCCGGGTATGGTGGCACACACCTTTAATCCCAGAACTTGGGAGGCAGAGGTAGGAGGATTGCCATGAGTTCGAGGCCACCCTGAGAATACAGAGTGAATTCCAGGTCAGCTTGGGCTAGAGCGAGACCCTACCTCGAAAGACCAAAAAACCAAAAAAAAAAAAAAAAAAAAAAAAAAACAACCCAGGAGGCTGGAGAGATTGCTTGGCAGTTAAGGCACTTACTTGTATGCAAAGCCTAGTGATCTGAGTTCAATTCCCCAGTACCCACATAAAAAACTACATGCACAAAGTGGCACATGAACCTGGAGTTTGTAGTGGCTGGAGGCCCTGGTGTGCCCATTCTTTTTGTTTTTGGTTTTTCAAGGTAGGGTCTCACTCTGGTCCAGGCTGACCTGGAGTTCACTATGTAGTCTTAGGGTGGCCTCGAACTCATGGCGATCCTCCTACCTCTGCCTCCTGAGTGCTCAGATTAAAGGTGTGTGCCACCATGCCTGGCTTGGTGTGCCCATTTTTTCGGTCTATCTCTCTTCTATGTCGCTCTGCTTGCAAATAAATAAATTAAAATAAAACTTTAGGGCTGGAGAAATGACTTAGCACTTAAGGCATTTGCCTGCAAAGCCAAAGGACTCAGGTTCGATTGTCCAGGACCCATATAAACCAGATGCACAAGGTGGCGCATGTGTCTGGGAGTTTGTTTGCAGTGGCTGGAGGCCCTGGTGCACCCATTTTCTCTCTCTCTTTCTCCCCCCTCCCTCAAATAAATAAAAATAAAATAAAAAAGTAAAACTTTAAAGGTCTCTTTGAACAAACAGGAACAGGTCCAGGATGAATTTCTCAAATGGATTGAGTCTTGTGGGATATCAGGTGAGCACCACCATGCACAGGTCTAAAAGAACTCCTCCTTCTCCTTCTAAAACAACTTCTCTCCCTTCTCTTCCGTCCTCTTTTTTCAGGCTGCCTTGGAACTCTGAATATCTCTGGTACTGAGATTTCAGGCACAGGCCATCATATCCAGCTTAAGAGGCAACTGTTACAACACTAGCCACACTGGGAATTTGGAAAGCAAAAGATGAACATTCAAAGCCATTTGTTAGCTAAAGTTCAAACAGGCTAATAAATGGAACACTTTGTTCTGTTTATTGGCACCAACTAAGCATTTAGAGAAACTGGGTGATGTTATACCCATTTACCTGCAGCATTTGTATATCTACTATTGTGATCACTATATCTAATTTGCAGGTATATCCTGTCTCCACCCCTGACTGAATCTTTCCCATGAGATGGTTTTTCTATTAACTATTTTCCTCTTCCACTGGGCTAAGACCTTTAAAAAATGTTTAATGCTGTATTAGCCAATTTGTTTTGAACACTATGCCTATTAATAAGGTAGGTATATCTTCATGGAACTGTTATAATTAATTTGATACTACACATTATATATATATATATATTTGAGAGAAAGGGGGGGGGGAAGAAAGTGCACACCAGGGACTCCAGCCACTGCAAGCGAACTCCAGATGCATGCTCCCCTTTGTGCATCTGGCTTATGTGGGTTCTGGAGACTCAAACCAGGATCCTTTGGCTTTGGTAGGCAAATGCCTTAACCAAAAAACAATCTCTCAAGCCCGATAATACATAATTTGATAACTGCTGTGTTTGAAAGACTGCTGAGCACCACCCAGTAGATAGATAAATGTATTATTCTTTTTTGAAAATAACTCCTTTGTTCTTATTTATTTGATAAAGAGATGGAGAGACAGAGAGACAGAGAGACAGAGAGACAGAGAGAGAGAGAGAGAGAGAGAGAGAGAGAGGGAGAGAATGGGCGCACCAGGGCTTCTAGCCACTGCAAATGAACTCCAGACACATGTGCCCCCTTGTGCATCTGGCTAACATGGGTCCTGGGGAATCGAACCTGGGTCCTTTGGCTTTGCAGGCAAAGGCCTTAATGGCTAAGGCAACCCTCCAGCTCGATAAATGTATTATTCTTATAAAAGATACACAACCAGCAGGGTTTGATGGCTCATGCTTTTAAATTGTTTTAAAATCTAAAAACATTTAGTGTGTGTGTGTATGGGTATGGTCATGCTGGGGTCTCTTGTAACTGCAAATGAATCCCATTTGCATGCTCACTTTTTTTTTAACTGGCTACATGTGGGTGTTTGGGAATCAAACTGGGGCTGACAGGCTTTGCAAGCAAGTGCCTTTAACTGTTGCTTCATCAACCCCAGTCTACGCCTTTAATACCAGTAATAGGGAGGTTGAGGTAGGAGGATTGCTATGAGTTCCAGATCAGCCTGGGCTACAGCAGGACCTGTCTAAAAAAAAAAAAAAAAAGATACGTAAGTGAAGAAATTACAATAGTGAGATCTTAATTAAGGGAGATGGGAAAAGGCTCAGTAGGTAAAGTGCCACCACACTTAAAATACCAAGCATGGGTGGCATGTGCCGGTCATCACAGAGAGATGGACACACACACACACACGAGATGTAGCTCAGTTGGTAGTGTGCTTGCAAGCATGGGGCTGTAGGTTAGATCCCCAACTACGCATAAAACCAGATGTGGTTTTACGTAATCGCAGCACACACTCACAGGTAGAGGCAGGAGGATTAGGAGTTTAAGGTCATTCTCAGCTACATACGGAGTTTGAGGTTAGTCTGGCAGGAGACCTGTCTGAAAAAATATAATAGTGAGATGATAAGCTGCGCTTAATGGTGCGTTTGTGATCCCAGCACTTGGGAGTGGGAGGCAGCTGGATCGCCAGTTCGAGACCAGGGAGGGATACGTAGCAAGATCCTGTCTCAAAAAAAAAAAAAAAAAAAAAAAAAACAAACCAAACCCCACCAACCCTTGCCGGGCATAGTGGCACACATCTTTAATCCCTTAAGCACTTGGGAGACAGAGGTAGGAGGATGGCTGTGAGTTCCAGGTCACCCTGAGACTACATAGTGAATTCCAGGTCAGCCTAGGCTAGAGCTAGAGCCTACCTCGAAAAAAATCAAAACAAAAACAAACTAACCCCAAACGGTAAGATGGAGAGCAAGGTAAGGAATGAGCCAGCTGTCCTAGCTGTCAAAGCTCACAGCAGTGAGATCTTCGGCCGCACCCCTCACACAGCTCAGCCCACACTCGGGGGCAGGTGGACCACTCGGACCTGCCTGCCAGTTTAGACTCCCGGAAGATGAACACCTCGCCAAGGGCGGGGCGAAAGGCGGGCTGGGCCGAGTGAGTGGCTAGGTAAAGGTGATTGGCAGCTGCCACGTCCACGTGCTTGGAGCGTCTAACGAGCTGTCGCGAGAATTCGATGTAAACACACGCGTCTCCCCGGCCTCTGGCTCTGAGGCGCCGAGCTTGAGGTCCGCAGGAGTCTGGAATATGTCCGAAGCTTTCCCCACCCCGCCAAAGTCACGAAGGTGCTCGTGCCAGTGCAGCAGGCACGTCTTTAAGGTCCTCTCACCCGCATTCGCAACCGAACCTGACCCATCGGGCTTCACCCGAACTTCCATAGTGTTGTGTTTTCCCTCCAGCCCCAAGCCGATTGGATGAACCGAGGAGGCGGGTCCGTCCCTTTTCTACTCGCTGATTGGCGAGGCTGAGCTGTGAGGGCGGGGCCCACCTTGCTCTTGGGATTGGCTGACGCGGTGGTTCCGCCGAGGCGTGGTAGGAAGTGGTGGCTGTCAATCACGGGGGGTGGCGGGGGGGAGAAAGACTCCAAACACTGAGCCTGGAGCTGGAGAACAGCGTTTACCGGCGGAGCGGCCGGTGAGAGGAAGGGCTGGCTGGAGGGGGTTTTGGTTTGAGGGGCTGAGGGAGACTCGGCGGGGAAGAGGGACAGGCGACATGACGGGACGTGGACGGGATTTTGCTGGCCCGGATTAGACGGCTGTGGGGGGAAGATGTTGAAAGCGGAGGGGGAGAGGGCAAGAGGCCAGAGGGCGGCCGGGGGCAGCGCTGGTGGCTGTGGGCTCTCTCTGGAGGTGAGGTGGGAAGTGCTGTGCCTGGTGTCTTCTGCAGAGCGGGGCCTGAGGGGCTGGCGAGGATCGGCCTGAGATGACAAGGCCCTTGGAGGACAGGGGCTGGGGAGACGGGCTCAGATAAGAAGGGATGGAATGGGAGTGAGAGGGCTTGAGGGAGTTGGAGGTAAAGGGGGACTTCTTTGGGAAAGGGGTCAGCTGCGCAGGATGGGACGAGAGGTATTTGGGATGTATCGGGGTGGAGATCTATAGCTGGGGAGTTTTCGTGTAAGGTGATAGAAATGCACCCTGCTCAAGAGCGATGCTCTTAGCTCTTTCAAGATTGCCTCCAGGCTGTGTGCTTTCTTGAGTCCTGTAAGAAGCCTTTAGTAGTGCTGACAGTCTTCAGCTCCGTGCTCTTTCAAACGACTTCAGTAATTCAACAGCCCATGAGATAACCAAAAGATCAGGACTCAGTTAAGAGATAGGAAAAGATAAGGTGCCTCTTATATCATACAAGTTTATGTTACCTATTTGTTTACACTCTGGTGATTATGTTACAATAGCTGGAGGTTAAAAATATGATTTAAATGTGACCATACAGTCTTACTCATAGGTTCCCAGCAGGTTTAATTGGAAAGTAAAGAAGTATCATGCCACTGTTCCATTCTGTTTATTTTTGTGGCTCAGCTGTTCTCAAACTCACAGGCCTGTGTAGCTGAGGATGACCTTGAACTCCTGATTCTACTACCTCCACCTCTCTAGTGCTAGGGATTATAGGCCACCACATCTGACCTTTTTTTTTTTTTTTTTTTTTTGATTTTTCGAGGTAGGGTCTCACTCTACTCCAGGCTGACCTGGAATTCACTATGTAATCTCAGGATTGCCCTGAACTCTGGGTGGTCCTCCTACCTTCTTCCTCCTTAGTGCTGGGATTAAAGGCGTGGGCTACCACGCCCAGCTTGATCTGTTTGTTTTGTTTTGTTTTGAGACTGGGTCTAAATAGCCCAGGCTGTTCTTGAACTCACAGCAATCCTCCTACCTCAGCCTTCTGAATACTGGGATTACAGGTTTACAGATATGTGTCTTCATACTAGGTCTGTATTTGATTTTTTAAAGTGATCCCATAGGACACTTGCCATTTTGTGATCTCCCCTTATCTTTCTAGTTCTGTGTTTAACAATAGAACAAAAGAACCAGTAAGAGTCTTAATTGGTTTTGGTATTCTGAGGTCTGGGAGTTCAAGGCCACTTCTGACTACAGAGTGAGTTGCAGGCCAGCTTGAGCTACAGAGTAAGGCTTTGTCACAAAAAAACTATACTTTTCTGTCTTCTTTTGCCTTTCTGGTTTAATAGAAATTTCTGGGAATATTTTTTAACTTCTTCCTTTTTTTTTTTTTTTTTTTTTTTCCGAGGTGGCCTTGAACTCATGGCAATCCTCCTACCTCTGCCTTCTGAGTGCTGGGATTAAAGGCGTGTACCCCCATGACTGGCTTAAAAACAGTTTTGAAAAGGAATTTCTAGTGAGTAATCCTAAAAATTGTTTTCTCCCAAAAGTAGTGATTCACTTTCTTTTAATCTTTTATTTGGAAACAGGTTTTATGAATGAAGCCATGGCTACAGATTCCCCTAGAAGACCCAGTCGTTGTACTGGTGGAGTTGTGGTTCGCCCTCAAGCTGTCACGTAAGCACGATTTTAGAGAAACCCAATACCTGAAAAAAAGAACAATAACTAACATTCATATAGTCATTTTGAATAGCTTTTATAAAAATCTTTAATTTTGGCTATATAGTTTAAATAAGTGTTATTTTGTAAGGCCAAATAAAAGGAATGGTTTGAGGGGTACATTGATGTATTCAGCCCATTTACTGAAGGGTTCTGTGCTAAATCCTGAAGAGCAATGTTAGGGAGACTTGCCTAATGTGGGGCCCCCTGGACTTGATCCATAGAACCAACAGCAACAACAAAAAACTGAAGAGTAATGTTTTTCCAAACTCTAGGTAACACATATTAATGGATCATCAAATGAGTTTAATGGATCACAATCAGAATTTGAAAAAAATGAAATAGGATCTGGGGGCATAGGGCATTGTTAGAATGCTTGCATAGTATTCACAATCCACACATTGCATCTC